>JAIUJO010000052.1:2354559-2927059 GCA_023846275.1 Vanilla planifolia
CCTAAGAATCACTTTTCTTAACTTTCACTATTTTTTCCATAATAACTAATTAAATTTAAAAAATCAAAAAACTAATTCCACTCAAATTAACTATCCTAAACCTGTGCAATAATATTTAGGTATAAAGTATTAATGTCGAACCCATTTTCTACAAGAATTGAATTGAGGCATCATTCCTAATTATAGATGGAATTATCTTGAATCAAGGAACTACTCTCTACATTCATTGATCAATTAATCATGTTATTGGAAGTGTTGCGACTATGTCTTGAATAAACATTGTGGCAGTAACCCAGAAATCAAAGTACTTCTAAAGCAAAAAAAGTCTCTTAAAAGATGAAAATATAATAACAAATACATCTTGTAGGAGTTAAGTTTAATGCTTTTTCCTCATAGCTAAATTCTAAATTACAATACTAATGTTTATTTTTTATTCATTCAATTCTTCAATCAAATGAACATTGCCACAATTACAATTTTTAAGTGATAATTCTACTAAATATCTAATTGCTCCATTAAATGATCACTTGGTTTACATTTATTCCATAAGTAAAAGTAAAACTACTCATTATTTCATAATTCAGTTTTAATAATTCATATGAAATCCAAATAACTAAACTACTCTAGCTTATTTCTAACTGACCATTTGTGTGATTTTCCAAATTAAGCATTCCAAGATTCCTTTAATCATGTAGCTCTTGTGCATTGACTATTTTAACAAATATTTACTAGTTGTTATTAATTTTTTAAAATAATATTAAGTTTTTAATTAAAAGAATATCTATAAATTAAAAACATTAAATTATTAGTTTGGTAAATACTTTTTAATGATTAGAAAATGTTTATTAATTGGGTAATTTTTAATCAAAATAAATTGATGAAAATTTTAAAAATATTTTAAAGAAACATTTGAAGTAATGACATTGAAGCCATTAATAGCTAGCACTCATCATTACCTTTACATATTGTGTACATCTTCACAAACTCAATATTCTTTCTTAAAAACAATAGAAAGGTCTTATTTTCTCTTTTTCGTTTCATTAAATTAAAATACTTGTGCTTTGTTGAGCATTTCTCAAGGATAGGAATTATTTTGTGCAGATTTGCATCGTCACTTTCCATTCCTCTTTCTACAAATCTAACTTCATTATAAAGCCATTGTAGCCTATTTTTTTCTATTTAATTTTCATGCTAGTATAACATGTCCATTTTTTTTTGGGTAAAATACTTATGTACATCATTTTTATTCCTTGATTTTAAGGGGTGGACATAGATATTATTTTAAGTTGAATCATATAAAAAATGCTTAAGTGTACTCAAAAATTTTTGTTGACTTTTCTAGTTCATAATTTCCTTGAAAATTTATTATTAAATAGAGATTGACATATTTCAAAAAAAATTAAAATTTCTACAAAATTACTTTTAGATATTTGTTTATGCTTATTATAAATGTTTTTTTAAGTTTTATTTAAAATATTTTTATGAGAAACAAATATTTTGTTTCTCAATAATTCCTCACACTCTTGCTGAAACATTCTCGACATGATGCATGCAGCTTATTTGCTCAAGAAGAATGTACAAAAGTCAAATGTACTATAACAAGTAAATTAAAAGGAACGAATTTAATGAAGCATAAGAGAACAAGTTAATATTTGAAATGAAGAGTTAATAGCATAGAGGACATGCTACCAAGCTTAAAAAATTAACATGGAAAAAGATCAATTTTGAGGAAAAGTTCCCATTTAATAAAATTTTAAATTAATCATTCATGCAGATTAATTGCATTATTGTAAGCATTCTTTCTTTTTTAATTATAAAGAGATGCTTTTTGACACAAGTTCCAAGAGAACATCACAAACAAACATCAAGCAACTGTAAGATGATATAATTTTTTATGTTTTTTGTGGTCGAGATGGCAGTTCCAAAATGATTTTAGGGACATTCTCTTGTAAATAAGCTCCTCTCCCTTATTGGGTACATCTCTTGTGAATTAGCCACATGAGCTTCTTTTAACATGAATTTGGGAAAGTTTTTTGTCCTCTCCAATCATGATGATGCCAAAGTCTTTTTGAAAGTGTGAAGAAAAGGTCACGTTTGATAACGGCGATGTCTCTAAAAGGTTATTCCCTTCAAACTCACTTTAGTAGGTATCATTTTCAGTTGGATGACCCAACATGGAATTTTAAGTAGTACAAATTCAAAACAATTAACATCTTTGAATCTATTGTGAAGAGATAAGCATATGCTCCTAAGATTTTCAATTGAATTGGAAAACATTTGATGTTGGATGTACAATATTCAAAAAATTGTAGACTTTCAAATGAAGGTCCTCGAATGTTTCCAACTTTTTAGCTTAGTAATAAACCTTTGTAAGCTCTAGTGTGGATCTCATTGGAGCACCATCCAATTAACTTTGTCAACAAGTAAGCTCTATTCTTAATCATGTTAATACTTAGCAAGTCATTAAAGGTATTGCTAGGACAATGAACTTAGAAAGGCTCCATGGGGCACCGGTCTGTGTTTTGGTCAATCTTACAAAAAATCTTTTTTTAGATGTTAGAATCTCAAGATAGATTAGGTGAACCAATGGCTTATAGAAAAAAAATTAAGTAATGAAAGTTTCCCAAATATTATCTAAGTAACTATAGAAAAAGATTCTCAATGGTCCAAAGTTAGCAAGAAAAAAGTTCTAAACCCTTCTATGTAAAAAGTGGAGAAGATGAGAAACTTCCAATTAGTTAAGTAATAAGTAATGTGAAACTTCATACCTTGGCAGCCATGAATGTATAAAAAAATATTATTACCCCATTGCATCACAAAACATCAAAACATAATAAAAAAACCTAATTGTACTATTAATCATCAATTCAACGACAGTATGATCAATTTTAATTAGCAATTACAAAGTAAGAGTAAACAATATCAATCTAATTTGAAACATAGGATGGACAAGGAGATTAAACAACAACAAGATATTCAATCTCCCAAAAGCTCGAATAAAGATCTTTAGGAAAAAGGAAAGACTCTCAAACATTCTAGGATAAACTTGGGTGGCTTCATAGTGGCTAATAGTGGCAAGTGAATAAGAGAAGACATTAAATGAATTGTCAAAAAAGTGGTTTTCCAAAAACGACCAAACGAAGCTTTCAAGAATCTAAAAATGTAGACAATATAGATGGTAATTAATAATTTCTTACTTTTTCCCATATGGGTTGCAGTTAGTTCTACAATAGCTTGATGCCTTAATAACATGTTTAGATTGCACAAAATTAAGTTAATTGCAATTATGGAATTCTTTGCATGTAATAGATAAATGGACATCCTTTCCAACGGACTAAATTTTCACTATCGTGAAGAACCATCTCTAATGAAGTATAGGCTTGTTGGTTGTAGTGCTTATAATGTTAAAAATTGAAAATTAAGAATATTTTCTTCACATCGTGATACATAAATGATGTGCTATCCTTTTATGTATGCCAACAACTCCATTATCAGTAGAGTAGATCTTTGGAGGGATATAAGATTATTAGTGGAGAGGAAACTGTCTTCCATAAACAGAAAGGATAGTCAAATATCTTTGCTAAGGTTCAGAACTATAGTGGTCATTCTTGTGGACAGAACCCTAATGAATTATGATTTTATTAAAGCCTTCATAAAATAGTGGCTCAACATATGAACAAGTTCTTGTTATAAAAATCCTTATTATTGATCATTTCTCTTGCAATAATTAAATCTAATCCTAGAAAACATAGATTCCAAAACTTTGATTTGAAGTACATAATTAAATCTATTGTGGGCCTTAGTTTATAAGTAGAAGAGTGCTAAAGTTTACCTTAAATAGTGGAGTAAAACATAATTTGTTAATATATTTTTCAAGATTGAAGAAGAACAATACCAAGTTATAGAAAAGGAAACTAAATGCAAAGAGTTATAGATGAGTTATCACCATTAGAACTAACAAAGTTTAAGATGAAAAAAACAATGTTTGCTAAAATGGAGGAGATGCATGGAGAAGACATTTAAGAACACTATGGGACACTTCTTGGAATTCAATAGAACATTTTAGAATTCTAAAAGACACAAAACAATTGCAAAATAAATACCTCAAAATTTTAAAAAAATTAAAAAAAACTTCTTAAAAACCTACAGAATTAATTATTGTAATTAGTTTCTAAATGGGCACATGAATTTCAAGTAGTAATAATTGAGAAAAGTGAGGTAACAGGCAATACTCAGTGTTACACAGGCCGATTAGTGTATCTATTTGGGTTCCAATTTTTTGAGAGTAGTATCAATAAAAAGGCAATGACGCTTTAGGTTTGCTTTGGAGTTAATGTTGATAGAAGAGAGCCATCACGAGTTGACTAGTCAGCACTAGTGGTGATTGTAATGATTGTTGACAGAGGTGGATGACAACAAAAAAAAGCCCAAAACTTAGTTCCCTTTTTTAATCAACATTCAAGCAAATTTTCAATAGATGTACTTGTGAGACGATTGAAGGGATGGTCCATATTAAATATAAGATGAAAATCTCCAAAATGTTTCCAATTATTCTTTGAACAACTTAAACTAAACTACGAAAATAGATAAGTTGATGAACTAATAAAAATAAATAGAAATATGCAATAAACGATGGTCTACCGCAGTTCATGAACACAATGATAATAATAACAAAGATTAGCGAGAAGTATAGTAACCAATCCTCAAAGGGCTCCAAGTCCAATTTGAATTAGTACATCTCAAAGTTGAAACTCTACATGATCTATCAATTGTGACTACATCAATTGGATAAGAGTTAAAGGATTGGTACTATATAGCTTAAGAATGGTGATAAGAACACAAATGCCATCCACACAATATTTAATAATAAGTGAGTGAAGGGTAATATAAAAATAATTAAAGATCCATGTAGAAGTTAGGTATAGAGAAGGATTTTGTTGCAAAAAAAGTAGTGCATAGCTTGAATTCTCACTATTTCCTGCTATGAAAAATGAGAGGTGCTTTAATTTATGTCTCCTAGATTCACAACAAAGAAAAATGATGCTAATTTGGCTCGTTAATAAGGATAAAATAAAAAAAAATATTTTTTCGATGGATTCTTTATGTGCTTGTAGATTGTATGTGTTTAATATTTTTTTTACAAGGCCTCTCGAACCATATTTCTATATGACATTTATGATGCCCATGACCAAAAGAATTTAGTAATGCTAATTTAAGTTTCCTTATGAAGACTAATTGCAATATATCTTTCGAAGACTTTATGACAATTTGGATGCATAGTTTCTCAAAACTATACTAAGTTTTTGGTGGTTAGCCTGTAGAGTTTCCTACCTACCATCATTCCAGTGGGGCAATCAGCTTTTGCTAAGGGGAAATCACTAAAAATATCTTACTTGCATAAGAAATCATACTATCATAAGAGTAACTTCAAGATTTAAATGAGAAGATCAAAGCTAATAGCTTTGTTATCGAGTTAGACTCTAAGAATGTGTTCAACAATATATTGTGAGAGAAACATGTATTGGACAAGTTTAACTTTAATCATTAATTTATTAATCTAGTCATGAGTATCTATGATATAAGCTAGTTGTTTGTCATTATTAACAAGAACGAAAATGGTTCCATCTAGCTCTCCCATTGGCTAAAGCATGGAAACCCTCTATCCCTATTTCGTCTCCACATTGTAGCAAAATAACTACGAAAAGTTTTAAGAAGTCAACATTTACAAGGTAAAGTGAAGCGGTAGTCCACTCGAAGTGGTTGTAAATCCAAGTCCCATTTATGCTTTGAAGATTACGTTTTACTCTTTTTAAGAGGTGATAATAAATTAATCAAAAATATCAAGTTATTATTCTCTAATCTCCAGGCAACATAAAGTTTTTAGATTAATGTACAAAGCATCTTCTTTATTTGATGTACAAACATGAAACAAAAATAGGAGAATATTCACTAGGAGCTCTTCCTTTAGAAAAGATACTACTTTCCAAACACTTAACTCAAAACCACATTATTTGATGGTAAGAAATAAGAGGTCCACTTCGAACACTAGATTAACAAAACATGAAAAAAAAAATTACTCTAAATGGGAGTTAATACTTTATAGTCATGTCCTGTAGTCAACAACACATTGTAAATCAAATTAAATCTTTTCTTTTATTAATATTATTAATTTTTTAAAAAGAGTGGTAAATGGTTTTCTTTGGGGTAACAATGATTAAGTGAGCAAGCACCATTTGGTTAGTCAGAACAAGATTAACTTCTGCTCTGAATGGTATGGATTACTAGTCAAGAATTTGAAGGATATTATTGATGTATATAATGTAAAGCTTTTTTTAAAAATTTACACCTCAAACATTATCTAGTATAAATACTTGAGATGTAAGTTCTTTTATAGAAAATGTTGTGGTGCTTGCTCAAAGAGTTGGAGTCAAATATAAAGAATCAACTCTATATTTTTTTGCAATACTTGAAATAAATAGATAAGGATGGAAATAATTATTGGACCCTCACAAAGGATGGTAAAGTCACTATCAATTCATGATGTGATAAGCTTAGAGTTAATTAATTTCCTTATTCATGAGTCACAAAAAATTAGTAATAAATTAAACAAACCCAATATTATGGAACCCCTTCTTAATGAATCTCATCATTAAACAAAACCAACATCATGATTCACAGAATACTTCTACAATGATGGAATGGTAGTCACACAAATGAAATAACTATTCATAAATTATTGTTCTACCATCTCTCATATGTTTTAATATCAACAAGACAAAAATTCAAAATAAAAAAAGAGCAAATATTCCCTATGATTTTTCTGCTAGAGTTAAACATAATACTTATGACTTTTAAAATTTTGCTTAATTATGTAAAGAAGTTCAATAGATCCACAAATGGTAAACTATATATTGCTTCCTTAATTTTTTGAGATTAATTGAATATAGAAAAAGTGGTTCAATGGACTCCATTAGTAGTTAATTTTGGAAAATTAAATTCTAGTGGACTAACTAGAAATAACAATGGCCTTATAGGTTGTGCTTATTTGATTGGAGACTACTTGGTAGAGCTATTAAAACATTCTCAATTTACAAAGAATCTAAAAAATACATATGTACAATTAAAATATGATTTTATTTAAATTTATTTGATAATTTGGAGTTATAGAAACATCATTATAGAATCAAAGAATTAATCAATCCCTATAATGATTAAAAAATTGATTGGAATCCTCAGTTGTATCTTAATCTGAATAAATAGAATGAATCAATTTCTTTGCAAAGTAGCTAAATTATAACACATACTTAGGGAAGGAAATTTAGTAACAAATTAGTAGGCTTGAATACCTAGTAACTGTACTTATTTGATGTTCTAAATTCAAAATAAATTCGTAAAGTTTGCTAAGCTTGAGAAAGAGAGGTATTCATACATTATGTTGTGATCATAAGAAAAGTCATCAAACTAATTCCTCCATAATGAAATGTACAGAATGCATTCACAAGATCATTATGGCTGACTTGAATTTTTTCTTATGGAAATTACTAAACATTTTGGGCTAAAAATAATGAATTAAAATCTCAGAAAACGACTAGATTTTATCATATATCTTACATTTTAGCTTAAGAAATAAATTTTGATAAACTACTTTGGTCGACATAGCTAACGTGAAGTTAATCATATTCTAGAAAAAAGGAATGAACCTATTTTGCATGGCTCGTTTCTTAGCAGGGAAATCAATGACCATATAATCTCTTAATTTTAACAAATGATAACTAGTCTTCTTATATCTAAGGTCATGATTTTTTTGTATAAAAGAGAATACCAATCCAACTCATTCCAATATATTCTAATAAAACTTGAATATGATCATAACAAAGATACAAAAGAAAGTTTTAGAAAATTTTGAGTACATTCACTAAAGTAATTTGATTAAATAATATATTAATATTACAATAATTTTTTGTAGTATTAGTACAATAGAAAATTTGTGAATTAAGAAGATACATATCCAATTTATTTTTCTTTTAAGGAATAAGATATGCAAAAAATGAGAGAAAGCCATCTCTTTCTCAACAATTTCTTTTTCATTTGATTTAATAGCTAATGTAATTATTCATCAATTTTAATTACAAAACATGTTTCTACATCCTCATCATCTAGTACTCCTTAATTCACTAGCCATTACATTCTCCAAAATCAACCTTATGTAAAGACTTGTTCAATGGCACCAGTTAAGAATGTGGACTTAATTAGATAATACATAAGACTCTCTATTTAATTGGAATCATTAGAGGCTTTCTTTGGATTCTTTGAACCTTTATCATGACTTTTAATTGTACTAATGTGTCCATTAATGACTATACAAATACGATTATAGTTATCCACTATTTCAACATGTATGGTTACAAAGTTCATCACAGCATTGCATTATGTCTTACTTCGTAATAAGTACAATCATAGCTAAGTAGGCTACCTAGCATAGATCTTTCATATTGCTCCAAAGCATTTCAATAATGTATCAATCTCAGTTTGGATTACTAATTGGATAAAAGTTCCTTGCATGTGCATTATCACTCCTTAATCAACTTATTATAGAATTTCACATCAAGATTACCAAATTCTATAGACATTCGTTCAGGCTAATGAATCAGATCTATCTCAGTTTGAATTCAAATTATGTCATTTATAATTTGTGATGAATTTTGGAATTTTAAAAAATGTACTAAAGGATTCTAAAATATGTTCCACATTTTGGCAACAATATCCTTTCATACCCTAGCCTAACTAATTATCATTATAGCTTTAAGATATCGATAACTAGTGATACTCCTGATATTGTAAGTAATGTAATTTTAATAAAATAACAAAGTACTACCATTAAACAAGTTTAATAAATGCATGTTGTGGGTATTCAATATAACAACATGATTTTAAAGATAACATAAGAAGGAGAGTTAAAGGCTTAAGAAAGGGAGATCCCAAAATATTATCTAGTATTCACAAGAGCATCAAATCTCTAATAAAGCTCTTAATAATTTAATTTGAACTTTTGGTAAATTACTCATCTAATCCAAATTGGTAGTCTATCATAGTGAACACGTGATTTTCTCTTTTAGCATTCTGAAATCTCTACTTACACACCTTAATGCCTCACCTCTAACTGAACTATTCTAGATGTTTGTCATTAAACCAACTTTTTCTTTTGATTAACATCCCTTTTGTTAACGAACAATGCATGTCATAAGCTTTTGGGAAAGTTTTTGATTGTTCAGTGATACTAAGATTTTCGATTGTAAACATCTAACACCTTTAGGTAGGCCTTTATAAAGACATGTTCCATGAACAAAGGAAATTTCATATTATCGATGACAAAAAAATAGGTTTTAGCATATCATTTTATATTAAGTTGGTATTAAAGAATGGTTAGCTATAAGAGCTTTTGATAATTTCTAATTTTTCAATAAACCAGCAACTTTTAATTTTAAATAATATTTTTAATATCTAGATTTTATTATCAATTATATAAAATAACATTATCAAATAAAAAAAATCTTATTTTCAAGTCTAATTCTACAATGTTAATTTATTTTTATGTTCTTTTGCTATTATATTTCATGATTTGTTCATTTTTCTTTATCTTTATGATCTTGAAATGATATATGGTTGACACTTGATGATTACTTAAAAATTTCTTTCACTAGTGAAATACATGCAAAAAATTTCTATGAAATTGTTCCCTTAAAACTTGATTCAATTTTCAATTATTTGATACTGGAAAAACGAATGCTCAAAAATAAAAATTTTTATTTGAGTAATAGAAATTTTTTTTATTGTTTGACTTTTATGAATTCAATTGTTTGAACAAAATATTTTAGTTTATAAATCATATTTGTATATGTTTGCATCATCACAAACTCTTTTTAACATTGATATTGAGAAATTTTATACATGAAAATGCCTTTTCATTAAGGACAAATTTGTATGCTTTACATATGTAACGTCAAAGGTAAAACAAAAATATTGTTATTAACAAAATAAAATTTTATTACACTACTCTTTGAGTAAAATCATTTCATCAATTCCATATAAATATGCACGAATTCATGGATGACATTGTTTTTGATGTGAACTTAAAGCACTTCACACTCACCACACATTATTACGTCAAACAAATACAATGTTTTTTGGAGTCATAAATACAAAGCTTTAGGAAATCATGTAGGTCTTCGAATATTATAAGCTTTTACGAAAGCTAAAATTAACTTTGTTTGATTCAAAATTACATACCCAATTTCCCATTAAGATTATCATCTTGAACTATTTGATTTGGGAACTAGTCTATGAGAGTGGATAATATTATGTCATCATGGTCCTTAACATTAAATGATAATTGTAACACCTTTTATGCATATAAGTACAATTTGAATATTTAATAACCACTATTGTTAGATGTTAAAAATTTGAATAAAACTACTTTCATAATGATTAGCTTCATGAATTGATAAAGTACCAAACATCTAACATTAAGTAATGAACATTTAAACTTAGCAAAACTCTATAAGATTTTAAGATCATAATCAATTAGAATAAGCATTTGTCAATATAACTCAAAGCCACTTCAAGCTTTATTCAATACTTCGCTCTTCTAGTTCTTTCTCTTCTTCATCGCATTCTTCTCTTTTTCAATTCATTCTAATTCTAAAGGACATGCTGGTTTGATATGCCTTAATTTGTCACACTCATGGCAAAAGATCTCCTCAATTCTTCTCACTCTCTTTTTGGACCATTGTTTTGTATATCTTCTTGTAACACCAAAAAATTTTGAAAAACCTTCCAAAATTCCAGCTATGCTATCTTCATTTTTAGTCTCCTCTTCTAATGTATCTTCCTCTTTTTTTAGAGCTATTATTTACTCTTTGTTAATTTTTTTTTAAATGAAGCATTTCTCTTCTTTTCTCATCTCCATCATTACCTCATTACTCATGAGCTCACCTGTAAAGTCATCCAACATTACAATAGAAATATTTGTAGTGATCTTGAAGGTTGTGGTGAAAAATTAATACTCATTTCGTAATATTCTAAAGTTGCTTTTTAGATGTTCATTCATAGATATAGTCTTTTCAAAACTAAGAAGTTCATTAATAATGTTAATTAATCAAATAAACATTTTTTCAATAGGTTTTTTAGAAATCACTTTCAACAATTCTTAATCATGTCATCGTATCAATTTAAATTTCTTAAACAAAAAGATGTTCCTTTTTATGTTACCATTAACTTGTAGCATATTTCAAATGTAATTTCTAAACTGCATTCTATAAGCCTTAACAACACTCAAAGTATAAAGTAAAATGTTTAAACCTTTATCATTTAATTAAATTCTATGTTTTTCTTTTATATACTTTTTTAAAATTTTTTTTATTTTAATAAACCCTATTAATTTTTTTATGTATGCATTTCTTTACTAACTAACTTCTAGTGAGTGGTAGTCTTAATATTTAAATAAAGATTATATTGACCACAAAAATGTGGTAGCTTACATGATGAAGCTATTAAGTCACCTTTGGCTTTGATGACTCAAGTCCTAAATAATTTGTATTTCATTTCAATAGATTTGTTTATTGTAAAATAGGTTCACATGTAAATAAAAAACTATGCACATTTGAAGATGGTCAACTATTGATATTTAAAATACCTTGCAGTGTTCAGTAGGCTTCATGGGTTAAATATATGTTCATCAAATTTAAAGAGGTTTTTAATTATAGAGTATTAGCTAATTGGTTTTATGACAAAATCATTTCATTTGAATTTCAAATCATATGCAAGCATTAAATTGTTCAATCATCTCTTAGATTTAGTTGACAAATAAGATTTTCTTAATCCTATATTAATTTTCTTGATTAAATCATATCCTTATTAAAATTCATTTTAGTTTGTTTGCAAAACTTTAATTAAACTAAAACAAATAATTATGTTAAAAGTTTCATTATTTCAATTATAAAAATATTACCACACTGCAGCTTGTGCGTAGGTGCAATGCTCTTAATTCAGGCTAGCCCCTAGAGGCACTCGCCAGCCTTGGGTCAGTAAACAATCAAAACAAAATTTGTTTGAGGTCATTCCTGTAAAAAATGAATTCCTAAACTAGATGGGGTAAGGCATTGGATTGAGCTGTGTAGCACTTGAACAAAAAATACTAAAGGACAAGTGAGGATCCAACACCAATTAAGTTTGAATGTTAATCACATGTGAATGCTTATATAGACTAAATACTTTGCCATCCCAATAATGTGGGACAAAATCCCTTGTGCCACTCTATATCAAAAAACATGACCACTCGGTGGGCACGCCTCTACTTTGTTAATCAGAGATTACTCATTCTATCGATTTTATATGATTTATCCCAACATCTAATGGCCATAACGTCATCCAAACTTATTGGATGTCAAGAACTCCTTTCGTCTTATCCTTGAATAGCGTGGCTCTTAATTATCTTATTTGAATCTCATGGTTGTGATCTATTTTAACTTTATCTATGTTGAATGGAATCATCCTGGTCTCATCCAACATGACTGGATGACCTATGTCAAAACTATCTTGATTGAATTGTCCATAACTCATCTACTTATTTAGTATTAGATTTCATTGTCTATATCACATTTGATCAGATTCAACGGACTTAGTCCATCAAGCATATTGGCTAATTTTTTATCTCTTGTATTAGCCATTTTGAAAAAACTATGTTAACCTATTTAAAAAAGCTTTTTAAGATATTTGGATACAACTTTTTAGATAACTTTTCTACACTTTACAACTATTATAATCAAAAGTTTTTTTATAAATACCTAACAAGTGTAAATGGAATAACTAATGAATGTGATTGAATCTTTGGGTTTTAAGCAAAACACTAAATATTCCACTGAGATAAATTTTACTAGGAATAACTACGGCTTCTCCATTCTCAAATTATCAAATTTTTCTAGCTAAGTCTTACTTTTTTAAATATTTAAATTCTCATTTCTCCTCTTAAATTTAAGCTTGTTGTGTTTTGTTTCATTATCAACAAGTAGAGGAAGCTACACAAATTTATCGCAATATTTTGGATTAAGCTCACAAAAACGTAAGTTATAGTTTAACCATAAAAAACTAATAGGTTGGATGTGCACAAAAAAAACTTTAAGTTGAAACATTTTGTTTATTGTGTTTTTCCTGGCCTTGGTTAGGGGTGGATGTATATTTTATTTGATGATAACTACTTAAAAGTTATGGTGTCTAATTATATTTTTATTTTATTTTACTTTATCATATTAATAACAATATATGCATTTATAATCAAAGTTTTTTCATAAACATATTTTTTTGAGAAATAAATACATTCAAAAATAGCAAAAGTTATTTTTAAGTGCACAATTCACCCCCTTCATATGAGATTGACACATTACCTTTCATTTCAAAAGCACTTTCACCAAAACTTGTTCAAGTATTAGCTTGCTCCATGGACAATTTAATCACATTAAAAAGGCACCAAACTATAATACCAATTGAAACTTGGTTTAGCAAGTCGGAAGAATTGATGAAAAAAATATTTTGATCAATGAGAAAGAATTTTTTAAAAAAAATTACAATAACAACTTTATGTAGTCTCGTAACCTTAAATAAATCTTTGATAAACATTTTTGTGTAAATTTTATTTTTTGGTAATATATTAATTGTATTTTACATTTTTAGAAAAAGTAAGAAATAACAAAGTTGGAAATAGTAAAAAATTACAATAATCTTTTATGATGTGATTCATGTTCTAACTTGCAATCTCCCCAAATAAAGGCTATGAAGAAAGAAACAAATTTATATAGGGCATTCAAAAAATGATGGTAATCACAAAAATGAAATAAAATAAATGTGGTATAGAAATCCTTTGATGAAAGGAAACTTTTTTAGAAAAAGAAAAATTATAACAAGACTTTTAATTTTGAAACATATAGTAGTCCTACACACGATGAAATATATAATAAAGCACAAACTTATTTTTCTTCTACATGAATGAAAAGGAAAGGAGTGTCAGAGCTAGAAGAGTGATGGATAGAGCAAATGGAAATCATAGTTAACGTAAGCTGCTAAGGCTTAAATTTTGCAGCTTGATTTTTTTATGGTTTTGCCAAATTTTTTTATTAAAGAAATCTATCACTTTTGGACATATTATAATGACTAAAAGAAGTTAGAAGGCATCCTAATTAGTCCCTATGGGTATTATTGCTTCAATTCAATAAATATTTAAAAATAGTTGATAGTAAATAGTGGGTTGGGTGGCTCAAGGGTGCTCTTAAAATTACCATTACAATCCATCAAGCATCATTAGGATTGTTGTTGCCGAAGATAAATTATGAGAGTCAGTGCCCCACAATGGATTTTATTATAGATCATTATATTAAAATTTGTGCAATTAGGATATAACAAATGACAACCACTTAGCTATTTTTAATGTAGTTGATTAAATTGAAAATTTATGTGATTGAATCAATGTAAATGATAAATACATGATTGATTTTAATATGGACGATTATGCCTTAAAAAATGAATAATAAAATTGATAGATTAAACTCTACACATGTAAGAAAGGAAGGCGAATCTTCAACTATTCAATCCTGAAAATATGGAATGACCAAATGACTGAATTTAAGCCTATATTTTTGAAAAGATGATGAATATTTGAGCATTTTATCATGATGACTATAATATCAAATAATTGGCTTTGGATCTACATATTTTCCAAAATAAATGGATTTTAGATCACTTGATCCAACAATAAAATCAAATTGCAAACATTTGCCTGCAAATTTATTAAGTGATATATTGAAAATGAATTTGTAAACCCTTGTGCCAAATAAGTATTAAGTGATTGGTTTAAAAGATTTGACCCAAAGCAGTATCTAGTTTTAGATAAGAAACTACTACACTATGAGCTCTATGCATTTCCTCCAAAATTTGAAGTTAAGCCATTCTTAAGCAATGTCTCCAACACTCATTTACTTGTCTTCAATTATGTATTTACGCATGAATCAATTAATTAAGCTCAATAATAAATTAATTTTCTTGATTTTGAGAGATTTGAAATACTCAACAAATGAAATTAATAAACATTATAATGATTTTTTATCATCAAAATTTAACATAAGAAGTAATTGTTCAACATCTCTAACATAAGAAATAGTAAGAGTTATCAATAATTAACATTTGTTGTTGAATAATTACTTGAAAAAATAACATATAAATATAAGGAATTAATGATGGTAAAACTCCATCCATAAATAGTCATCTTAGCTCTCCTCCTACTCTCTTATAATGTCATACAAGGATCAATTATTATAAGCTTATGCATTACATAATATTTATGCATACATCTATTATCAAAGTCATCCTATACCTTAATCTACCTATCTAAGTTTGTTTTTCACTTTGATGAGTCATGCACTTATACTTGCCATGCATCGCCTTGTGTAATCAGTAGTCCCAACAACACTAATAAGTATTATCTATGTCCAACTAAATTGTTTTTGAAAAAAGTAATGGTCTTCCATTAATTAATCTTCATCTTTTTCTTTTAAATTTTTTGCACTTAGATTTTAAAATTTTATTGCTTTAAATAAATTGATAATTTGCACCTTTCAATTACAAATTTATTATGGCTACTATGAAAGGAATATTGTTTTGTAAATATGACATACAATTAAAGTTTTATGTTTTAAGTGTTCTATTATCTTGATTTTTTTTGTGTATGTTATTAATATGGAAATTTTTTTGAAATTATCATGAAAAGGTTTTTTGATATTATGGTGTGTCAATAATTCAATATTTTTCTTACAATATTTAAGTAATTTTATGTATTTATAATTTTTATAAGTATAATATCTTTTTGTTTAATTATTTATTTAAATATATTTCTTTAAAAATCTTACAACCTTTAATTTATTTTAACTATCTTTTTATAGTATAATTAATTGAAAAACTTATTCTTTGTACAACATATTCAATGTGTCATTTTTGATTTGTCAATTTTGTATTTCATTTTTTCTTACATGGTAAATGCCTTTGATTTTTTCATTTAATTCTTATATCATATTTTGTACAAAAAATATTTATTATTTTTCTGCAATTCTTTATGAAACTTATAGTTCTTTGTTGAATGAATTATTTTTTAAAATTATTTTTTTAAAAAATAAAATTTTTAGTGAACATTTGATAATATTATCATTAAACTAAAAAGTTATTTCATTGTACATTTTTCTTAATTTTTATCTATCCTATATAACACAAATTGATGTTTCACTATTTATAAATATTTGTAAGTGTTGTACATTTTTTAAATTAGAAATAGTCTTCAAGAATTTAAAGTTTGCCACATTAAATGATTATTTTTAAATCCTATTGTTATAGTTGCTTAATGCATTAAAGTATTATGAAAATGATATTTATAAATTTGACTATTTATGGCTATGTTGTTCATATAATTTAGTCAGTTAATATATTTTATTTTACACATTAGTATATTTATCATTATTATTAGTAAAATATTATCTTTATAATTTTTTAATTTTAAATTTTTTAAACTTCAAGCATTATCCAACAAATTTAACTTTTTTTTGTTTTGTCATCATTGTATTTTTTTGTGTTTTTTATACTTTCATATTATTTATCTTTCTTGCCTTTTTTGTGATTTTTAAATTCTTACTAGATGATTTATTAAAAAATATTAGCATGATTTTAAAAACACTAAATTCTTAAGTTCTATAATAATAATTTTTAACAATTATTTGAAAAGTTTGACGTACATGTTTTGTTAGATTATAATATTTAAAAAAATTTGAATCTATAAAATAGTGTATCAGAACCTTTTTACATAGCATGCAGAATTTTTCAAACTTCAAAAAATCTCTAACATTAATCACTTCCTAAATTTCACAATTTTATTTAAATTAAAGAAATTTGAAGTTTGTTGTCCAAACCAAACATAATTATCAAAGTTTATGAACTTATTTTAAAACTTTTGTCAGATAATTAAAAAAAGGAAAACATAAAAATAAAGAAAAACATTGATATAATATTTCTAACATTAAAAATGGGTATATTATTTGCTAAATTGTTCAAGGGTGTATGCTTGGTATAACTTTCCTTTATATAGAATATTAAAAAAAATAAATAAGCAAAAAATTAAACTTCATTATTAGTAAATAATTTAAAAGCAATAAATTAAAAAAAGTAATTTTTTAGAAAACATTGAAATATCATTCAAAAAATTGAAAATGTGGAAATATATATTAAAAAATTTAAAAAAACAAGCTTTTGGATTTAAGATTAGAAAATAATTAACAATTAAAAATATTAAAATTATTCAAATGAGTGTGCAAATTATAATAGAAAAATATATATATGTGGAAAATATAAAATATTTTAAGATGATAAAAAAGATTACAACAAAAAATAACTTTAAATATTTAAAATATAAAAAATGTTTTTCTTATGCTAAACTAAACATAAATACTAACAAACGAAATTATGACTAATAAAAATAAGATAAATTTGGCTTTTTCTTCAATGAATAAAGATATGAATAAATGGACATTACTATCTTAAATCAAATTTAGATAGTGTTTAATTTGTCTTTTTAATACTATTTTAGAGTTAACACTAATAACAAGAAATATATTCAATATTAAGAGGAAATACTAACTGACATAATCATGAATTTTCCCGTTGTCTATCATGACAAAGTCATTTAAAGGTTATGTGAGACAATGACCACTAATTTATTAATTCATTTAATTTTTCAAGCAATTTTTCTTTATTACTTTATATTTTTTAATTAAATTTATATATTTATTTCTCAATAGAAAATTTTTTGAACACTTTTTATAACCATAACATTTAGCTTTTTAAGTATTTACTATATTAATAATTTCTTCTTTTATAAGTTTTAAGTTTCAAAATCCTTTTTTTTGCATTGTGGGTGTTTATAGCTTGTAATATGAAAAGGCTTATTATTCAAGTATTATTTAAGTGATTTATGTTTTTAATTTATTAATATTTAATGATACTGATGATATTTGTTTATTTTTTAGTTGTCATTTTTATATTTTAAATTTAATTATTCATTAGAATTGCAACTTTAGATGTATGGCTTTTATTGATAGAACATCAATTATTTTGTTAGTGTATATAAAGCACAAAATTATTTTATATTTGATAATATTTAATATTTTAATATTTATATGGAAATAATTCTTTTTCTATTAAAATATTTTAATATGAAATTATTTTTATTATTAATCTAACTTTATATATTGTGATCCCATGTACTATCGTTATTGGCAATAACATAATGTACAATACTACGAACCATTTTATTTTCTTAAAATCAAATTTATTTCATGATAAACATTAGAATATATTTTTTTTGTTATCTCTAAGAGTTGGCATTATGAAGTATTTTTTAATTCAACTAACAAGCACAAATAGTTATTATACAACATCTGACATACTAAATGATTAATAAAAGAATAGTCAAGTACATTTGTCTGATATGATAATGAGAGACATCGTCTGACGACAAAGGTGTCCACATAATATATTTGTCTAATATATCATCTCGAGAATATCATAATTAGTTGATGAATCATCATCAATGGCTGTCATTACTTTCCAATCTAAAGAAATGCATTTAACCACATAACAATTTAATTATTAAAATGTTTCTTATATTTCATTTTTTATTTATAACACATGTTATATATATTTTTCATTTTTAATATCCTTTTTACTATGTTTTTTAATAAAATATTTTGTTTTTTGTATTATGAAAATTTTATTTTTAAATTTCAAACTATGAATTGATTGTGCATTTTATTATTTTTATTTTTGTTATACATATTAAAATATTTAAAATAAATCTTTATGTTTACAATTTTAATTTTATAAAAAATTTATAATCTTTTAATATTATATATTTGATCTGAAAGTATCTTATTACACATTTTCTATTTGTTATTAAAATAAAGTTGGAGATACAATAAGAAGAAAATATGTTTATTTAATCTGCAAAAAAGTAATAATGTTTAAAAATTTTGTGTATCAATATTTATATTTAGTTTTATTAATAACAATAAATGTTTTAATTTATGATGTACAAATATATTTATGGAGATTATAATAGTAAAACATATATTAATGTGTTATACATATAATTTTAATTGTTATTGTTTCTTATTTATTTCAAAATTTTATTATTTTAATACTTCATTCCTTATGGTCAAGTGATAAATATTTAATTTTGTTATGAAATTATTATATTACATTTTGCATATCATGAACAATTATATGCAATAATCTATTCATTAATTTTAATTTTTATTTTATATTCAAAAACATTTGTGTAATTTCTGCTTATATTGTTGCATACAATATTACGATCTTTAATGTTTTTCTTTTTCTATTTTTCTAATACCTTTTTATTTACAAAGAATAATTTGTAATAATTATCAGATAAGATCAGTTACTTATTTAAAAAAAAATTTAATTGCAAATATTCAATGAGGTTTATTATTATAATTATTATTTTGTTATGAATTTTTAATAAAATATTACAAATAACTAATTCAATATGAAATTATTTTCATTATGTTTTTCAAAAAATTTCAAACATTAAACCTATTGATGCTATGTTTTCTATTATTTTTTAATTTATCAACTACAATATTTTTGCATAGCTTGCACATAAATAGCATTATTATTTGACATATTTGTAAATATATTTAAATGTTGCAAGTAACATAATATGTTATGCTTTGAAATTTTTAATTTTTGAATGAATGTGTTCTTTAGGTTGGCATATTTATCTTAATATTATAAATATATAATTTTTGTTAATATAAAAATAATTTTTTCGTTTATTTCTTGTATAAGTTTTTATGTTATTATATTAGGTTTTATGAAGTAAATGTTAAAATTTTAAGTATTATTTCACATAGGTTATTCTTTATTCCTTAATAGTTGTTTAACATTATTTAAATTATAAAATTTTTATTTTTCTATATAAGAAAGGTAGTAGTTTGGTGATTAGTTTGAGAGAGTAAAATATTGGATGAAAAGATATGAGTGTTAGTAAAAGTAAGAGATTATTTGGTTAATGACACTCCTAGTCGAAGCTCTCACCTTCGATCCTTACCTTTTATAAGAGATTTTATTATCAACTTTTCTATTGGAAGATCTCTCACTTTCTATCCTTATCTCTCACAATAAAAGTAAGAATCTCTCCAACAAAGGTTCGACATATACACTTTTTTTACAAAGGTGAAAGTATACAACCAAAAGAAATTTCATTCTATTTTTTACATCTCATAAAGTGCTTCATTTTTATATAGACCTTAAATCTTTTTCAGTAATTTAAAAAATAAAAGAGTTATAAAATTAACTAAATTATGAAATTAATTAACTGGTCTTATTTTTGAGGCAGTGGCATTGTCGAGTACAAAACTTTGAAGCGATCCGCGTGATTTAGACATATCGGTGCCTCGTATTAGTTTTACGTTTAGATGAACAGCATTGGTAGAGACGTGCTGAAGCTTCAGGTACACTTTTGGGCAATGTGGGTTCAAAAGTCTTAATTGGTCAATAAGTCGACAGGTTCATTGATCAGGTCAATGTAGGTCTAGTGCGTTATGAATTTCATGAGTTGTAGCAATTCTTGTGGCTATGAGACAAGTTATTATCATGCTAATGATGACAAATGATGGTGGAAGATGGATGATGATGAAAAGAACAAAGAAAATCAATTTGAAGTGCTTTTAAAACAATTTAAAAAAAATTTTGTAATGACAGACTTCTTGAACTATTTCAACACAAACAATTGTGTGCTTGTGAGCTAATTTTTAATGCTCTTGTCTCATTATTTTGGTTCATTAGGATTAGATGTACGCAGTAGTTTTATCAAATCACCTAAAATCATTATATGGTACTTTTGACTTTTCTTTACTTTGATTTAGTTATTATTTTTGAATAACAACATTATCACAAAATTTGCCAAATCTAAAAAAGACTTTCAACAAGTTTATTATAATGTCATTCAACACAATTTAAAAAATTCTTTTGCAATTTAGTTGCTTTTATTTAGGCTCAATTAAATTTAGATTTGTGAGTTATAGGCTGAACTAAAATTGTTCAAAGACTTTTTGTGTCATTTTATAAATCCTATAAGTGCATCTATTAATATTTTATTTGGTTACCTTTGTGTTTGATGTGTTAAGTCCTAAATGCTTACCATTTTGTTCTAATGGGCTTGATTAGGGTAAATCAGATTTAATTTTAAAGAAAAACTCATATATGTTTAAAGATAATGAATTAAAGATATTCAATATGCTTTGGAGTATTCAAATAAAATTGAATGATTTAAGATATACCTATCAAATTTGGAAAGATTTTTTTTCTATAAAATATAGTATTAGCTTGTTGATTTTAATGCACACGTTCATTTAGTTTGAAATCCTAATTTAAGTGTCTAATCTAATTAATTTTTTAATGATTCAAGAAACTTATTGGATTTCATTTTTTATCAATTCTTTTTTTATTAAATCCATCTTGTAGCTCTTTGCAAAATATTATGTTAATAATTGAACTTTGGGTAAAGTAAAAATTAATTCTATTAATTTTTCATAATTAAAGAAAATTTAAGCCACACTCCAAGCTTGCCTAGTGCAAAGTCCTTGTGCTCACCAAGCCAAGCAAGTCTGGAAGCATCGTGTCAAGAGACTAGTTGAAATCTTTCCTATTTAGCCCCAAAATTTGTTTTCATGAATTTTGCTAGGATGAGATAGAGGATTGCTTTGGGCTGAACAAATAGAGTCAAGTCAGAACCATAACCATGAAATTACCTTTAAGCATACGAGTGGCTCAGGTGATGAAATCCGAAGAGCACTTACAATACCCAAAAGCATGCGCTATTTCTCATCATCAAATTTTTTGTTACGTTATAAATGTTTCATCTACTAGAAGAATTGTACCTTGGCTCAAAAACGAATAAACAAGAGTACTATTGGGTTCATTAAATTGCTTTGATTTTTTCTAACTTTCAAAATAATCTACCCTTGAATTACATAGCATAACACTTTCCATATTTGTATCCTATCATTGAGATCTTTTTTGCATTTGCAAATAATGAATCGAATGATCCAGATATCATCTTACCTAATCAGATGGCTAAATCAAATCCATCTTGATCCAACCATGTAAAACTAATTTTTTTAATAGCATTTGATCTAACAATCCAATACCTCTCTAATAAGATCCAACGATAATGATCGTTCCCACTTAATGGCAAATTCCTTAGTTGCTAGTTGAGCATTTACATTAACCAATTTGAAGAAATAATTTAAATTGTTTGGAAGAACTTTTTAAATGATTTGGAACCATCATTTAAAATAAATTTTTCTTACAATCCAATAACATTGATCAAATGGTTTCTATATAAATCTAACCATTATTCATGAAATGACTAATAAATATGAACCAATATTTGATATCTCAACAAATCACACACATGGTATTCTAATATAGTAAAATCTCTAAATAACAACTACAATTTTGTTCTTCACAAAATGTCAAATTCTTTCAACTATTCTTAGCACTTTTAAGCTTTCAATTTCTTATTTGTCTCAGTAATTTTAAGCTATTGTTACTTCTTCTATTAATCAACAAGCATCAAAAGTTGTACAAAATTATTATAATGTTTCCTTCTTGTTGTCTTTTTTCATTTTGTTTGGGATGTGTAGCCTAAAATTTATAAAATCTTGAGCTTAGTTCGATGTCATGAAAAACCAAGTTGGTGTTTGTCTCACAAAAGCCTATGTTATAATTGAACCAATAAAATGTTATAGGTTAAAAGATGGGACATAGGTTCTAGTTTAAACTAAATAATCTAATGATTTTAATATATTAATTTAATCATTATTTTAGTTTTTTTTTATTATAAAAATTAATAATTAACATATATAAAATCGTGGTATTCCACAAATATAAAATTAATTTTATAAATAATTTTTAAAAATAGATATAATTCGAAAAAAAGAAAAAAATTTTAAAAAACTCATAAGTCACCCATCATGTGGCATTTGTATACTACTTCTTATTTCAATTAATATCAAAACGGTTTTTTGCTAAAATGAGAGTCAAATCACTTAGGTGATCCATCATGTGTGTTCTAATTATTTGTTATGTTTATTTATTTATTGTTGTTATTGTATAGTAAGTTTTATTTCTATCTTGCAATTTTTGTGTGCTTTCCAAAATAGGTGCTTTATTAATTTTCTTCTTAATTTAAATTTTTAGTTTGTTAGAACTGGAGCAACTGTAGATGATTGTCTCCTTTAGTCATATTATGATCATTTAAGCACAAAGTTTTATTAATACTTGAAAAATAGATTTAAACTTTTTATCCAATGAATTGACTAACAAGATTGGAAAGTGTTCACATAACTATAAGATTTACTTAGAGATTAATGCACAAATTAAATCTAGTTGTTTAGTGCACAAAGTAGAACTATAATTAAATATCACAACACTAAACTGCCACATTGTAGTATCTCTGCAAGTGAATTTAATCAAGTTATGAATTTGTATACCACACATAAAGTTTTGAAAAGTTAGAAGTAACTTATGAAGACCTTTTGTAAGTTAAAGAAATAAAGATAAATCTTTTTACACATGTTTATGAGCTTTCTAGAATGAATTCAAAAGAAATGATAGAGAAGTTGTCTATGTGATTTACTAATATTACTAATGGAATAGAAAATCATGAAAAAATACATTCTAATTTAGATCTTCTAAGAAAAGTGGTAAGGATTCTACCCAATGAGTATGATTTTCTTGCCACAGCAATAAAGGCATCTAAAGATATAATAAGTTCACATTAGATGAGTTACTTAGAGAATTATTAATGAAAAAGATGAGATGAATACAAGAGTTGAAAAGAAGGCCTCCATAAGCAAAGCATGGAGCAAGGTACAAGGAACCATTAGCTTTTAAAATAAATAAAGATAATATAGATACAACATCTATATTTTCTATGGACTTGGAGGAAGATGTAAATTTTTATGTTAAAAATTTAGATAAAAATTTTGTTAAAAATCCTTTAAATAGAAATTCGTAAAAAAGAAGAGGAGAGAAGATGAAGACTCAAAGATGCTATGATTGTGGAAAAAAAAACTATTATATGGGCTTATCCACAGCTCAAATACATCAAAAATAAAGAAGAGAATAAGAAAAAGAAAGATTTTCAAGCTACATGGAGTGTTGGAGAAGAATTAAACTCCAACACTTCAAGTAGTGAGGTGGAAGGAATGATATGCCTCATGACAAATGATGATGAGTCAAGTATATCAAGTGAAGAATAAAAGATTAAGATAAGCTCTTGGCCTTGTGAAGTTTTTGGAAATAATCACATAAAAGTTGTAAGTGTTCTAACTTCTTTAACATATGCACATAAAAAATAAAATAATTTACAAAGAAAAAGTTATATTTTGGTTATTTACAAAAAGAGATTGACAAAAATGTATATGATGAAAATGATTCAATGATATTTAATTTTGTAAACATAAATATGTCTTCTTTTGAATCTCTAATATTTCAAAAGTACATGCTTGTGTAGTTGTAAAAAAATCATACCATTAGGAATTATCAAATTAAGGAAAATATTTCTCATTCAAAACCTTGTTTCAAATGACTATGTCAAGCTTGTTGGGTTCCTAAGATTAGAGATTAGAGAATTAAAAATGAATTGTTTTCTTAATATTTTTATGGAGATATAGTGTTTTTGAGACATTAATATGTTAGAAGCAATAAAAGTTTTAATTATACATAGAAATAATGAAAATAAAATTTACATTTTGTGATTAATAAGTAAAACTTTTATAATTTGTCTAGCCATATTCAGAAAAAAATCAAAATCTAGCTCCTAAGATTAGAATAGTGGATGCTCAAGACATATGACTAGAGTTCGAATAAAGTTTATCTCAATAAGATGTCATCTAAATAGATGGGAAACTCTTGGCAACAAGTCTAAGAAAAAACAATCAAAATTTGTCACATGAGCCATAATATATAGCATTGGGAGGATTTTAGAAAATATTTTTGAGTTAAAAAGGATACTAAAAGATATGGAATTACATTTGCAAAACGAATACCCATAAAATTTGACAATATTTGTGTCATTTGCCTAACTTAAAACATTATCTAGAACTTTAAGGACAAACAAACTGATGTTAAGCACCCTTTCATCATAGAGCATATAGAATGAAATAGTTAGACATTTAATTTTTTATTAATAATATGCAACTAGTTGGCATCTTAATGAAGCTGTGTAGGAAAGATTTATTCCATAGGATTACAAGACATTTTTATGACGACAAAAGTAGCGGGCATTAATCCTTGTTTCAACAATAAATTTTGATGAAATTTATGAAAAAAAAATCAACAAAAATAAAAAATAATACATAAATGATTCTTAGCTACTTTTATTTAAAATCAAACTTACATATACTCCTAGCAAAATTAAAAAAAAACAACATCAACAAACATAAGCCTTTAAATAAAAGAAGGTTAGGTTAAACTCTTATAATAACAAAACAATACAAATAAGCTATGATGTCTTATAATATAATTAATATAAAAAAAATAAAAATAATTCATTCAAAAAAATTAGAAATTAATACAAAGAAAAACTAATTTTTAAAAATAATTAATTAGAGAGAAGTGTTTTAACTGAATTAATTAGAAATAAATAAAATTGAGAACTTTATTGATTTGAAAAAAAATTAAGGTTAGGTTTTTAATGATCGAAGGAGGCAACAAAAGGAAGCGAGAATGATTAAGAATAGAATGTCATGGCATGAAAAAATTTCATTAGATGTTGTAAAATTTAAATTATTGAATTTTGTCAAAGAATTCACTTATAAAACTTTTTAATGGTTAAAATTATTTGTTGAATTGATTGCTTAATAAATAATAATAAATTATAGGAATCTCAATAACTCAAAATAATAATTAAAAGAGTAATTATGTAGGAGCTACTCCATTAGAAGCCTATGTAACCTTTTTATACCAAAATACAAGAATAAACTACTAAATTAAATAAGCTCAACTTAGATATTAGGATTTGATCTGAACTACCATATTTGAATTGGGATTAGATGTTTGGATTTAGATCTGATATTTAGATCACATAATTATGCAATTAGATGATAGACCTAATTATGTGTTCGAAGGTTGATGTGTGTAGGATTATCTGATTACATAATTATGCAATGAAACATCAAGATAACACCCAAAATTTTTATTACGACCACATGAAATAGATACGGGTTCTATTCCCATAATGCATGAATGATAGATCATTATGGCTTTATAAGTGTTTTCTTAGATTATGTAATAAGTGTTCTTTTTGGAGTTATATATCCTTAGATGGCTCTAAAGTTATTTCCTCCATTTCTTAATACATTCAAGCTCAATTAAATCTAGATTTGTGAGTTATATGCTGAACTAAAATTGTTCAAAGACTTTTGGTGTCATTTTATAAATCCAATAAGTGGATCTATTAATATTTTATTTTGTTACCTTTGTGTTTGATGTGTTAAGTCTTAAATGCTTTCCATTTTGTTCTAATGGGCTTGATTAGGGTAAATCAGATTTAATTTTAAAGAAAAAATCATATTTGTTTAAAGATAATGAATTAAAGATATTCAATATGCTTTGGAGTATTCAAATAAAATTGAATGATTTAAGATATACCAATCAAATTTGAAAAGATTTTTTTTCTATAAAATATAGTATTAGCTTGTTGATTTTAATGCACACGTTCATTTAGTTTGAAATTCTAATTTAAGTGTCTAATCTAATTAATTTTTTAATGATTCAAGAAACTTATTGGATTTCATTTTTTATCAATTCTTTTTTTATTAAATCCATCTAATGGCTCTTTACAAAATTTTATGTTAATTATTAAACTTTTGGTAAAGTAAAAATTAATTCTATTAATTTTTCATAATTAAAGAAAATTTAAGCCACACTCCAAGCTTGCCTAGTGCAAAGTCCTTGTGCTCACCAAGCCAAGCAAGTCTGGAATCATTGTGTCAAGAGACTAGTTGCAATCTTTCCTATTCAGCCCCAAAATTTGTTTTTATGAATTTTGGTAGGATGAGATAGAGGATTGCTTTGGGCTGAACAAATAGAGTCAAGTTAGAACCATAACCATGAAATTACCTTTAAGAATACGAGTGGCTAAGATGAAGAAATCCTAAGAGCACTTACATTACCCAAAAGCATGTGCTATTTTTCGTCATCAAATTTTTTGTTACGTTATAAATGTTTCATCTACTAGAAGAACTCTACCTTGGCTCAAAAACATATAAGCAAGAGTACAATTTGGTTCGTTAAATAGCTTTGATTTTTTCTACCTTTCAAAATAATCTACCCATGAATTACATAGCATAACACTTTCCATGTTTGTATCCTATCATTGAGATCTTTTTTGCATTTGCAAATAATGAATCGAATGACCAGATATCATCTTACTTAATCAGATGGCTAAATCAAATCCATCTTGATCCAACCATGTAAAACTAATTTTTTTAATAGCATTTGATCTGACAATCCAATACCTCTCTAATAAGATCCAATGATAATGATCGTTCCCACTTAATGGCAAATTCCATAGTTTCTAGTTGAGCATTAACATTAACCAATTTGAAGAAATAATTTAAATTGTTTGGAAGAACTTTTTAAATGATTTGGAACCATCATTTAAAATAAATTTTTCTTACAATCCAATGACATTGATCAAATGGTTTCTATATAAATCTAACCATTATTCATGAAATGACTAATAAATATGAACCAATATTTGATATCTCAACAAATCACACACATGGTATTCTAATATAGTAAAATCTCTAGATAGTAACAACAATTTAGTTCTTCACAAAATTTCAAATTCTTTCAACTAATCTTAGCACTTTTAAGCTTTAAATTTCTTATTTGTCTCAGCAATTTTAAGCTTTTGTTACTTCTTCTATTAATCAACAAGCATCAAAAGTTGTACAAAATTATTATAATGTTTCCTTCTTGTTGTCTTTTTCCATTTTGTTTGGGATGTGCAGCCTAAAATTTATAAAATCTTGAGCTTAGCTTGAGGTCATGAAAAACCAAGTTGGTGTTTGTCTCAAATAAGCCTATGTTATAATTGAACCAATGAAATGTTATAGGTTAAATGATGGGACATAGGTTCTAGTTTAAACCAAATAATCTAATGATTTTAATATATTAATTAAATTATTATTTTAGTTTTTTTTTTATTATAAAAATGAATAATTAACATATATAAAATCGTGGTTTTCAACGAATATAAAATTAATTTTATCAATAATTTTTAAAAATAGATATAATCTAAAAAAAAAATTTTAAAACTCATAAGTCACCCATCATGTGGCATTTGTATACTACTTATTTCAATTAATATAAAACCGGTTTTTTGCAAAAATGAGAGTCAAATCACTTAGGTGATCCATCATGCGTGTTCTAATTATTTGTTATGTTTATTTATTTATTATTGTTATTGTATAGTAAGTTTTATTTCTATCTTGCAATTTTTGTGTTTTTTCCAAAATATGTGCTTTATTAATTTTCTTCTTAATGTAAATTTTTAGTTTGTTAGAACTGGAGCAACTGTAGATGATTGTCTCCTTTAGTCATATTATGATCATTTAAGCACGAAGTTTAATTAACACTTGAAAAATAGATTTTGACTTTTTATCCTGTGAATTGACTAACAAGATTGGAAAGTGTTCACATAACTATAAGATTTACTTAAAGATTAATGCACAAATTAAATCTAGTTGTTTAGTGCACAAAGTAGAACTATAATTAAATATCACAGCACTAAACTACCACATTGTAGTATCTCTGCAAGTGAATTTAATCAAGTTATGAATTTGTATACCACACATAAAGTTTTGAAAAGTTAGAAGTAACTTATGAAGACCTTTTGTAAGTTAAAGAAATAAAGATAAATCTTTTTACACATGCTTATGAGCTTTCTAGAATGAATTCAAAAGAAACGATAGAGAAGTTGTCTATGTGATTTACTAATATTACTAATGGAATAGAAAATCATGAAAAAATACATTCTAATTTAGATCTTGTAAGAAAAGTGGTAAGGATTCTACCTAATGAGTATGATTTTCTTGCCACAGCAATAAAGGCATCTAAAGATATAATAAGTTCACATTAGATGAGTTACTTAGAGAATTATTAATGAAAAAGATGAGATGAATACAAGAGTTGAAAAGAAGGCCTCCATAAGCAAAGCATGGAGCAAGGTACAAGGAACCATTAGCTTTTAAAAAAAACAAAGATAATATAGATACAACATCTATATTTTCTATGGACTTGGAGCAAGATGTAAATTTTTATGTTAAAAATTTAGATAAAAATTTAGTTAAAATTCCTTTAAATAGAAATTTGTAAAAAAGAAGAGGAGAGAAGTTGAAGACTCAAACATGCTATGATTGTGGTAAAAAATACTATTATATGGGCTTATCCACAGCTCAAACACATCAAAAAAAAAAGAAGACAATAAGAAAAAGAAAGATTTTCAAGCTACATGGAGTGTTGGAGAAGAATTAAACTCCAACACTTCAAGTAGTGAGGAGGAAGGAATGATATGCCTCATGA
This sequence comes from Vanilla planifolia, assembly GCA_023846275.1. Classification (NCBI taxonomy): domain Eukaryota; kingdom Viridiplantae; phylum Streptophyta; class Magnoliopsida; order Asparagales; family Orchidaceae; genus Vanilla; species Vanilla planifolia. Next base: position 2,384,323 of record JAIUJO010000052.1, read on the forward strand.
CAAATGATGATGAGTCAAGTATATCAAGTGAAGAATAAAAGATTTAGATAAGCTCTTGGCCTTGTGAAGTTTTTGGAAATAATCATATAAAAGGTTTTAGTGTTCTAACTTCTTTAACATATGCACATAAAAAATAAAAAAATTTACAAAGAAAAAGTGATATTTTGGTTATTTACAAAAAGAGATTGACAAAAATGTATATGATGAAAATGATTCCATGATATTTAATTTTGTAAACATAAATATGTCTTCTTTTGAATCTCTAATATTTCAAAATTACATACTTTTATTGTTGTAAAAAAATCATACCATTAGGAATTATCAAATTAAGGAAAATATTTCTTATTCAAAACCTTGTTTCAAATGACTATGTCAAGCTTGTTGGGTTCCTAAGATTAGAGATTAGGGAATTAAAAATGAATTGTTTTCTTAATATTTTTATGGAGACATAGTGTTTCTGAGCCATTAATTTGTTAGAAGCAATAAAAGTTTTAATTATACATAGAAATAATGAAAATAAAATTTACATTTTGTGATTAATAAGTAAAAATTTTATAATTTGTCTAGCCATATTTAGAAAAAAATCAAAATCTAGCTCCTAAGAATAGAATAGTGGATGCTCAAGACATATGACTAGAGTTCGAACAAAGTTTATTTCAATAAGATGTCATCCAAATAGATGGGAAACTCTTGGCAACAAATTGATCCATGATAATGAGGTATGCTACTTTTAGTGCCTTGTAGATATCTTAAAAATTCTAGCAATATGCAAGGTTTAACATGATTGATGTTATAAAATTCTTGAGGAATGATATAGCAAAATATAATGTGCTTGGGTCTCAAAACTAAGGCCAGTATTTTTAATTTTTTTTTCTTTTTTATTTATTAAAAATTAGACTCCAAGAAGGTAGGCAAATGCTTTACTAAGTAGTAATGCATAAAAAATATAAAATGTTAGCCAAGAAAAAAAAATATATGTTATTTCACTTCAAGAAATTATATAAATGTGAATAGCTATTACAAAACTATGTATGAAAGTGTGCCACCTATTATATAAAAAAATTAAAATTTAGATTTATAAATGGACCAATATTCGGAACAAAAAGCTACAACTAATACCATAGATCATATATTACAACCAATTATTTCTTGCCTTGATTTTTCTTGGCTAGTGTAGGACCATGTCTTGGCTAAGGCAAAGATGAACTAGGTTAACCCTTAAGATAAACCAGATGATGTTTATGGTGTAAATGTGTGGGCCATGGTTTCTAGTTGGGAAGCCTTTGAGAGCTCAGCTTAAGGATATAGAACGTGGCTAGCTTCGCTATGGATATGGTTAGAAACTAAAGAGTTGGTTATAACTAGAAGTTTTAAGGCTAAGGATAGACTTTTATTTTAATGGATAATCACTAGTGACATAATTTTTAGATTTGAGGTTCTTCGATATGGCTATGTATGGTAAGCTTACCCATGCAATTATGCCTAAAGGCTTAGAATTCATTCAAGGAAAAGGAACCTCTAAAAGAAGTTCCTTTTGATGGGCTAAGGGAATACCATTACTAAAGATTTATGCATATTGTAAATTAGGATTTGGTTAGTGAAACACATACCAAAGCATTTGAAGAAGGTAGAAGAACTTTGGAAAAGACATCACAATTTGCTAAGTTTGATCAAGGAATCAAGAAGGTTAATATACTACCTAGACCATATAGTTCACTAGGATGTTTCTGTGAGAACATGAATAGCCTTATTTAATCTATTATGCATTATGTTAACACCTTGATAAGAGATCTTAGGAATATGTTGTAGCTTTAGAGAGACCTTAGAAGGGTATGGTGACTCAGTGCTTCCTTTTGGGCTCCTAGGTCACTATGCATACCATTGTGAGCAGAGGTTTTGTTGTAATGACAATAAAAAACATATGGAACAAAGAGAGAAAAAAAAGTCTTTGTGTGTACGAGCATTAGCATAGAATAAAAATGGTCCTAAACATAATGAAATCGAGGTTAAATATAAGAAAATTTTTCATGTAATGATAAATAATTGAACTAGGGTTTACAAAAAAGACCCTATATCATTCAGATAGTAATATCTTTGTGTAATTGAAAGTTAGCATAGAATACAAGACCTAAGTCACTTACCACATGAAGAATCCTAGATAGTTGTAGAATATAGTTAATAGGGTGGTACAACTTATGGTCATTACTATGATCAAGAGAGGATCAAATGTGGTGAGCCCTTGATCATGCATTCTAATTCAGAAGATAAGCAAGTGAAGCGACTCTGTTATCTTGGCCAAAAGATAGTTCCACATGGTTGGTTGATCGTATAAGAGGAGTTGTAGATCTCATTATAAGAATTTATAGGATTAGTTAAATTTCATTATGCAAATTACCCTAGGAGGGAAGTATTCCATATTTATCACCATGAAGAATATCATGATAACCTATATTTTAGAGGGGAGTACATGTGGATTTTGAGGACTTCTTGAGCCTTACGAGGTTAGCCCATGTGATCAATACTCCATTGTTGTGTGTAAGATTATATCATGTGATAAGGGTTCCAAGCCTAATCATGATTCTCATGCACACAGGAGTGTATTAGAACAAACAAACAAAAAGTTACTGAGCCATAATTTAAAGAAAAGAAAATGCACATAATATATATATACATTTATATATATATACAAATATATATATATATACATACATACATATATATTTATATATATATATATATATATATATGCATTGACATAGCTGGTAGATGGTAATGTCATATGGTAGTTAAAAACTAATGTCATTTGTGAACATTATTTACTCAATTGTTACCAACATACTTCTTTGCTAGTATATATTAGTTTTATAGTCTGACTCAAGAATTCCCTATTAAGCCTCTAAGTTTACTCCATAAAATTTTTATTAAACAAGGGAGCAACGGGTTCAGTAGTAATCAACGTAGATATTATCAAGAAAGGTGCATTATTTGGATGGTTCACCATCTTCATTTCATCATCATGAGTAATAAATTTCATTTTTTTAAATAGTTTTTTTATTATGCATGTATGCAATATAACTATTATGTTAATTTTATTAGTTTCTTAAAAAGTTTTCCTAATAATAATTTGCATTTATTCATGGTGTTTCCTTAGAATGGAGTAGATTTAAATAATAAATTAAATTTATGAATATTTTGTTTATGCTATTATCTTAAAATATGACCAAATCCTTTGAAATTCCTAACATGACATTATTTTGAATGATGTTTCTTATAAATTTTATCAAAATTAGGTATTGTGATTATTTGATTTTTTTCTAAATTCAAGTTCTAAGAAAAAAGGGTATGAAAGGTACAATGATCTCTAAATGTGAACAGTGTGAATGATGGCTAGTCATAAATGTCAAGTTCTTTTAATTTGAAATTCCTAATTTAAGAATATTTTATTTCTACTTAGGTATTCCTATAAAACATAATAGCCATAATGAAAGTAAGGCATAAATATCTTGTTATGTGCTAGTATTTTGCAAGCAATGGGTCTTTGCATAATATGATATGAATATCAAATCATACTAGATAATTGAAAATGAATTAAAAAAACATTTTTCATTAAATGTCAACTATCACTCCAAGGTGATGCTTCTTCTTCTTCTTCTTCTTCTTCTTTTTCTTCTGCTTCCTATCCTTCTTCATCAAAATAATAATATTAAAATAAAGCAAAAAAAATTTAACAAAAGGAATAATTTGATTAGGAAAGTTGCATTCCAATAAACTAAGAAGATTAAGTGTAATATTATTTATTGACAAATCATGTGTGAATTAAAATTTCTAGTGAAGTGTGTAAAAACTTTACTTAAATAGAATATTTAAAATTTAAAACAATGAATAAATAATTTTATAATGGTAATTGTGAAGAGTCAAATGAGCTTCACTTTTTTAATTTTATCTCATTAGCAATTATTGTGAATTAAAAAAACATAGAAAAATAAATAATAATTAATCATTTTTAGGATTAATAAAATTTATTGTAAAGCTCAACTAAGATAAATAAAAATAATGCAATAAAATCAAAGAAAAGTGTTGTATAGATCACAAGGGAGCAAATCCTGAATTAAATAGTTGTGTAACCAAACGAAAGTGCAAAATTTAAAAAAATGATATAAATCGTATCAAAAATTTGTAATCCAAAATTCAAAGAAGATTAAGCATAAGATGCATGATAGATAATTAAGTTTAATCAAAATGTAATATTAGACATCACTAGAAAACAAAAAATTTTAGAATAAAAAATTAAATATTTAATTCGATAGAGCTCTATTAAAAAATTTAATGATGTTTCTTTAATCTCAAATGGATCTCATTTAAAATTATTATGAATTACAAATGACAACAAGAATAATAATCAGTAAAATATTTTTTTAATATTAATTAAAAAATAATTTAAAGTAAAAATAAGTTTTCTTAAACCAATTTAATTTAATAGAGGAAAAGAAAAATATTTGATCTAATTAGATAAATTATATGAAAGAGTTACATTTAAAGATAGTAAAGATGGATTAGACATCCTGGATCAACCAATCAGGTGCAAATGAAAATTTCTCTTAAAGAATGGCAAAATCATAGAAAATAATTGACTTAAAAGTACTAAAAATATATTCAATTGGGTAGAGGTTATAGAGATGAGTGTAATGATGTTTTGTTGACTCAATTGTACCTAGTTTGAAATTAACTCAAGTTAACATTCTAAATAAGAATAAATAATAATTAATTTTCATTTTATTATTAAGTAAATATCTATTAAATTTTAAATGTGATAAATTAAATAATATATTATTAAAATGCTAAAATTATGTAATGGTCACACTCTCGACATTTGGAGTTAATTAGTAACATAACCAAAAGAATGAAAACAAATTTGACATAAGATAAATTCTATAGAATAGTTACATTCTAAGATTCTAAGGAGATCAAGTGTTACAACCTCTTTCATTAAATTAGGTGCGAAACAAAGTATCTCCTACATTTTGTCAAAACATTGAAAAAGATTTTTATTAACTTTTGTAATTTGAATTATTTCAAAATATGGTCTAATGGAGAAGAAATAAACATTGGTAAACTATTCTCAATGACCTCCACCAATTAAATAACCATTTTAATATTTTTATATATTTTACTTTCCATGGTTTTGGCTTATTTTATGAAATATTTTTATTTTTACCTAATTTGATGATCCATGACATTACAATCAAATTCGTCATTATCTTAGAATGCAACTTTTTTGTTCAATTTGTGTCATTTCATTAAATGTTTTGCTTTCTTTTAGTAAAATGTTTGTGAAACTCTAATTCTCATCCTGTTTGACATTTACATTAGTTTGATATAATTGCATTATATTGCATCGATTTATGTCATTTCAACTTTTTTATATATTTACTTACTATTAAGTAGTATTTTTTATTGTTTATGTTTATTTACCATGGTAATTCATTTATATACTAATAAAGGTGTTATTAATATCTAAAAAACATCATTGGACTCTTCTTGATGTGCTCTATCTAATTAAATATTCATTGTTAAACATTTAAATATACTATTTTTTAGGGCTTAGGCATGCTCTATAAGAAATTTTAGAATATACATTTTTTATGATCAAGGATGTTGAGCTTGATCTACTTAGTATCATGGAATATAAATTTTCATAATAATTTATCCAATTTTTAATAAATTTTTACTTTCATTTGGTTATATTTTTATGTAACTATAAATCTCGTCTCATGTCACCTTCGCAATATTTTTATTTAGTTATATTACATAACTTCAAGTTTTCACATTTTCATTTTAATTTATATTTTCTTAATAATATATTAAAAATTCCTTTTTTTCTACTTTTTTTTTATAATTCATATTAATTATGAGCGAGGGCCAATCGAGGCAAAGTGGATGTCTATGGACTTGTCTCGATGGGCTCTATGCAATTGTATATTATTTTTATATTTTTAATTTTTTTTAACATTTTTACAGATTTTGTGAAGTTGAATTATTCATAGTTGATTTGATGATTAAGGACGTTACATTTAATCTCCTTAGTATCTTGAATTACGGCACTATTATAAATTTAGCTTATTTATTCAGAATATTTTACTTTTGTTTTTATATGTTATTAGAGACAATATCATCTCTCATGTGACCTTTATATCACTTTTCTTGGGCTATATTATATTACTTCAATTTATATAATTTTAGTTATAAGAGTTTTTACATTAATATTTATGGTTAGCATCAATAGCAATTCATTATAATTCTATAAGGTTTTTGATGTTGCCAAAATAAACATCGTTGGTATGTTTTGCTTAGAAATTTTTATTGTCACCTAATTTTATGGTTGGTGATGTTACACTCAGTGTCTTTAATATATTAGAATTTAGTATTCCATTCTACGTAATGTAAGGCATAATTTCTAACAACCTAGTCATCCTTGCTTTACTACAACATTGATTGTCATAAAAACCATGAAAAACATCTGGATTAGTGAATAACTCAAATATTTCTCAACTAGAAAAACCCTTTAGTCATTGAATGGAAGCTTGGGCTTAAATAGGAGTGTGTACCTCATTTATCTGCTCAAATAGAAAAATTCCCTACAAGTACTCTTTATAAAAATCTACTAACCATCTTATTTCTTTTGATGGACATTTGTTGTGAGTTGCACGATTTTTGTGGTTTTGAAGTTTATCTATGCCCATATTGCTTATTTTTTTGTTACACTAAGAATTTTACATCGACTGAACCATTTGTGTAACATTCATTACGATACAAAAAGGTAAACATTTTTACTTTTAGAAATGAATATCTCCTAACCCATCAAGCTAGAGAAAAACATTTGAAGTACATCAAGGAAATGCATGAAGAGTTAAGAACATATACAATAGAACTTCTAAATAACTACATCCCCTTCTTGATTTTAATGAATAGAGATATATTACAAATTGTTGATGGCTAATATGTTTACAAAAAAATAACAATGATATGATAAACAACAATACTTTTCTCTAACTAAAGCAAGTTTTTTTGTCTTATTCAATATTTGAAGTTTTATCCTTTTAAAATTAAATAGATAAGTGGTCATATACTTCCTTTATCAATCAATGTAGTTCAAGATCTACTATTAATATAAGTGCAAGTCATAGTTAAAAAGCACATAGTATAACAAGCTACTAACAGATGGGGAAAAAGATAAAAATAAGCATAATAAACTAAGGGTGACAATACTAGGTAAAATAATTAAATTTATTTATTTTTATTTTGTTAATGTCTTCTAGCAACCACTATCTTCAATGACATCTTATGTTGGGAATAGTAGACAAGAGAAAGCCATTCAATTATAGGCCATCAACTAAAGACTCAGATTTCTTCACAAAGACAAATTTGCAAGATTTTGAATTTAAGGTCATGCCATGGGCTTGGTGTGAGAACAAGCACGTGAAAGCAATAATCTGAGCAAGTCTTAATATAGTCTTAATGAACTTGGAATGGCTCATGGCATTTGTGAGCAATGCCTTTATTCATTTTGATATAATCAATTTAAATTATTGTCTTCTAGTTCTTTAGTTTAATGATTGGAGTTTAGGATGCAAAGAAACAAGCTAAAATTTTAAGAAACTTTGTTAACTTTGAAAATAATCCATTTCGTTCAACCTTAGTGCAGAAGGAGACAAATTTGGAACCTTAGTTCTATGTTCAACCAAAAGTGTGCCCGCTACTTTAAAGCACTTAGTCCATGGAGATTAAATCAAATGGGTAACATTTTTACAACAACAAATATGCATAAAGGAAATTACTAAGTTCTAGGATTAAAGGATAAGAGAGTTATTTAATAGAGGGAGAGCATTGATGGTTATAGTGTTAGTGACAAATTATAACACTTGCCAAGTATGTTTGGAGTTTTTGAGTTGGCAACACACAAAGGTCAAGTTCTAATCTGAATGGCATAGAAACATGTCTAACTTTTGGCAAGCTTCATAACAACTTCACCATGAACTGGTGTTCATCAATTAAATAAACTCCAAAACTTGAGCTCCCTCAGCCCTTATACAAGCACAAACATAGACTATGTGTTAGCCATTTCCTTTTTAAGTAAAGTGTTGATGCCCTCCTTTAATTCTTGCAAGGTGCATGTTTTCTTTACTTTATGGGAAAATAATCGTTAAGTATGTCTAAGGATATTTGATACTTCTTTAAAAGTTATTATAACTTCTTATGTCAAATGTTAGTGGTAGATAAGCACACTAATGATGCTCATCCACAAGGTGTTGCGAGAAAATTTACCTTAATGGATTTGACTTAATAGCACTACTAGTCAAGAGGCAGTTCCATTAGATTCAAGCCCGCTACAACTTCTATCAAGGTGGTCCCCTATCATCATATAACTGTATCCTCTACTTGGTGTTTTTGTCTCTTTATATCAGTATGACACAAGATAATGGAAGGAAACTTCTTCAACATCAAATGCTCATCTAAAGATCATCTATAGTCTCATCTACTATATAGAAGATATTAAGCTATAAGTCATAATTATTATTAATGGAATTTAAGAGATTTATTTATTCTTTTATCTTATTTCCTTACTTATGAGCACCTGATCAATGGTGGCATGTTGTCAATCTTTTTTAGTAAAATAATTTTTATGTTTCTCCAATAGTTTTCTGTAGGATAGCCAAGGTACTAAAAAAGAATTCAAGTAAACACTTGAGGATTCTACTTTTGTTTAGTCAATGTTTTCTTATAGAATTCAACCAAATAGCTAAGATGGTTAAGGATATAATCTTTTCTTGGGGTGTTAGAGCCCTCTCATTAGTTAGACAAGTTGTTCCCTTCAATTATGTCTTGACCTCCCTTGCTATTTATGCCATGTATCATAAGTGCATTTTGGGAAAATCCTTATGAACATAAACTAGAAGATTCGCTCCTTTCTCTGGAGAAGGGGCCTAATTTATATCATTCACTAAATAACTAAAGAGATAGTCTCACAACGCATGGCCCACCACAAACTTTTGGGAGTAGAGGAATGATCTTTTGGATAAGGATCCTACAAAGTCCATTATAAATAATGACACTATGACAAGATTGTGTTAATGCTCTATTATAGTTTGCCAAAAGAGACACTTTGTTTGCATTAGAAACCACTAGATCTAGAAATTGATCATCATTAATGGCACAAAAAATGGAAGATGGAATTGTTTGGCTCACTTGCATTGTGGTGAGTTGCTCATTCATGGAGGATTCATCAGTAAGGCTTCATCTATGCAGTTGACCTACTACAATCAACATGGGTGCTTGTAGGGCCAGTGATGTCTATAGTCTAGCAAATGATTGTTGGATAAAAAGGAAAATTAAATTATTTCTTTGGACATTTTGTCATAGATCAAATAACAAAGCTTCCATTTGGTTCTCCTTATAGTAAAGAAGGGGCTTGTTTAATGTTGGAAGGCAACCTTTATGTGCTTTTGAAGGTCTCTCTTTTATGGGAGAATAGTGTCCTACGACTAGTGTTTGAAGAATTAAGCTAAGAATATGTTTGCTGCCTACCTTTACCAAGTACATTTGTTAGTTGTTCCAAACACTTCCTAGTTGTAGCTATTGGGGCTTGCAACCTTTACTCATTTTCAATGGAATCTTGTGTATGAGATTTGTAGGATGCTTTCTTATCTTGCAAGATTTCTTCTCTAGCAAGTTTTCTTCTCTTGCAAGTTGGCATAATAAGTACTTCATCTAATTAACCAATCTTTGTATCTTTCGAAAACAATCAAAGCTTTCATTGAACTTCATCTTGGTATTTCTATAAAGGAATTATATATAACTTGAATGCCCAATAGCAACTTTTTACTACATAGGAATAAAGTTTATCTACATTATTCATGGCTCTTCTTTCAAAAAAAAGTTAATTTTTTGTGCGAGGCTACTAATGTTGCAGCAAGATTTTTAGCTCAAAGGCATTTTTGGAATTATTTTTCTCAGAATTTGGAATGTCCCTCCCAAATGACATTTTAATAATCCTCAAAAAAACTAATGCTTTTATGCTTTGTTATGATAGGGAAATATAGATCAAACTTTATCAAAGAAATAATTCTCAAACGTGGAGAAAATGACTTATAATGATTGTGCATTGTGACCTTGCATTACATGATTACTGAGGAAAGTAATAACAAAACTATAGAAAGCTCATTACATTGTAGCAATGACGACACAAGAGTGCACCAATAGCACAAATTGGGCTTTAAGACACAATTAGAGGACTCTTTAGTATTTTAAGGTTTAGACATAGCTCAACATTAGGGCTTTGATTACTTACAAGAATAAAAAAAGTCTAATAAGAATTTTCATAGACATGATCAAATTCATTTCCTTTGTGTGATTTGTTTTCTTATCAAAGAAAGACAATCAATGGCTTTGTGAATTTCAAAATTGTTTATCTACAAGGAACAACTTATTTGAGAAAGTTGCAAAATCATATATTAATGGATACATTGCATTTTAATTTATTCCTATGGAAGCCAAAAAGCATGACTATTCTTGTAATCATCACTAACTTAAGCACTCATCATATATCTCCAACTCTATTTAAATAATTAGGCATATGGAACTTCTACTCAGCCACCTCTACTTCAAACTGCTCATCATAAATGACATAATTGTAATCACATTTCTTTGTTGCAAGTTAATCCATTCTACCAAGTGAGATGTATGCAAGAAAGGAAGATATTATAGTGCAAGTGATGGTGGTGCATAAATTCCATAAATTATATAGAAAGGAGGAGTTTCAAGTGTAGCAATTTGTTTTTATTGGTAATGAGGGGTGTAACAAGATGCTAGTTCACTCATACTTTATCTTCTAATTCATGAATGATATGAAGGAGAGAGCTAATAAGGAGATATGGGTGATTCTTGAGGATATTAAAATTGAGAGGTGAGTATACCTTATACGCGTAAGTGGAAGTTACTTGGGGATGATGATTGAGAAGAAGACAGTACTATAGTGGATGTGTTTAATGTTTTAAAAATTTTTGTAAATCTATTTTGGATTATTATGATTTTATTTAATTTGAATACTAAATTAAAAAATAAATTATTTATTATTTATAACTATTAAGCACAAAATGCTATAATGTAATCTTAACCAATCAAGTTATCACTTTCCATTTTTTCTCTCTTGCTCAGCTAAGTGTCAACAGCCTAACTAGAAAAGTTAATTATGTTTTTATTGTTATTTCACAATCATTGCCACTAAAAATGTAGTGGAGATACCAATTGATTTTTTCATTGATATGGTCATTTATTGGACTTATAAAATCATTCACCTATTTTCCTTCTTGCTTCCATATTCTAACCACAAAATTCTTATAATGTCTAAGCCTAATATTGATCATCTCCTCTAAATGGTGGGGAAGCATCAACAATCACTCTCAAGAAAAATGGAAAAATAGTAACCATTACAGAGAAAGAAAGAGGCTATATGATGATTATATGTTGTATACAATTTCAAGATATATCTTATGTAATGCTTTGTGATTCTAACTAATAATAATTATTTATGTTCGATTTATTATAATTATTCCTACAACAAGATTAAGAGTTAATTTAATATAATATTAATTTAATATTTATATTTTGTGGGTATATAAAACATCACATGCAAAATACTAAAATTATTAATGACATTATATATATATATATATATATATACATGTCCTCAAACATATATATGTTATAATGTTAAGACTTTTTACGACTAAGCTGGGCTAGTTCCTTTAGTAGCTAGAAGGATGAGTCGATTCTCTTGGTAGTTAAATTGATGTTGAAATTAGGGTGAGTACATTCCCCCAATCACTACTAGAATGAGTTTGCTCTCCCATAGTTTATGACAATTATGATTACCAAATCAAGACACTTTGGTTCACCCAATCGATAATGTGGTGAATTAGTTCTCATGAGGAAGACGATAGCATAATATGGGACGAGACAATTCCCCTAGAGTATGAGTTGAATTTGTTACCATAGTAGAGAAATAGAACAAAAAAAAGAAAATTAATATAATAAAATAAAAACAATGGTTTTGTTAAAATGAAGTAAATTGTATAGAAAGTTGCACTCAAAATACTGATACTTAGTGCGACATCTTTGATAATCAAATAAGCCATGATATGATTACTACCATAAAGCATACAAAATTTTTTGAAAAACTATAAATTACAAGAAGTGAATATTTAATTATAGAGAGCAAATCATGATGATTCTATTTTTTTCATCTTGATCATGCCCAATTAAGAATTACATTTATTTAGTAATGTAAATACAAATTAAAAAATAACTTATTAGTTTAAAATTACATAAATATATCTTGAAACTAAAATCGCATAAATTGAAGTAAAATGATATAGCTAAATCAAAGACATGCAAAAGTCATGCTAAAGGTGATTTAAAGTTACACAAAAATAAAACCAAATAAAAATATATTTAGATAAATTAGAGAAATTATACTTGAAAGAATATTCTAAGATATTAAAGTGATTGAATGCACCCTTGACTATTAAATCTACTATGAATAAAAATAACTTTTAAGCATACTAAAACTCAAGAAAGCAAAACATTTAAAACTAGAAAAAGGAATGTTTGATTAGATAGGTCATGTCGAGACTAATCCAATAATGTTTCTCTCATCTTTATTGAACCTTATTATAAAATTAATACAAATTATCAAATTTAAAATCTGTAAACATAAATAATTTTTTATTTTAACAATAATTACATGTATATTTAAGCTAAAATAAGACAATTGTAGCATTTTAATATTGTAAAATCAATGTGATGCAAAGCTCACAATATAAGATATAATATAAGATACTAATATAATCGAAATGAAATAACAATTGAACAAATTTAATAAATCACACAAAAATATTGCATTCCAAGGCACCAAGGGATCAAGTATAAAATCCTAAATCATTAAATTAGGTATGAATCAATGTGTGTCATAAAATATTGTAATGCTTAACAAAATAAAATATTTAAATATGTAAAAGATTAAACATTTAATTAGATAAAGAACATTGAGATGAGTCTAATGATAATTATTTGATCATGTTTAGACCTAGTTTGAGTTGCTATGAATTATGATAATAAATAAACATAAATAATAATTAATTATTATTTTTAATGTTGAGTTAACTTAGTTACTTGTGAAATGAGACAAATAGAAGTGGTATAATGTAACCAAAACCAAGACATGAAAAGGCTACATGATAGTAGATAAAAATTATATTGTAATATAACAAAATCAAGCCCTAAAATGTCAAGCAATGATATAAATTGTATGGTAATGATTCATTCCAAGATATTATGAAGATCAACTATAACATCATCGATGTCTAAATTTGGTACAATTAGAAATGTCTCATTATACATGTTAAAATAGTGGAAATAAAATATTTGAAAATATAAAAATAAATATTTAATTAAATAAAATTTGATGAGCCAGCTCCAAGACATTTGTTTTGTCTCAATTAGAGCTCGTTTGAAATTACTATAAGTTAACAAAGCAATTATGCATAAATAATTGAAAGTTTTAACACTAATATTAAGTGAATATATATTAAATTCAAAATGTGATAAAATAAAGCAATAAAATATTACAAAATTAAGGCAATGCAAAGCTCACATGAGAAAAGAATTAAAGTTTCATAGCTACATAAAAAAATTAAAGAAAAAATTGATAGAATAAAATATATTATAAGGTTACATTCAAAGATATTAAGGAGATCATGTATAAAATCCTAGATAGTCAAAAAATATATTATTTAAAATTCCTTACAAAGATCACTAAAAACCTTGAACAAAATATTTTAAAATAAGAAAATAAATATTTTGTTTTAGAATTCATCAAGTTGGGTAGAACTATATTTTTTATCATCTTAATTAGGCTTAGTTTTGAATTACTACAAAATTAAAAGACCAAAAAAATATTTTTTATTTGATATTTAGTAATTTCATATTCATGTTAAAATGAAAAAAATTAAATTAACATATATATATAAATACATACATATATAAATATATATATATATATATATATATATATATATATATATATATATATATATATATATATATATATATATATATATATATATATATATAGATCAAAAGCCTATAATGGTCATATAATAGAAGTGTTAGATTAACAAAGAAATATAACCAAATCAAGGAGAAATATGTAGAAAAATAAAACAATTTATGCTAAAAAGAACTACAAGAGAATGAGGAGATCGACTGTAACATTCTTGAATGCTAAATAAGGCATGAATTCAATGTAAAAGTTTTTAAATTACCGAAATGAATAATGAATGACTTCAATGAAAATGTTTGTTTTCTTGATTAGACTATTAAAATTACTATGAATTACAAAAAAAAATTTAAACAATAATAATTTATTATTTAATAATTAAAGAAATAAAATAACTAAGTTATAATGATATAAATTGAAATAATTTAATATAATCAATTCTTAATGATGTAAATGTGACATCAGAAGACAATTAGAGTATCTGAGAAATATAACCAAACAAAAGTAAAAATTTTGAAGAAATGATAAATTATATAAGATAACTACATTCTAGCATATTAAGATGTTTGAATAAAAAATAGGTATCAATAAAAAATGTCAAAAAACTTGCCAAAATGTTAAAAAAAAGAATATTACAAAAATATTTATTTAATTAGATACAGTTTATCAAGATGAGTTTGATGACTTTTGTTTCTTTTTCATGAGACCTCAATAAGACTTACTATGAATTACTAAAGTGATAAACATAAATAAAGATACATTATTACTTAAAATTTAATTAAGTTTTCCTTTAAAGTAGAAAGGACATAAATTAGTGTCATATATTTTTAAAAAGATCATAGTGATGTAAAGATAACACAAGTGAAGAGTTAGAGTTACATACTAACACAACAAAATCAAACTAAAATCTTAGATAAAAAGTAATAACTTATATGAAAAATTTTCATTGCAAAATAATAACATGATTTATTGTGAAATCCTTATAAATTGAATCAGGCACAAACAAAAGTTTCTCTAAAGGAATGTAAAAAAAATCAAATAAAACATTTTATACAACAAAAATAAATATTTAAATAGATAGAGGTCATTGAGATAGTCCAATGATATTTTTTCATCACAATCCAAATTCATTTAGTGTTAATATGAATTAAAAATATAAATAAGAAAAAATAGTAAAAATAAATATTATTTTAATATTAGCTAAATACATATTAAAGTTAAAGTGATATAAATTAAAGAAATATTATATAGCAAAAATAATTCTATCTATAGGTGACATGAGATGAAATTTATTGTTACATAGTAACATAATTGCACCAACAGAAAAATATTAAAGAAATAAATAACATGTACTAGAATGTTGTATTCTAAGGCACAAAAGAGATAAACTATAACACTTTTGATAATCAAATTCGGTATGAATTGAAATATCTCATAAAACATGCTTAAAACCTAGATAATAATGTATTATAAAAATATAAAAAAGTATTCATAATTACACAAACTTACCAAGATGAGTTCAATATTATTTGATTTATGTTGATTTGATCTCATTTTGAATTACTATTAACTACAAAAAGAAATAAATAAATATAATAATAAATTTAAATTGAGATTTAATTGTCACAAGAGAGAAGAATTTGAGCTTCATTATAATATAGTTAGATGAAAGTAATAATTTGGATGAAATTAGAAAAATTGGGTGGAAAATTTACATTTCAATTTATTTTAAAGTTTTATTTTAATATCGTTGATCACCAAATCTTGTATGCATCAAAATTGTTTGTGAACCATGTAAAAGCCACCTAAAATGTATATTATTTTATAAATATTAAGAAATATTATTTAATTGGATAAGGCTTATTGAGACAAGTTCAATGTTGTTTATTTCATCTTGATAGAAACATGTTCGAAATTATTACAAATTTTCAAAACAAATAGGTATAAATGAAAGTAAAAGAATTTTGATGTTAATGTGAGATTAATTAAAGCAATGTAATATAATCTTATGAAAATGATGTGAAGCTCACATGACTGGACTTCTAGACTTTCTCAGTGATAGAACCAAATAAAAGAAAAAAAGTTAAAGAAATGTTATAATTTGATCGTGATAGTCATTTTCCAAGATACAAAGGAGATTTTATATAACATATTCAATCATCAAATTATGTATGAATTTAATTTTATGATGAAGTTCCTCAAAACGTAGAAAATATTTTTTTAATTATATAGCAATTAAACTTAATTAGGTCGAGTTGATTTAGTGAGTAAAATGATATCTGTTTCACCTTAATCATATTTTTCTTAGAATTTATATGAATTACCAAATTAAATATGCGTTAATAATGATAAATTAATATTTTATTATTGGGTGAATATATATTAAGCAAATGAGACAAATCATGCAATGTAATATACACAAATAAAACACTTTTAACGATAACATGGGAGGACATGTAGAGTTAGCAAGGAATATAACCAAATTAGAGTGATAATTTCAAAAAATAAGATAAATTGTAATAGAAAGCTACATTCAAAGATATTAACGGGATTATGGGTAACCTTAAACATCAAATTAACTATGAATCAAAATGTCTTATAATATATGCTAACTCCTTAGAAATAAATTATTTAAAAATATATAAAAAATATTTAATTGAACAAAGCTTAATGAGATGAGTTTGACAACATTTTTTTGTCTCTATCAAACCTCATTTGGAATTACAAGAAATTATAACAATAAATAAGTGTAAAGGACTCTAAATTATCATTTAAATTTGATGTAAATTATATTAATGCTAAAGGGAGATAAATTTAAGCACTATAATATAACAAAATAAAAGAGACTTAATGGTCACAGAAGTGGAGAATTAGGGTTCATATTGACATAAGCATGAAAAACCAAAAAAATTTAAAAAATGAGTCATATTACATGGAAAAGTTATGCTCCAAGATTATAAGGAGATCGAGTGTAACATCCTCAGTTGTCAAATTATATATAAAATGAAATGTCTAGTAAAGCAAGAAAAAAACACTAAAAAATAGAAAATTAATGTTAAATTAGAAAAATATCATTAAGACGAGCACAAAGACATTCGTTTTTTCTCGATCAGGGCTAGATTTGATTTAATTTGTATTGCCAAAGTAATTGAATGTAAAAAATAAGAATCTAATTTTTTAATATTTAGTAAATAAATGTGAATGCTAAAATTAAGTAAATTAAAGTAATATAATAATACAAAATAAAAGTGATGTAAAGTTCATATGTGAGATGATTTAGAGTTACAAAGTAATGTAACCAATTCAAAGAAAACATTTGAAAAAATGAGTTAAGTTGTGAAAGAAAGTTTCATTTTAAGGAATTAAGGAATGCTACTATAACATTCTTGATAATCAAATCATGTAATAAATTCCATGTAAAGAGCACCAAAACCTTAGGACACAAAAAATTTAAGAGTATAATAGTACATTTTTTAATTCATTAGTGGAGATGAGTCTAATGATGTGTGATGTTCTCAAATGGACCTTGATCGGAATGACTATGAATGATAAAAGTAAATCAAAATAAGTAATAATAAATTATTGCTCTTATATCTTATGGAAATAAAATAAAGACAATTAGACAACAATAAAAATAGTGTAATCTAATCTACTAGATGTGTTATAATTGTCACATAAGTGGAGTATTAGAGTTACATAGTAACAAAAAAAATCCAAGAGAAACTTTACACAAAGATGGAAAATTGTAGGTGAAAGTTGCATTAGAATGTACAAAAATGTTTGATTGTGTTATCCTACTCCGTGAAATCTGGCATGACTTAAAGAATGACATATAATGTGTCAAATTCCTACAAAAGAGATAAATTAACATGTTGTAATGTAACCAAATAAAAGTGATACAAAGGTCACATGACATGATTTGTAGAGTTACTAAGTGGCATAAACAAATCTAAGTGTAAAAGTTAAAGAAATGATACAAAATATATAAGAAAGTTGCATTCAAAGATATTTTGGAGATCAAATTTAGCATCCTCAATCGTATAACTTGGTTAGAATAAAAATTCCTTGTAAACAATGAAAGCATCTACAAAAAAATATTTATAAAAATATTTAAATGAATACTAAATTTGAAGGAGCTGATCGAGATTACTCAAACTATTTTTGTTCTATGTACATCAAAACTCATTTAAGGATAATTTTGTCTCATAGTAATTTAACGAAATAAATTTTGAACATTCGATTAGATGACTTTAATTATGCAAGAAAGTTGCAATTTAATTTATTAAGTTTATCTTGTGTGGCATCCACAATCATTGAATAAGGTATGAGTAAAACTGTCACTTAAAATATGTCAAAATTTGAGAAAATAAAATTTCCAAAAATAGAAAAAATATTATTTAATGGCATATAACACATTTAGATGTTTCTAACATAGTTTGTTCTGTCTTTTTGCCAGACATGAACTATAATAGCTACAAATTAAAAAACAAATAAGAATAAATAAAAATAAATTCATATTTTAACATTAAGATGATATATATTAGAGTTAAAATGAGATAAAATAAACTAATACAATAAACAAATCATACAGACATAAAGGTCGTGATATAAAATATTTATAGTCACATTATAAAATTACAAAAATTTAAAGTGAAAAATTGATGAAATGAGATAAATTATTTTGTGAGTTTCTTTAAACGATAATTAGTTTATACAATATAAAATCCTCATTGGCCAAATCTTGTACGAATAAAAATATCTAGTAAAATATGTTAATGTTTTAAGAAATAAAACATTTAAAAATAATGTAAATGTGAATATGCAATTTTATGGAGCTGGCTGGGACTTGTCCAATGATGTTTTTTTGCCTCCATCAAACCATGTTTGGAATTCATTTGACTTACTAAAGTAAATAGGCATAAATAATACTAAATTTCATTTGCTAATATAAAAAATTAAATATTTATAAATATAAAGTTAATATTTTATGCGATAGAGCTCGATATGTTGTGTCCAACAATGTTTGTCTCATCTCCATCAAACCTCTACTTTGAGTTATTAAGAATTTCCAAATAAATAATGATAATTAATAATAAATTATTATGTTGAAATAAAGAAAAATATATATTAATGATAAAATGAGATAAATTGAAGTAATCTACTATCACCAAATCAAAGCAATGTGAATGATTTAAGGGAGGGGATTGATAGTTATATTGTAGTATAACTAAATAAACATGATGAATATGAAGAAATGAAATAGCTTTTATGAAAAAGTTGCATTCTAAGATACTATAGTAATTAAGCATAACATCTTATATTGTCAATATAGTTATGAACAAAAATGAATTGTAAAGCATGAGAAAACCATACAAAATTAACTTTTATTAATTTTAAAATATAAGTTCTGTTAGGCTGAACTCATGCAAATGGTTCTAGTGACCTTTGTTTCTTCTTAATCAAGCCATGTTAGGAATTACCATGAATTACCAAATTAAATATATAGAAATAATTTTCAATTATTTTTTTTATATCCTACAAGAAATATAATAACATTGATATGAAATTGATTGAAGCAGAGTAATACAAAAATTCAATGTAACATAAAGGTTAAGTGCACAACTTAAGCTTAATAGTAACATACCCAAAGTAAAAAAAACATTTGTAGGCATAAGATAAATTATATGAGAAGGTTGTATTCTAAGATACTAATAAGATTTAGTGCAACATCATAAATCATTAATTAAGTTACGAATTAAAATTTCATAAAAGGCATGCCATTGCCATAGATAAAAAATATTCATATAATAAAGAAATATATTTTATTGATTTAAGGTCATCGACACGACTCCAATGTTGATTGTTTTGTCACAATTAGACATCATTTAAAATAACTGAGATTTACAAAAGAAAAAATTTCTAAAAATAATAACAAAAAATTATTCAATAATAAGAAAGTAAATATTAAAATTAAAAAAAAGAAATTGAAGTAATGTAATTTGGCAAAATTAATTTTATAAATTATTCTTTTAAAATTAAACAAATAAATTTCAAAGTAAAACTAATAAAAATAGATGCAATGTACTATAATTAAATGAAAGTGATAAATTAGAAACATTAGCAAAGATTTAGAAGTCTATAATATATAACCAAATCAAGGAGAAAAACATAAAAAAGTAAGATAATTTGTTTGATAAAATTACATTCAATGATACTATTTTCAAAGAGATTAACATGAATTATATTCAAATTAATTACAAATCAAAATGGCTCATGAAGCATGCAAAAATGAAAGAAAATAAGCTATTTAAAAATATATAGAAAAATATTTATCTGGATAGAGTTCATTGAGATCTATCGAAAGGCATTTCTTCATTCATCACTTAATGTTTGGAATTTCTACGAATATCAAAATAAATAATTTTAAATAAAAAAATTTTATTATTTTAGTATTAAATAAAATTATATTTGTGCTAAAATGAGCAAAATTAAAGTAATATACCATAACAGAATTCAAACATTATAACTATCAAAATTCATGAGATTTGGACTTTCATAATAATATAACCAGACCAAGACAATATTTGAAAAATGAGATAAATTATATGAGAAAGTTAATTTTTGAGGTACTATGGACATCATATGAACATCCTGGAGCATTAGATTAGTTACAAATCCAAATAAGTTGTTATAAAATTAAAAATTAGAGAAAACAATATCTTAAAAATTAATATTTAATTAAATCGTGTTTCTTAAGGTAAGTCTCACTATTTTTTTTTCTCACCTGAATTAGGGAACATTTAGAATTTAAATAAATTACCAATGTACATAAACATAAATAATACGAAACAATTATTTTAAAATAAATCAAATATATATTAAAAAAATGAGATAAACTAAAGCAATATATTGGAAAATAAAGGTGATGTAAATGTCTCATGATATAAGATTAAGCGTTACATAGTAGTATAACAAAATAAATGTGAAAAGTTTTAAAAATTAGAAAACATTTTACGCCAAAATTACATTATATGACACTAAGGACACTGAGCATAACATCATTAGTTATCAAGTTATGTACTAGTTAAAATGACTTGTAAGACATGGTAAAATCTTTGAAATTATAATATTTAAAAATATAAAAAATGTAATATTATATCTGATTAAGAGATTCAGGATGATTTCAATAGTATTTGTTTCAACTTGATCACACCTTATTTGGAATTATTATACATTAGCAAAACAATAAAACTTAAATTATTATTATTATTTATTTTAAGTAAAAATATAATAAAAAAATAAAAAAATGAAGTAATATAATATAATTAAATCAAAATAATTAAATTGTTAGATGATTGGGCAATTAGAGTTTTATAGTAACACAATCAAATCTAATAGAAAATATTGAACAAATGAGATAAATTAAATAGGAAAGTTTTATTCCAAGATACTATGCAGATCATTTGTAACATTCTCGATAATCAAGCAAAGCATATATAAAAATGCCATGTAAAGCATGCAAAAACATTAGAAAATAAAATATTTCAAATAATAAAATTAATTTTTCAAATGTCTTGAGGTACCTCATAGGTGTCTAACAACATTTGATTTATCAAAATTAGACTCCATTTTAAACTTTTGAGAATTTAAAAAAGTAAAGGAAAAGCAAAACATAGTAAAATATTATAATTTAATATTAAAGAAATATGAATTAAAATTAAAAAAATAATAAATAAAAGATATATTAGATTTTTAAAGTAACAAAAATAAATAAAAGTGAAACATTTTTAGAAATACAATAAATTGGAAAGGAATGTGGCACTCCAAGATGCTAAAAGGTTTTACTATATCATCCTTGATCGTAAAATAAAATGCAAATAAAAATGCCAATCAAGGCATGTGAATAACTAAAAACAATTTAAAAATAAAAAAAATTAATTTCATTGTGCTCATTAAGACTAGTTCGATTGTTTCCTCTTGATCGGTCCTCATTAAAAAATATAGTGAATTGCAAAAGTAAATAGTAAAACAACATATTATTTTCATATTATTAGAACAGATATTGAATAGTAGCACAATCAAATCTAATAGAAAACATTGAACAAATGAGATAAATTATATAGAAAAGTTGTATTCCAAGATACTATGAAGATCATTTGTAACATTCTCGATAATCAAGCAAAGCATATACACAAATACCATGTAAAACATGCAAAAACAATAGAAAATAAAATATTTCAAATAATAAAATTAATTTTTCAAATGTCTTGAGGTACCTCATAGGTGTCTAACAACGTTTGATTTGTCAAAATTAGACATCATTTTAAACTTTTGAGAATTTAAAAAAGTAAAAGAAAAGCAAAACGTAGTAAAATATTATTATTTTAATATTTAAGAAATATGAATTAAAATAAAAAAAAATGATAAATAAAAGATATATTAGATTGTTAAAGTAACAAAAATAAATAAAAGTGAAACATTTTTAGAAATACAATAAATTGGAAAGGAATGTGGCACCCTAAGATGCTAAAAGGTTTTACTATATCATCCTTGATCGTAAAATAAAATGCAAATAAAAATGCCAATCAAGGCATGTGAATAACTAAAAACAATTTCAAAATAAAAAGAAAATTAATTTCATTGTGCTCATGAAGACTAGTTCGATGTTTTTTGTTTCATCTTGATCGGTCCTCATTCAAAAATATAGTTAATTGCAAAAGTAAATAGTAAAAAAATATATTATTTTCATATTATTAGAACAGATATTGAATAGTAGCACAATCAAATCTAATAGAAAACATTGAACAAATGAGATAAATTAAATTGGAAAGTTTTATTCCAAGATACTATGCAGATCATTTGTAACATTCTCGATAATCAAGCAAAGCATATATAAAAATGCCATGTAAAGCATGCAAAAACATTAGAAAATAAAATATTTCAAATAATAAAATTAATTTTTCAAATGTCTTGAGGTACCTCATTGGTGTCTAACAACGTTTGATCTGTCAAAATTAGACTTCATTTTAAACTTTTGAGAATTTAAAAAAGTAAAGGAAAAGCAAAACATAGTAAAATATTATAATTTTAATATTAAAGAAATATTAATTAAAATTAAAAAAATGATAAATAAAAGATATATTAGTTTTTTAAAGTAACAAAAATAAATAAAAGTGAAACATTTTTAGAAATACAATAAATTGGAAAGGAATGTGGCACTCCAAGATGCTAAAAGGTTTTACTATATCATCCTTGATCGTAAAATAAAATGCAAATAAAAATGCCAATCAAGGCATGTGAATAACTAAAAACAATTTCAAAATAAAAAAAAAAATTAATTTCATTGTGCTCATGAAGACTAGTTCGATGTTTTTTGTTTCATCTTGATCGGTCCTCATTCAAAAATATAGTGAATTGCAAAAGTAAATAGTAAAAAAATATATTATTTTCATATTATTCGAACAGATATTGAATAGTAGCACAATCAAATCTACTAGAAAACATTGAACAAATGAGATAAATTAAATAGGAAAGTTGTATTCCAAGATACTATGAAGATCATTTGTAACATTCTCGATAATCAAGCAAAGCATATACACAAATACCATGTAAAACATGCAAAAACAATAGAAAATAAAATATTTCAAATAATAAAATTAATTTTTCAAATGTCATGAGGTACCTCATAGGTGTCTAACAACGTTTGATTTGTCAAAATTATACATCATTTTAAACTTTTGAGAATTTAAAAAAGTAAAAGAAAAGCAAAACATAGTAAAATATTATTATTTTAATATTTAAGAAATATGAATTAAAATAAAAAAAAAATGATAAATAAAAGATATATTAGATTATTAAAGTAACAAAAATAAATAAAAGTGAAACATTTTTAGAAATACAATAAATTGAATAGGAATGTGGCACTCCAAGATGCTAAAAGGTTTTACTATATCATCCTTGATCGTAAAATAAAATGCAAATAAAAATGCCAATCAAGGCATGTGAATAACTAAAAACATTTTCAAAATAAAAAAAAATTAATTTCATTGTGCTCATTAAGACTAGTTCGATGTTTTTTGTTTCGTCTTGATCGGTCCTCATTCAAAAATATAGTGAATTGCAAATGTAAATAGTAAAAAAATATATTATTTTCATATTATTAGAACAGATATTGAATAGTAGCACAATCAAATCTAATAGAAAACATTGAACAAATGAGATAAATTAAATGGGAAAGTTGTATTCCAAGATACTATGAAGATCATTTGTAACATTCTCGATAATCAAGCAATGCATATACACAAATACCATGTAAAACATGCAAAAACAATAGAAAATAAAATATTTCAAATAATAAAATTAATTTTTCAAATGTCTTGAGGTTCCTCATAGGTGTCTAACAATGTTTGATTTGTCAAAATTAGACATCATTTTAAACTTTTGAGAATTTAAAAAAGTAAAACAAAAGCAAAACATAGTAAAATATTATTATTTTAATATTTAAGAAATATGAATTAAAATTAAAAAAATGATAAATAAAAGATATATTAGATTATTAAAGTAACAAAAATAAATAAAAGTGATACATTTTTAGAAATACAATAAATTGAATAGGAATGTGGCACTCCAAGATGCTAAAAGGTTTTACTATATCATCCTTGATCGTAAAATAAAATGCAAATAAAAATGCTAATCAAGGCATGTGAATAACTAAAAACATTTTCAAAATAAAAAAAAATTAATTTCATTGTGCTCATTAAGACTAGTTCGATGTTTTCGGTTTCATCTTGATCGGTCCTCATTCAAAAATATAGTGAATTGCTAAAGTAAATAGTAAAAAAACATATTATTTTCATATTATTAGAACAGATATTGAATAGTAGCACAATCAAATCTAATAGAAAACATTGAACAAATGAGATAAATTAAATGGGAAAGTTGTATTCCAAGATACTATGAAGATCATTTGTAACATTCTCGACAATCAAGCAAAGCATATACACAAATACCATGTAAAACATGAAAAAACAATAGAAAATAAAATATTTCAAATAATAAAATTAATTTTTCAAATGTCTTGAGGTACCTCATATGTGTCTAACAACGTTTGATTTGTCAAAATTAGACTTCATTTTAAACTTTTGAGAATTTTAAAAAGTAAAAGAAAAGCAAAACATAGTAAAATATTATTATTTTAATATTAAAGA
Source organism: Vanilla planifolia (assembly GCA_023846275.1). NCBI lineage: Eukaryota > Viridiplantae > Streptophyta > Magnoliopsida > Asparagales > Orchidaceae > Vanilla > Vanilla planifolia. Next base: position 2,409,643 of record JAIUJO010000052.1, read on the forward strand.
AATATAAATTAAAATTAAAAAAAATGATAAATAAAAGATATATTAGATTATTAAAGTAACAAAAATAAATAAAAGTGAAACATTTTTAGAAATACAATAAATTGAATAGGAATGTGGCACTCCAAGATGCTAAAAGGTTTTACTATATCATCCTTGATCGTAAAATAAAATGCAAATAAAAATGCTAATCAAGGCATGTGAATAACTAAAAACATTTTCAAAATAAAAAAAAATTAATTTCATTGTGCTCATTAAGACTAGTTCGATGTTTTTGGTTTCATCTTGATCGGTCCTCATTCAAAAATATAGTGAATTGCAAAAGTAAATAGTAAAAAAACATATTATTTTCATATTATTAGAACAGATATTGAATAGTAGCACAATCAAATCTAATAGAAAACATTGAACAAAGTAGATAAATTAAATGGGAAAGTTGTATTCCAAGATACTATGAAGATCATTTGTAACATTCTCGATAATCAAGCAAAGCATATACACAAATACCATGCAAAACATGCAAAAACAATAGAAAATAAAATATTTCAAATAATAAAATTAATTTTTCAAATGTCTTGAGGTACCTCATATGTGTCTAACAACGTTTGATTTGTCAAAATTAGACTTCATTTTAAACTTTTGAGAATTTTAAAAAGTAAAAGAAAAGCAAAACATAGTAAAATATTATTATTTTAATATTAAAGAAATATAAATTAAAATTAAAAAAATGATAAATAAAAGATATATTAGATTATTAAAGTAACAAAAATAAATAAAAGTGAAACATTTTTAGAAATACAATAAATTGAATAGGAATGTGGCACTCCAAGATGCTAAAAGGTTTTACTATATCATCCTTGATCGTAAAATAAAATGCAAATAAAAATGCCAATCAAGGCATGTGAATAACTAAAAACATTTTCAAAATAAAAAAAAATTAATTTCATTGTGCTCATTAAGACTAGTTCAATGTTTTTTGTTTCTTCTTGATCGATTCTCATTCAAAAATATAGTGAATTGCAAAAGTAAATAGTAAAAAAACATATTATTTTCATATCATTAGAATAGATATTCAAGGACAAATAAGATAAATTGAAGCAATGTAATATGAGAAAATCAAACTAATTTAAAGGTCATGTGAAATGATACATGGAGTTTCAAAGTAATACAAGGAGAAATATTTTAAGAAAAGAGATGAAACATATTGGAAAACTATATTACATGATACAGGGAAAGAGTATAACATTCTTGATTATCATAATTCAAAATGTCACATAAAAAATGCTAAACCTTTTGATAAAAAAATATAAATTGGTTGTTTAATTTGATAGAACTAATCTAAAAGAGTACAACTTCTTTTCATCACCATCAAACCACATTAAAAATTTTTACAATCAACTAAAGTAAAAAGACTTAAATAAAATTTATTATTATCTTAATATAAAGTGAAATTATATTAAAATAGAAATTAGATATATTAAGAAATGTTGTAAGGGTAAATTAAAGCAATGGAAAGCTCACACATGAAAAGAATTAAAGTATCATAGTAATATAACCAAATGAAAGCAAAATCATTCAAGAAATGAATCATATTTTTTGGGAAAGTTGAGTTATGGGGAACTAAGGAGATTGGGCTTAAAATACAAAATTAATAAGTTTTTTACCAATAAAAATATCTCTAAAAGCATACAAAAAATTCATAAAAATAAAATTAAAAAATATATAAAAATAAATATTTGTCAAGATCAAGCTCATTGAGATGAGTCCATCGATCATTATTTAATATGAATCAAGCTTCCTTTTGAATTCTATAGATTACCAAAATATATCAACAGAAAAGGTTTTATTGTTATTTTTAAAATAAATTTAATAAAATTTAAAGAAAAAATTACATAACTTGATGCAATATAATTTAACCAAATCAATGTGATCTAAAGGTCACATAATGAGAGGTATTTTCGTAATAATAGAGGCAAATAAAAAATAAATAAAAAGAGATAAATTTTGTTAGAAAAATTTATTCCAATATACTATAGAGAAATAGTTTGTTATTCTTCATTATCAAGTCTGGTATGAGTTAAAAAAAACCTCGTATATAGGGTAAAAACATTATGAAATGATATATTAAATTTCGTATACATTGTCGAGATGAGTCAAACGATGATTTTCTTCTCCATCAGGCCTCATTTGGAATTTCTATGTTCTATCAAACTATGAAAATGTAAACAATAACAAACTATTATTTTAATATCTATTTATATAAATTGAATCTAAAGTGAGATAAATTTAAGAAATAGTATTACCCAAATTAAAGAAATGTAAAGGATGAGCGATAAGAGAAAATTTTGAACACATGTGATAAATATTTAAATGGACAAAGCTCCTCAAGATGAGTATAACTATGTTTATTTCTTCTAAATCTAACCTTATTTGGAATTGCAAAGAATTAATGAAATGAATAATTATAAATGTTAATAAATTATTGTGTTGAAATTAAACAAACACATATTAATGAAGAATTAACATAAATTGAAGTTAAATATCCAAATGTAGTGATGTATAAGTACCATAAGAGGAGATTTAAAGTATTATAGTAATATAATAACATCAAATAAAAAAATTTATTGAAAAGAGAAATTATATAAGAAAGTTGCATTATAAGATACTAAGGAGATTGAGCATGACATCCTGGACCATCGAATCTAACATGATTCCAAATAAAACAATAAGTGTGCCAAAATCCTTGAAACAACATTTATTAATATTATTTAATTTGATAGATCTCCTCAAGTATAGTGCAGTAATATTTGTTTCAACTTAATCAAATTTTGTATGGATTTACTATGAATTATCAAACTAAATGAGTAAAAATAGTAATAAATTACCATTTTTGTTAAGGAAAAAGGTAACAAAGCTATTATGAGTTAAATTTTAGGAAAGCAACTTAACTAAATCTAAATGAAGAAGTTTAAGAAATGTAATAAATTATATGGAAGAGTTGCATTCAATGATACTTTGGAGATCGACTGTAACATAATAGATCATTAAATCAGGTTTGAATCAAAATACCACATAAAGTGTGAAAATATCAATAAAAATAAAACATTTGAAATAATAAAAATAATTATCTCAATTTATTGAGATAATGAAAAAGACTTTGTTTATTTTTGTTTCATCTGACTTAGAACTCGTTTGTAATTGGTAACATTTCAAAGAATAAAAACGTAAAAAAAACAAAAATATATTCTTTTAATACTAAGAAAATCTATATTAAAGTAAAAAATATGATAAATTAAAGAAATGTAATAAGATCAAATCAATGAGACATAAAGGTCAAATGAGGGCAAAATTAGTGTTTCATAGCAATATAACTAAATAAATGCAAAAAATTAAAGTTGATTGAATATAAGGGAATGTTGCATTTCGAGGTACCAAGAAGTTTTAGTTTAACATTCATGGCCATATAATAGGGTTGAAATTGAAACACCACGTAAAATAAACCAAAGCTCCATAAAATAAAATATTAAAAAAATATAATAAATAAACACTTAGTTGTATTTTTCTTAGCAACACTAGATTAATGACATTAGTTTTATTTATACTAGGCATCATTTTAATTTACAATTAAAACAAAAAATAAATAAGAAAAATTAAATAATTATATCCAATTTTTTGGTTAAGCAAATAGATATTAAAGCTAAAATAAGATAAACTAAAGCATTATAATTCTACCAAATCCAAGCAAATTAATCGCCACACCATAGGAGATGCAGAGTTACATAGTCATATAACTAATCCAAAGTGAAGCATTCCAAGAAATAAAATACATTATGTGGAAAAGTTGGATTGAAAGATACTAAGAAGATATAGTGTCACATCCACATCATCAAATAAGGAATTGACAAAAATATCTAGAAAAGTATGCTAAACAAATGTAATAAATATTTAAAAATATAAAAATTAATTTTTTTATTTCATAGATCTCACTGAGACAAGACGAAGGATTCTTTTTTCATCTTCATCATACCCTATTTGAAATTTCTACAAATTACCAAAATGTATAATCTCAAATAATTACAAATTATTATTTTAATATTAAATAAAAACTATTTTAAACATAAAATTATAAAATTAGAAGCAATTTAATAAAGCCAAAGTAAGATGATGTAACTATCATAAGTGTTGAGTATTAGAGTTTAATTTTAATATAACTAATCCAATGAAAACAAATATAAAGAAATGAAATAAATATTAATGAACCATAGAAATTTGACATACTAAGGGGCTCGTTGTATTATCCTTGATTAAAAGTTCATTTACAAAAAAATTATCATAAAGCATGCCAAAGGATTAGAAAAAAATTAAGAAATATATAATGGAATATTTAATTGGATTTAGCTCATGATAATGAGTCCAATGATATTTGTTTTATCTTGATTAGGTTGTATTTGGAATTACTATTTAATATCCAAACAAATAAGCATAAACGATAATAAATTATATTTTTTCATTGTAAAAAAAATAATTAAAACTAAATTAAAATAACTTAATGTAATCTATTACAACCAAATAAATGTGATACAAAGGTATAAAGATAGGACAATTGGAGTTTCATAATAATATAAGAAAATCAAAGAAAGCAAATAAAACAAATGAGATCAATTATACAAGAATGTTGCATTTCAAGGTACTATGGAGAATGAGCTTAACATCCTTGAACTTCAAATTAGATTTTATTGAAAATATTTGAAATAGTGTCAAAAACAATTGAAAGAAATATTTAAAAATATAAACATGAATATTTATTTGGATAGGGTTCTTCAGGCTAAGTTGAACTACATGTTTTGGCCTCCTTTGAAGCTAATTTAGTATGAAGTTGAAATTTTTCAAGGCTAAAATAGCATAAATTCAAGTAATGTAATTAAATAAATTGAAACATTGCAAATGAGAAACATGAGGGAAATTAAAAATGAGAAAAATTGTACATAACATCCTTAATCTCTAAATCAATTATGAATTGGAATTTTTCATAAAGCTTGCCAAAACCATAGAAATTAAAATATTTAAAGATAAAAAAAAATAGTTATCTAATTGATAGGGCTTTTTGAGATGAGACCAACAATATTTTTTTCATCTCTAGAGGGCCACATTTGGAATTAATAAAAATTACCAAAATAAAAATAAAAAACATAAATAAAAATTTTAAAATCAATCCAATATTTAGTTAAATTAAAATGAGAAACTTTAAACTACTCTAATATAATAAATCAATGTGATATAAAGGAATCACATGAAGATATTAAGAGTTACAAACAAATAAGAGTAAAAATATTAAAGAAATAACAAATGGTAATGAAAATTAGCATTATAATATAATAAGGACATTGGGAATGGTACTCTCAATTGTGAAATAAGGTACAAATTGAAATGGTAAGTAAAACATGAAAAAACCTTAGAAACTAAGCTACTTAACATATTAAAGTTAATATTTTATTTGATAGAGCTTGTTGGCACATATTCGAAGACATTTACTTCATCTTGATCAGATGTGATTTGCAATTATTACCAGTTAGCAAAGTAAACAACCATAAAAAGTAATAAATTGTTATTTTTGTATCTAGGAAAAATATAATAAGGATAATATAAGATAAATTGTGGCAACATAACATAACAAAATCAATGTATTATGAATGTTTCACATATGAAGAATTAGACATTTACGGTAACATACCTAAATGAAAATGAGAATTTTAAATAGAAGTGATAGATTTTAACACTAAGTTAAAAGCTAAAGTAACACAAATTAAAGCAATATAACATGACCAATTTGAAGGAACTTAAAGTCACACGAGAGGGTATTTCGAGTTTTAGACTAATAGAACCAATTAAAAGTTAAAACTTTGAAAAAAGATCAATTATATAAGGTAGTTGTATTCTAAGTTTCTAAGAACATAGAATGTAGTACCTTTTATCACCGAATTTGACATGAATCAAAAAGCCTCATGAAGTCTACCAAATCTTAAGACTTAAATTTTTAAAAATATAAAAATGGCAATGTAATTTGATAGAGCTTATTAATATGTGTGCAACAACACTTTTGTCATCTCTATCTCAATAGATTTCAAACTTTCACAAATTATCATAGTAAATAAGAACAAATAATAATAAATGTTTATTTCAATAATATGAAAAAATTGTATTGAAACTAAAATTAGATAAATTCAAGATATATAACAAAGAAAAATTAAATTGATGCAAGTGTCACAAGCAAAAAGAACTAAAGTTTCATAGTAATATAACAAAAAAAGAAAAAAATATTTGAAGAAATGAGGTAAATTATATGATAAAGTTAAATTCCAACATACTGACATGATGATCTATAATGCCCTCACTTTTTTAATCAATTTGGGTTCAAAAAATCTCATAATGAATGACAAAAAACTAAAAACTAAAATTTAAATAAACATAAAAATTAATATTTAATTACATAGAGCTTGTTCAGATGAGTTGGATAACATTTTTTTCATCTTGATTAGGCCTCATTTGGAATTACTGCTATTTACAGTACTATCTTTTGTTATATTATATTATTTAAATGTGTCTCATTTAAACATCAATATATATAATTACTTAATATTAAAATAATAACTTTATTTTTTTTTATTTAGTTTGGGAATTACAATAATTCAAATGTAATTTGATAAAGATGAAATAATTAATGTTGGACTTATCTTCACATGCTTAACATAAGTAAAATTTCATTTATATATTTTTAGATATTTACACTCATGGGTTTTTGGATACATCATGATACTTCTTTAATTTATGACTAACTTGATAATTGAGAATATTACACTTGACCTGCTTAGTATCTTCAAATGCAACTTTCATAAATAATTTATCTTATTTGTTTAGATTTTTTGCTTCTATTTGATATTTTTACAAGGAAAGCCTTATTTAGTTATTATGTGGCCATTAGACCATTTTGAATTTGTTATATTATGCTGTTATATTTAATCTCATTTTAACTTTATCTTATGTTTGCTGAATATCAAACTATTTGGGAATTATTATTTTTTCTAATTTAGTCGAATTATTTATAGTAATTATAGGGATGGTTCACCTAACACTAAATTAATGTCTTTAAACTCTTATCAATGAGCTCTATCTAATTTAATATTTTTTAGTTTTTTTAATAATTTATTTTCAAGAGTTTTGGGATTTATAAATCATATTTTTCTTCATAACTAATTATTGATTCAGGATGCTACACTTGACCTCTTTATTATCTTAGAATTCAAGATTTCTATACAAATTATCTCATTTCTTCAACTTTTGTTATATTGATTTTTTTCTTTTACAATGAAATCATAATTATCCTTTTGTATGATGTTTACATCACTTTGATTGACTTGATTATGTTTGTTAAGTTTCTCTCCTTTTAACTTTAATACACGTTTGTGTACTATTCTAATAATTATTTATCTCAGTTACTTTGACAATTCAAAGTAATTCATGATGAGGTTGAATCAACCTAAAGTAATAATCATTAGAGAGTCTAAACAAGTAATATCAAAAAAAATTTCACTTTTATATTTTAAAAATTTTAAATTTCAAATTTTTCACAAGCTTTTCAAAGTGTTCTAATCATTACCTACTTTCTGTATCTAGAATAATACACTTGAGCTTCCAAGTATCATCGAATGCAACTTTTACGAATAATGTATCTCATTTTTCCAAACTTTTTTTTCAAATTTGGTTATATTCCTATGAAACACTTATTTTCTTTCCTTGTGACCATTATATTTCTTTGCTTTGTTTGGATTACATTACTTAACGTTGTCTTTTTTAGTGGTAATAAATATTGCATAATATCAGGATATGAATTTATTATTATTTGTTTTGATAATACAAAGTAATTCCAATCGATTTTAGATCGACGTAAAGAAATGGCTATTAGACTCATCTCAATAAGCTCTATTAAATAAAATATTCATATTTTTATTTTTAGATAATGTTATTTGTTTGGTTTTTTTAATATTTTATATGCTTGTTTTATTTCAACATGATCTGATGATCGAGGATTTTAGACTCGACTTGTTCCTATCATCGAATGCAACTAACTCATAAAGTTTATGTTAGTTTTTCAAACTTTGTATTTTGATTTGGTTATATTACTACATAACTCAAAATCCTATGCAAATTTACATTTAAATTATTGTAATTTCGTTATATGATATTTCCTTTGTTTATCTCGGTTAATTTTTTAATATCTTTTTTTGAAGTATTAATTTATTATTATATATGCTTATTAAATTTGATAATTTTTAGTTATTCAAAAAGAGGAATTATCTAGATGAATGAGATGTAATAAGACTCTTCTTAACATACTCAATGAAATTAAATATTTTTTATATTTTGTAAGTATTTCAATTTCTAGGGTTCTAACTTTTTTGGTGAGACATTTAAGTCATAACTAATCTAACAACTAAGCAAAATTACACTCCATTTTGTTAGCATACTCCAATGCAACTTCCTTATTCAATTTACCTCATTGTTTCAAATTTTTTCAATATATTTGGTTATACTATTACTTATTCATATAACATAATCTTAGCATGCCTCATTTTAATAAAATTTGATCTATATTGAAATACATATTTCTAATTATTTTGCTTATTTTTCCTAATGTAATTCGTAGTAATCCCAATCGAGGTTTGATCAAGCAAAATAAAGATCATCAAACTTGCTTCAACAACTTCTTTCAAATTAAATATCCATATTTAAAATTTATGGCAATTTATGTTCAATATTTTTCTACATTGTATATAACACCATTCAAATTATCTTACTTCAATAATTTTTCACATCAATTTTGTTATATCCTAATGAACTCTGATTCTCCTCTCTTATGACATTTATAATGCTTTCTTTTGGTTATATTAGATTTCTTTAATTTATCTCATTTCAACCTTAATATTTATTTGCATAATATTAAAATAATAACTTATTATTTATTCATATTGTCTTTTGTAATTCACAATAATCCTAAGTGAGGTCCCATTAAGATGAAAAAAAGCTATCCATTAAAACATTTATTTCTGTTTTTGAAATATTTAATTTTCAAGAGTTTTGGCATGCCTTATGCAATATTTTAATTTGTACATACTTTGATTATCAAGAATGTTAGACTTGATCTCCTTAGTATCTTGGAAAACAATATTCTCATATAATTTATCTTATTTCCTAAAATATTTTATTGCTTTTGATTATAATTTTATTTGACTGTAAACTCCTCTAGTATCACAGTAACATCACTTTAAATTGGTCATTTTACATTATTTAATAATATGTAAATGTTACCTTGAATATATATATATACACCTAATATTAACATAATGATTTATTATTTTTTATTCTTCTTTAATTTCGTAGTTTGAGGTAATTCCAAACATGATTCGATTGAAATGAAACAAATGTCATCACACTTATCTCTTCGAGCTCGATCCAAATAAATATTCATCTTTAAAACTTTAAATATTTTATATTCTAGTGGTTTGGCATGTTTTTTGTGTCATTTTTATTCAAAATTTATTTGATGGTCTAAGATGTTATACTCCACCTTCTTAGAATCTTGGAATGCAAATTTCATGTGTACTTTATCACATTTCATTTAGTAATTTGCTTATATTTTGTAATATTACTTTGTAACTCTAGATCTTCTCTTGTATGATAAATATATTGCTTCAAATTAATTTTTTTACATTGCACTATTTTTTTCAATTAAGCTTTGAAATATTCTTACTTAATACTAAAATGGTAAATTATTATTATTTAAGAATATTTGAATTAGTAATTCATAGAAATTTGAAATAAGATATGTTCAAAAGTTTAAAAAATTAACTTATTATCTTGTGATATAGCTTTTTTATATGATTTGTCTTATTTCTATTAATTTTTTCTTTAATTTTAATATATTAGTATGTAACATTATATTTCTTCAGTTTGTATAATTTTTAATACAATATATAATTACTAAATATTAAAATAAGATTTTTTTATAATTTATGCCCATTTAATTTTATAATAAATAGTAATTTTCAATGACATTTGATTGATATTAAAGAAAATCTTGTGGGACTAATCCCAATGAGCTTTTTCAAATTAGATGTTCATTTTTATACTTTTTTTAACATTTTATATACTAGACTTTTTTTTTCTTCATGATCCATTTTTATTCAAGCACCATTTCATTTTCTAAGATGTCACACAAGATGTCATTGCCATCTTAGAATGTAGTTTTGCTATAAAATTTTTCTTATTTATCCAATTTCAGATTTGTGACGTTTGTAATACTTTAATTGGGTTATATTATATTACTTTATACTTTCTAACTTTAGATGTAACATATAATGACTTAAAATTAAATAAATATTTTCTTATTGTTAAAGCTTATTTATCTTAATAATTCATAGTAATTCCAAATGAGATCTAAGCTAGGCAAAATAAATGCCATTGAACTAATCATAACAAATTTCATCTAATTAATTGTTCATTTTTTAAATATTTTATTTTCTAAGCTTTTGGCATACTTTATGAGAAATTTTATTTGTACTTGATTTGATGATTAAAGATGTTACTCTCAATCTCCATATGTATTGGAATGCCATTTTCCTATACAATTAATCTCATTTCTTTGAATATTAATTTTTTAATTAAATATATTACTTTGTAACCATAAATCTCTTCTCATGTGAGTTTTGTGTGTCCTTAATTTTGATTATTTTATATTACCTGGAATATCTTGTTTCAACTTTAATATATATTTACTTAATATTAAAATAATAATTTATTATATTTTATTCTTATTTATTTTTGTAATTTTGTGTAGTTATAAATGTTGTTTAATTGAAATAAAAAAAGACATTGGTCTTATTTTAATGACCTCTACCCTATTAAATATTCAATTGTATGCATTTAAATATTATTTTCTATGGTTTTTGGCATCTTTTCGTCAGTCATTTTTAATCTTATCTAATCTAATGATCCAGGATGTTATTGTAATTCTTGTTAGCATCTTGGAATGCAGCTATCTCACACAATTTATCTCATTTTTCTTAAAGTTTTTAACTTTTTTAGTTATATTACATTGCAACAATTTATCTCATTTTAGATTTATTACATACTTAATATAAAAATAAAATTTATTTATTTATTATGCCTATTTACTTTTGTAATTCATATTAATTCTAATTGAGATCTAATCAAGATGAAAGAAAAATCATTAGACTTTTTTTAATGAGCATTCACTAATTAATAATATGGTTTTTTAATTTTTATTTTTTTTATAGTGTTGAGATGCTTTATAAGGTATTCTTATTGGCACATGATTTGACAATTGAAGATTTTACTTTCTCCCTCATTAGATCCTTAGAATGAAACTTTTTTAGATAAATTATCTCATTTCTCAAAAAATTAATATCTCATTCTTAGTAATTCATAGTTTTTCAAACTCATGTCTAAGTTAGGTTAAATAAATGTCATTAAACTAATCTTAACATACTTCATCAAATTAATTTTACATTTTTTAAATATTTTATTTTTTAAGGTATTGGCATACTTTGTGAGGAATTTTATTTCATTTTTACTTGATGATTTAAGATATTCCTCTCAACCTCCATATGTCTTGGAATGCCACTTTTCTATACAATTTATTTCATTTTTTGGAATATGATTTTTTATTTCACTATATTATTATGTAACCATAAAACTCCTCTCATGTAAGTTTATGTGACCTTAATTTGATTATTTTATATTGCTTGAGATATCTTGTTTCAACCTTAATATACATTTACTTAATATTAGAAAAGTAATTTATTATATTTTATTCTTATTTATTTATGTACTTTTGAGTAGTTACGAATGAGGTTTGATCAAGATAAAGAAAAATGAGTCTTATTTTAACGACATCTACCCAACTAAATATACAACTGTATACCTTTAAATATTTTTTTAAGTTTTTAAGGGTTTTGAAACCCTTTATGAGACATTTTCATTCCTACCTAATCTATTGATCAAGGATATTACATTAATACTCATTAGCATCATGGAATGCAGATACCTGACAAAATTTATCACATTTTCCTTAAAGTTTTTACTTTTTTAGTTATATTGCATTTATACAATTTATCTCACTTTAGATTTACTGTATAGTTATTTAATATAAAAATAATATTTTATTATTTTTTATGCCTATTTACTTTGGTAATTTATTGTAATTCTTACTGAGATCCAATCAAGATGAAAGAAACATCATTGGACTCTGCTTGATAAGCTTTCATTAATTAAATATACGGATTTCTATTTTTAATTAGTTTTTACAGTTTTGACTTTCTTTATAGGGCATTCTTAATGGCACATGATTTGACAATTAAAGATGTTACTCTCTCACTCATTAGTTCCTTCGAATGAAGCTTTGTTAGAAAAATTATCTCATTCTCCAAATATTTGTCCTTCATTTTTGTATATTGCTAAGAAACTTTAGTTCTCCTATCATGTGATCTCCACATTACTTTATTTTGTCCATATTACAATATTTTACTTTACTTATTTTAAACTTTTTTATAATATCACTTAACATTAAAATAATAATCTATCATTAAATTTGTTTAATTTAATAACTCATAATATACCAAAAGGCTATCATCGAGTTGAAAAAAATTTCATCAGTCATCATGAATAGAAGTATAAAATTAAAAATTCATTTACATATTTTCAACTATAAAAGAATTAGGGTATGCATTCATAGATATAAAGGAAATCAAGTGTAGCATCCCTGATTATCAACAAAGGTACAAGTAAAGCTCATAGTGCATAGTCTGATGATCTTCGTTTCATCGTCATCACCAAACATTTTGATTCATTAACAATTATATCACAAATTAAACATAAGGAATATTTAAATATTATTTTAATATTATTTAAATATGCATAAAAAATGGAAATTAGATAACTTGAAGAAATATAATATAACAATGTAAAACATTATATAGGTCACTCCAAAAGAGACTTAGAGTTATATTATAATTTAACCAAATCAAAGAAATAAGAGATTAGATAAACTATATGTGAAGGTTATAGACCAAGATATTAATGAGAAGTAGAAAGTTTTTTTGTTGTAAAATTAGGTATAACTTCTAATTTCTTATATAGCATGACAATAACCATGGGAAAAACATTTTAAAGAAATAAAAATTTTAGTTTTATAGGGCTTCTCAGGAAGAGTCCATCAAATGATTTTTCATTTTTATTTAACCTTGTTTGGAATATTTTGATTTAAACATTTAAGAATAAATAGTAAGAAATTATAGTTTTAATATTAAAGAAATATACATATTAAAATTGGACTTTTATAATTTGAAGTAATGTAACAAAAAAACATCAAAAAAAAAATTTCAAAACATGATAGAAATTTAACATAAAATTTGAATCCCAAGGTAATATTGAGATCAAGAATCACATCCTTATTCATCAAAGCAAGAACAAATAGAAATTTCATTTACAGTGCACCAAAGTCCTAAAATACATATTTGAAAAAATAATAACAAATATTTAATTAGGCTGAGCTCATTGATAAGAGTTTGATAGCATTTAGTTTATCTCTACAAGACATCATTTGGAATTTGACTAAGTGGCAAGAGTAAATAAGCATAAATAGTAATAAATTATTATTTTAATATTAAGTAAATATGTGTTATTATTCAATTAAGATAAACTAAGGAAATATAATATAACCAAATAAAATGGTTGTAAGGGTCACATAACAAAAGAATTAGTACAACATAATCCTAAAACAAATCAAAGGGAAACATTTGAAAAAATATGCAAAATTATAATTGATAGTTGGATTTTATGAAACAAAGTAATTTCATTATAAAAAATTTGTTCATCAAATCAAGTATGAAATAAAATATTATTAAGCATACCAAAACTTTATATAATAAAATATTTAAAAATAGAATACTGAATTTTTAATGGGCTAAAGCTAATCGAGACAAATCCAATGACATTTTCATTCAATCAAATTTCTTTTGGAATTATTAAGAAATACATAAGTTAATAATGATAAAAAATTTTAAATTATTGTTTTAGTAGTTACGCAAATATATGCTAACAATAAAAAAAGATAAGTTTAAGTAATTGAATATAACAAAAATATTATAATATGAATGCTGCATGAAATAAGATTTAGAATAACAATGTAATATAGCCAAATCTAAGAAAATAGTTTCAAAATATCAGATAAATTATACCAGAAAGTTGCTTTCCATGACATTAACTAGATCGAGTGTAATATCCTTGATCATCAAATCAAGTATAACTCAAAATATTACGTAAAACATGCCAAAAGTATAAAAATATTATATTTTCTAAATTAAAAAATAAATAATTAATTTAGTTTAACTCATTGAGATGACTCCAGTAATTTTTTTTTTATTTCCATCAAATTTTTTTTAAAATTACCATCAGTTATACATGTAAATAAATACAAATCATTATATGTTACTATTCAAATATTAGGAATGTATATATTAAAGCTAAAATGAAATTAATTTAAGTAATATAGTTCCATAAAATCAAAGAGATGCAAAGGTCACACAAGTTGAGATTTACTGTTACATATTAATATAACTAAAGGCATACAAATTGAAACAATGGAATAATTGGAAAATCAAGAAAACTTTTGTAGGAATGGTGAATTAAAGGGTAATAAGAATATTGAGTGTAAAATCCTCGATCACCAAACTTTTTTTGTATTTAATTGTCTTATAAAGCATGCCAAAACAAATTATTTAAAATATTATAAAATATAAAAATTAATATTTGTTTAAAGAAAGCTCTTTGAGACTTGCTTAATGATCATTATTTCATTTTGATCATATCATTTTGAAATAAAGTGAACTACCAAACTAAACTAGAATAAATAATAATATATTTTTAGTTTATTGTTAAGATAATATATAATAAAGCTAAAGTAAAATAAATTGAAAGAACATTATGTAACAAAATGTAAGAGATCTAAATGTCAAACGATTAGAGAATTATGATTTAAAATTAATGTAAGAAAATAAAATATTATATTATAATTGCTCTAAAGTTATCAAAGCCTTAGAAAATAAAATATTTCAAAATTTATAAATGAATACTTCATTGAATAGAGGTTGATTGTGTGAGTCCAATGACATTTGTTAAGTCTCAATCAAATCTATTTTTAAATTACTAATAATTATTACAATAATTGCTCTTAAATTAAATTAAATTGTTATTATCATATATATATAATAATAAGTTTAAAATATAATAAATTGAAGTAATATAATAAAAAAGTAATATAAGGATCACATGATGTGAGAATTTGACATATATTGTAATATAAGCAAATTAAAAGGAAATATTTTAGATGTTGCAAAGGTCATGTCAGAAGAGATTTGCAGTTATGTAGTAAAGTAACCATGCGAGAGTTAAAACTTTGAAGAAATTAGATAAATTGTGAGACAAATTTTTATTCTAAGATATTAAGGAGATTAACTGCAACATTCTATATCGTCAAATCATTTATGAATGATAATTATTCATAAAGCATTCCAAAAAACTTGGAAAAATTTATTCTAAAAAATAGACAACAATATCTAATCAAAACGATCTCATTAACACGGATAAGAGGACTTTTATTTCAACTTGATAAATTTTTTTTGGAATTTTTGTGAATTAGGAATGTAAATAGGTATAAATAAAGATAAATTATCATTTTAATTTTATGTAAATATACATTAATGATGAAATGAGCTAAATTGAGGAAATGTAATTGGATAAAATCAAAATGTTATAAACATCATATAAGAGGGGATTAAGAGTTTCATAGCAAAGAAATAATTCAAAACAAAAAATTAGCATAAATGAGATACATTATATAAGGAAATTATGTTCTAACATAGTAAGAGATGTAGTATAACATCCCTAATTTTTAAATGAGATACAGTTGAAACACTCTTAGAAGGTATGAAAAAACCACAAAAAATAAAAATATTTGAAAACATAAATATCAGCCAAATGACATTTTGCTTCATCTTAATTGGACCAAATTAAGAGTTAAAACAAATCACAAATGTAAATAAATATAAATAATAACAAAACATTATTTTAATAAAAAATAAATATATACTAAAGTTAAAATAAGATAACTTGAAATAAATTAATGTGACCAAATAAAAGAGAAAATTTTGAACAATTAAGTTAAATTTTATAGGAAAGTTACATTTCTTGATAATTAAAAGATCAAGTGTAACCTCTTTGATAGTGAAAGTCAAAATAATACAAATTAAAAAATAAAATATAACCAAATGAAAGAAATACAATTATCACATTACAAGATTTTGCATTGCAAAGTAATATAACAAAACAAATGAAAAAATTTTAAATAAATTATATAAATTGTTCGAGAAAGTTGGACTCTATGATTCTAAGGAGATTAACTGTAACATTTGCTTTTGTCAAATATGATACGAATAATGATATCTTCCAAACCATACCCAAAGATTAAAAAATAATTTTCAAATAACAATGAAATACTTAATAGCATAGAGCTCATAATGATGAGTGGAATGATATTGTTTGTTATCATGATTGGTCCTCATCTTGAAATACTTTAAAAGAGAAGTGTAAATAAGCATAAAAATAATAAATTACTATTTGAATATTATGTAAATATACACAAAAGATGAAGTAATCTACATTTAAAATGTATTGTTTAATTGGATAGAGTTTATTGAGCTAAGGGCAACAATGTTTCTATTGTCCAACATGGCCTTGTTTGGAATTACAATAAAATTCCAAATCAAAAAGGCATTAATAAAAGTAAATTGTTATTTTAAAATTGATCCAATATATATTAAAGAGGAAGAAAGATAAATGAAAATAATATTGTACAATAAAATTTTAGTAATGAAATAAGATTTAGAGTAATTTAAAAATATAACTAATAGAAAAAAAAATTATGAGATTAGATGAAATGAATGGGAAAGTCAAATTCCAAGTTAGTAAAGAAATCGAGTGTAACATTCTTGATTGCCACGGTAGGTTGAATAAAATGGGCTCATAAAGTCTACAAAAAACTTAGAACAAAATATTTAAAATTGAGGAAAAACAATTAGCAAGATAGTGCACATTGGGATAAGTAGAATGAATTTTGGTTCATCTCGATTGGATGTCATTATTGATTACTATGAATTACAAAAGAAAATAATCTCAAAAATTAAAATAAATAAGGTAAATTGTATTAGAAAGTTGGATTCCATGATAATGAGATATCCAATGCAAAAACCTCAAACATCAAATGAGGCACATCTCCAATTAACTGATAAAGCATGAAAAAAACTTGGAACAATCATTAATAGATAATATAATAACTAATTTTTAATTAGAAAGAGCATTTCAACAAGATAAGATGACATTTATTTTGTCTTAATTAAATCTTACTTAGAATTACTACAAATCTCCGAAGAAAATAAGAATAAATAATAACAAAGAATTTATAACAAATTAAATAATGATATATTAAGGTTAAGAAAGGATAATTAGAAACAATGCAATATAAAAATATTACAGCTTTATGGAGATAGCATTAGAAAAGAGTCTGTGGTTCTTTGTAACATAACCAAATCAAAACAAAAAAAAATTGAACAAATGAGTCAACATAAGTTGAAAAGTAGCACTTTAAGATAGTAAAGAGATCGAAGGCAACATCCACGATTATAAAATCATGCATGAATAAAAAAATCTCTCACATAGTGCCGAAACCATATTAAACAAATGTCTAGAAATATATAAATAAATATATCATTTAATAGAAGTCATTTAGATGGGTCAAATGATGTCTGTTTTCTATCGATTGAACATTGTCTCTAATAGAAGTGATGAAATGATCTTGCAAAAGAAAAATTAGAGTTACATAGTAACAATACAAAATCAAATAAAAAATTTGATGAAATGAGATAAATTATATTAGAAAGTTTTATTCGGAGTTACTAAGATGACCAAGTGTAATCATCTTGATCATCAAATCAAATATGAAGAAAAATATCTCATACAACTTCTTTTTCTTCTTCTTTGCCCTCTTGTTCTTCTTCATCGTTTTCTACTTCTTTGTCTTCTTCATCTTTTTCTTCTTCTTCTTCTACTTCTTCTTCTACCTCTTCTCTTCATCTTCTTCTTCTTCTTCTTCTTCGTTCTTTTTTATGTAACAATTAAATTTAAAATCAAAAGGTAACAACTAGCTATGAAGTAAATTTTTTTGTTGTACTTAATTTTTTTGGTGCCAAATAGGGACAATGATCCTAGTTTAGATAGAATTTCAAATAATAAAAAGTAGAACGACATAGTAACGTAGTGTATGATGTAATAGGGAGCATATCTTCTTGGTTTTTAATATATATCACAATATTGTATTTGTGAAATATATCCTTTTACTTATTAAATTTTTATCTACACATTTTTGTGTTGCCATCATCAAAAGGGTAAGATTGTTAGGTCACCCTTGTTTTTCATGTGCCAAGCCCTAAATGTTTAATATTTTATTCTAATGGCCTTTTTTGGTAAGAATAAGGCTTAGTTTTGATGAACAAGTCATACAATTTAAAATATGGTGAATCAGTGGTCTTGAAACTACCTTTTGGCGTTCATTAAGCTAAAAGGATTGAAGACATTCACATCAAATTTAAAATGCTTTTCCTTCTTAATGAAATAGAATATTAGGTTATTTACATTTAAATATAATGAACATCTCTTCACTCATATTAATTTAAAATCCTAATTAAGCATTTGAATTATTCGATACATTTCTTGATTTGCGAAACATCTTTGATTGCTTTTTTTTATGCACTTAATCCTTCACTTTATTAAATCCCACATATGCATTTTTCAAAATTTCATTTTTGTTAAATTATGAAAAAACAATTAATAAAAATTATTTTATTTTTAAAATCAATATATATATATATATATATATATATATATATCTTAAGCCTATTTAAAGTGCAATGCTTTTGGGCTGATCAAGCTTGAGCGGGACTAAGAAGACTCGAGATAGGGGACCGTTACAACAAAGTAGGGTTGAGCAATATCTTGTCTAGGGTGATTAAATAAATGATAATGCTCAACCCAATCAAGGTTAACTATAAAACTTCTCTTCCCCAAAGTAGTTAACTTATCCTTGAATCCAACAGATCATAGTTGTTCATTTTTATTCCTTTGACAAAGATCATTCTAGCATTTATTATTAATGAATTCAGTGGCGTATATTTCATATAATGTGTTAGAACGGCCCAAATCTAATCCTACCTTACTCAACCATCCATAAATCATTTATTATTACAATTATTGATCTGATAGGCTAGATCTACTCCTAGTAGATTCAAGGACTCTAGTCAGCCACACCTAATGACTAATTCCAAAGCTATTATTTGTCATTATAGAATCTTTTTGGAAGAAATTTTTATGTTTTTTAAATCGTCTTGTAAAATTGTTTTTCCTTGACTTTTTATGAATGAAGGTGCTAAGGAATGTTAACAAAATCTGCGATGATATTCTACTAGTTTAAAGTTACCAAGCAACACATTATGGTTTAAAATTACTAAAAATTGAAAACGCTTCTCTATTGTGCCTAACACTTCTAAACTTTAGTTTTCTTAAGTCTCTTCAAAGTTTTGACATTGTTGTGCTGCACTTTATGCATCAATAAGCATTAAAAGTTGTATGTTCTGTCGAAATTTTTTTATTGTTGAATTTTTTTTCCTTTGCTTTTTTCTATCCATTATTTTTGAAAGGTTGAGCTAGTTTTGATATAACTGAAGAATTGAGTTTGGGTTAAGCTCATAAATGCTTGATTTTCATTGAACCCATAAAAGTTAAAAAGTTTAAGGTCAAATGTAAAGAAAAACATTCAGTTATAATTTTTTGTAACACTAGTATTTTGTTTGACCTTTGTTAGAGTCATAGGTTCTAGTTTGAACTAAATGACCCAACACTTTTAGTGTGCTATTTTATTTTAAATTTTATTTTTTTAAGCATAACAATTAAAAGTTTTTTATATAAATTTTAATGTCAAAGATTTTTAAAATAGTAAAACTATTCCTATAAAGAATTTTTTAAAATAAATACATAAATAAAATGCAAAAAGAAAATTTAAATCCCAAATTCAACATTCTTTTGTTGGATTCACAAACTCTAATTTTTCCTGAAAAGAATATAATCGATAATTCATTATTATAGGAAAGCTGCAAGTTAAAAAATTTAAAAAAAATTACTTAGTCATGGAAATTAATAAATAATATAGATAAACATTGCTTGGTTATAGTTTATTTATCTTTTAAAATTATAAGTTAAGAGGAAGTGTCTAGTATATGTTATCTCAATCATGACCACAAGTATCAATTAGATCTATGACTTGTATTAGACAATGCTAATAACATGGTATGAATCCTTTAATCCTAAAGTAAAGTTCTCTATCGATGTTGCTTCAAAATTTAAATTTAAGACATCATGACTCCAATACTTGGGATAAAAGCAACTAAACTAAAAATCTTATTGATTGTGTTCTGGATCATACTCGTATTATAAATACTTTGCACTATATGATGTACTAAATTTTCCTTTATTAACTATTGATTCCACTTATTGTAACTATATCATTCCACTATTTTTGCATGATAATATACTATGAACAAATTTTTCACGTCCTAACTTATTGATTCTATTGTGTGAAAATACTCTTATATTGATCATATTTGTAAGTTAACACTAACTATATTATATGATAATCAACTCACTAAACTTGGACATTTTTCTACTTTTATTATTATACTTGAATGATCCATGACTTCAGTTGTGTATGACCATAGCATCACTTCCAAATTTTCATTAATGCTCTTGCATGCTATTGTAATTAACAACTTAACTAAGTTTTGTAGCCATATCACATTTCTCTCCTTGTTATACTATCTTGCATCTTATGCTTAACACTAATTTATTCTTTGTTGTCTATATGTGATGCAAATACGAATATTTCTCATGACATTATTATATTTTATCATAACCATGTTGTACTATTATGACCAAAGTCCACTTTAATAGCTTATTCATAATTACATATTGATTGCATTTTTTAATGAATTGTACCATAGGATTAACCAATATAATAGTGTACAATATTGCTTACTAGGCTTTCATTGATGTTTTTCCAACAATGTACTATGTGACCATCTACCACTATAAAAAATGATTCATCATAGAGGAACAATTAGAACAAAACTGCTTATTTAGTAACATTTACAAGAATTTAAGCATTAAAAAGTGAAATTAACATATATTTGGTAGCAAAATGAGGGGTCTACCATGGTCATGATAAGCACTAAATATTAAAGATTATAGACTATTAACATAAATAAGATGTGAAATGATCCTCAAAGCATTGCTTTGTAACACAAGTCTCCAATACTAATAGGAATTTTAAAAGTTGATATGAGCTATTGGCTAAATGAAACAACTAATTTTATAAATATGTGCATTCATAGACCATTCATGTGTATTGTTGTTGTGGTTAAAGTCTTATTTATATTGAAAATGTTTTGTTAAAAACATCTTAAACTCATTGAATTAAGGTTTTCACTTATCCAAGGATATTTCCTAATCCATAAAAACGCTAATAAGAAACTTTTGTTGCAAAAACTTTGAAAGACATTATTAATAAAATAGTAGTCATTCTTTGCCATCAAATTCCTCATTAAGAATGATGTTGCATAAGTGATCTCCCATTTTCATATAGAAATTCAATGCAGTAACACATTGCTTTTGTGTATGTTACTTCACTTATTTTAAAGATTACAAAATGTACAAAAAATGGTATGTAATTATTCATAGATGATATTATCATCTCTATCTTTTTTTCTTTGGCATAATATAGTAAACATAAACGGACTTACTAATGAAATTTAGCTCATAAGCAATAAGTCAAAATTTATGTGTCATAGATGAGTGTCAATTTGAGGATCACATATTATATGAGCTCTATGCTTTTTTAAAACTACAAATGATGTGCTATATAAGAAAGGGATACATACAATGCAACATATACAAATTTCAAAGTTCATTCTTTTTACAAAGTCCAAATTTTTAATGCACGAAAATATCTTTAAAACACCATGTCAATGCTCACTGTTTGCTGATTTTTTAAATGATGACTCCATAAATAATAAAATTTTTTGATGGCAAAGATTACTTTTGTAAAAGTACTAATTTTTACAAGTGTAGGTAAGAAAGCTAGGATCAAGCAAGTATGATAATAAAAATAATTCTATGTTTAACAACATGACAAGAGTTTAAGGTTGCATACTTTGATTAGCACAAAATATTTGCATAATAAAGCTATAAGAAGTATTAGATATATGGAATCATAATGTCAGAGTTAGTATGTCATTTAATTATAATATAACAAATTTGAAGGTCATACAATTATGACCAATGTGGCTAGTAGTTAGAAAAGACATATTTAGCACATCATATAATACAACATTTCATATGGAATAAATGGAGTTTTTTAAACGAGTTACTTTGATCATTGCCTTGGGAATTGATGTGTATAATCCTATGAAATGCAAAACAACTTTGATAGAGATGGTAAGGGGAAAATATAATTCGGAGAAACACAAACACTACAATGCATGTGTCCTTAATAAAAAGATAAGGTGAAATATTATGACAATTCTAAAAGAATTTCCCATTATTTAAGAATTATTTTTTTAGCTATATAAGGTCTTAAGAAGTAGTAGGGCAAGAAATATTTTCACAAAGCATTCAACGCTTCTATGATCACATACTTGAGAAAAATCTAAATAAAAAAAGCTAATGACAAGGAAAATTGGGATCTTAAACTTGCTTCAAAAAGAAGACAACAACCCCATTTTGGGTAAGCCATTGCTTCGTTTCTATGGTTGGCAACCCATTGTTTAGCATGAAAATTAGGAATCATATTACAATAATAACTAAAAAGTAAATACCCACCATGCATGTAAATAGATTTTGGACTGAGTTCTATTTCTCTTTTGCCAAAGATTTTACAAGTTAAACTTTGCCTATCATGATAGAAACTGAGTCATATTATTTCCATTTGATAGGTAAAATTAATGTTCATGTTCAATTAAAATTTTACTCTTGAGTAAAGCATGAATTTAATAAATTTAGCTAATTAAAAATTTTGTAACACGCTTGAACAAAACTTTATGATGCTATTGTCAAATTATGTTCGAAATATTCAAGTTCTTATTACCATATAAATAATGATAATTTTTTTAATACATGCATAAAAAAACATTTAATTGTTCTAATTCTTTTACTTAGAAATTGAATGAAACTATGTAGTTAAAACTTGATATGTAAATATGAGTTATTTCATGGCATTGCATGATGAAATAAAAATATTAAATGTCTATATTATTCATGTTGTTAATATTTTTGAGGTTAAGTTCACCTCTTTATTATGTGAAATTCCCAATATAATTGAATTTTTATGAACAAGAAAAGGAACTTTGATTATTCATGAAGGACAAACTTTTTATTGGATGACTTCTTCCATAAATAAATTAGGTTTCTAATGAAATGCAATCATGTTTTTGAGATTTCTTTTTTACTAATATGATACTTGTGATAATTGAGTAAAGTAAATTGATGTTGTGATTTTGATTGCAATATGAAATTCTGCTTAAAATATTTCTTGAATTCCAATGCTAAAATGTTTCAACTAAGCTCTGCTTTAAGCAAATCCTAAGTACATACATGCATTGTGATCTTCAAAATTTTAAATTTGAGCTGATTTTTTAAATTTGCAATGTTAACAAAACAAGTAATAGGATGAAATATTGGTATTTTATGTTAAATTAACATTAACCATCAATTACAAGATATGATTAGAATTTTTATTTTGAATGTTGCTATTATAAGGCTTCAAATTATGCTAATTATGCCAAAAACTAAGAGTTACCATGAAAAGGCTTGAACCAGAAGGCTTGAACGGCATTGGTGGACTATTGAAGATGTCCAAATTTTGACCATTTTAGGTTCAATGAACATGAGATTATCAACTAAAAATCTAAAAGTCTAACTAGTACCTTTCATCAACTCAAACTAAGTCTAAGGGCACATTGTGATTGCCAAAATGAACCTAAGGATTAGTTTTATATGCTTGGAGATTTAAAATTTAAATGCATTAGATTTGAAATGTCCATGTTATTTTTTAAAAACTTGACTATTTAAGATTTTGGAATATTAGTTCCCATGGTTTGATATCTAAATCTCTCGTAAGGTTAAGCACCTATGTAATGCTTGTAAGGCTTAAAAGTAAGTTTTGACTTGAAAATATATTTGATGTGGTTAAGGATTGTTAAGTAAGCATAAATTAAGATAAAATAACACCTAATGACTACAACATTTATACAATAACATAAAAAAGATAGAAATTGGGATAGGACTATAAATATCAAGTAGTCGATGAGATGGTTCTAACACCTAGTTTATGGTTACGATTTGATGATGATCTCAATTTTGACCTTAGAAGTGGTTGTAAGAGAGCCTAAAGGGGGCTGATGGCCCTATTTTGTTTTGGTTAAATCCTAACTTGGTTTGGATTGTTTGGTATGATCTTAAGTAGCCCTAAATTAGGTGCTAAGACTATTAATAAGTGCCTAAGAGGGTAATTTTTGTTGAATATGTGGTTTTTGAGAGGCTTTTTTTCATGCGTTTGATGGCTCAAGTTTTCTTATTGGGCATGCGGGTTATTAAGGTAACTCATATAAATCATGGATTAAAATTAAGGACATTAACTTTCACTAATTCAATAAAGAAGTTTTACATTGAGTGACTACTTAATTGGATTTCTTTATAGACGATTGTCAGTAACCTACCCTGGGTTAGGCAAGGAAGTTATTAGGGTTTTGCAAAAATGTTATATGATCTTGATAGATGATTAATGTTTTAACAAAAGCTCTATGATTATGTTTAATTATAAGATAGAGTTATAGAAGATATCTAATCAACCTTCTAATGTTGGATGGTGAAACTATATGGAATGATGTTACTTGATTAGAAAGTCCACTTTTGATGGCATACCTTATCATTAGTAAAACCTAAAAGATAGCCCAACAACAAAAGTTTGAGTAATAAGATGCACTAGATTCTAAAAATCCCACACGTTTCTAGGACTGGGTGACATATAATAGGTAGTGCCTTGAATGTTTTTTCCTAGCATAATACAAAACTTGTCACATGAATGGTAAAGCCTTGATGGTGGGCTTGTGGATCATTTACTAAGAATCCTTGGGTGGCTGAGTGCTAGTGATCTATAGCACATCACGAGAGTCAATAGTGCAAGTCACCTAGTAATGTTTTATGCGATTATTGACGAGACATAGAGACCCATGGGGCTACTCTAATTGATTGGGACTTTATATAACAAAGTGGGGAAATAGGTGATGAGATTGGAGCTTAGAACATTCACTAAGGATATCATGGTTAAGTAGGGAATGTCAAATAATTGGTAGGTCGTTGACTATCCATTATGGTTTTGATTAGCATTGTCGGTTGAGACATCTTTTGTTATATCATTGGCTATAATAACACATTTATTCTATTATATATGTCACTAAATTATTACATTATTATTTTTATATGAAAACTTATGGATTCAATATTGAGAATGGCTAACTCTTCTCCCTTGTACCATCCATAGATGCAAATGAATAAGAGCTAAGATAAGAGTTAAAAAGGGGGAATCATACTAAATAATTTAATGATTATTCATTAGTTGGTAATTTATGATGTTATAATTTTATATTCGAACACGACATTATCATTTATTTTTTTTTTGGACTTTGGATTGTATGGGACAATTCCAGTAGACTCTGATATCCTTCTTTTAAATTTAATGTGATAAACTTACACTTTAAGATAGCTTGTTTGATCATGAAATTTTTTTTTTATGGCATGGATTTGTATAAATATTCATTATCACAAGTTACAAGGTTTTCTATTATTCCATAGACAAGCTAGTACATATTGGCAAGTTGCTTAACATTGAGTGAACTAGTTCATGAGTTGACTGGGGGTGACTAGGTCTAGCAATAAGCACTACCTTGGGAGGTAAACCCCAAGAATCACGATTAGATTAGGAGATTCCTACTCTAAACAATGATGCCTTGCCCAAGGAGTGAAATTCTACTTGCAAAATGTATTGACTACAAGATTGTTCCAAAAGATGAAGAAAAAATGTTATTAAAAAGATTATGCCTCAAGTTCTTTATATCAATGAAAATTTCAAAATTGTTTAGCATTAATTGGCATCCTTAATTATCAACATAATAGATGTTATCACTTATTACAAAAATTAACAAACTAAATTATTTATTTAAAGATGAGAATTGTAAAGATATTACAACTTTATAGTTCAACATTTTAGATTCTATAGTATTTCTTGATGTAGTTCTTAACAACATCATCAAACACAACCTAGCAAGCCTAAAAAATGTCATAATAAATACCACAATATATCTAGTTGTACAAAAGTAATTTGATGGTCCCTATTGATTTGTGAGATACTTGACACAAGCTTAGCACTTGTATCTCATCACATGATCCAATAGTTTATAAATTAAGCTCTGCTAATTACATGGCCCACTCAGTAAGGCCATAAGAGTAATCACAAATGATATGTCACTATAATCGGTACTCTAGCAAATCAAAAATCTCTAGTGACATCCTTTTATGGCACACGATTAATGAGGAATCCAAAATCTCTAATGGGAGTTCAATCATTTTGTATATATCTAACTTGTCTCACTCTAGCTCAAGAGGAGATCATTGGAGTCTACAAGATCATAATCTATGTCATCTTCAATAAATAATCTTAATTAACATCATGATTATTTTTCTTGCATTTAATTAGGGCTACCTGACCCAAATCTATTAGTTATGATTTCTTAAAATCCTTAATCATTTGTTAACTATCTATGTCTTTTATAAATCTACTCCACTATTAGTTAAACTAAGGGTTCCACTAATGACTAGTCTACATCTTTGGATATCTTCCCCATTCACACTTCATGTGTTTTTGTCAAGTGGTTACCCATAATTTGTAAATCCATAGCTTGAATACTTAAATTCATAATTTTTGCTATTTGAAAATGTTCACCTAATTTTCATTACTAATCCTCTCTTCCCACATAAAACAACTAGATTTACCTGTCTTTCCTATTAGGTTATTTTATGTTGCTTGCATCTCATAAAGCCATTAATGCCTATTCATGACCTAACCTATACATAAAAATAGATCACATTTTATAAAAAATCTAAGTCATCGTAGGTTCCTTGGCCAAGGCTAGCACAACTACTATTGCCAAAACAGTCATCTTAATCACCATTATTTAGGCCTAACTAACAATGTCATGAAATAATGGCCTCTTTTAGAATTTTTTTGAAGGATTCCCAAAATATTCTACTCTTAATTTAATACTAACTTTTACCTTAAAATTTTGTTCAAATAAAGAATTAATCATAAGAAATTTTTTCTGCCAAATTCTTAAGTTGATTTAAAAAATATCAAAGGTTTCCTTTATTCCTAGTTTAACATCATCCATACCATGCATTCTAAGGATCACAAACTAACTTAAGTTTGAGTTTCAAAATGCTGAGGAGTTTAAAATTAAAATCTTAGATATTAAAATTTCAAATTTAGGACATACTAATTTCCAATTTAAACATTTGAATTTTGAATTCAAAATAATATTACTTCTAATTCTTATGTTCTATTTATCCTAGAATTTCACAAGTTTAATGTAGATCAACTAAGCATATTAGTGAGGATAAGTTCATTCTTAATTTCCTATTATTCTTCAACAAAACAAAAAAAATTTTTCGTGAAAACAAGACCTAGTCCTTCCCTATCCTTCTTTACTAGTCAATTGAAGCACCATAAGTTCATCTATGAGAAAACACATGGGTTTACTTGCTTTGGAATCCATTTAAGTTTATTTTCAAGGTCTTTTCTTGCTTTCAGTTTTCAGGACTGAGCCTTAAATCAACCTCAAGGCAAAAATTGATTCATTCATTTCCATATTTTGTAGTAAAATTTATTCGAAGGTTTGGTTTTGTTTGGAGGAAATCTTGTTGAAGTCATAATGATAACTTATGCTATAGTGTTAGGAGAACATTAATACGTCTTCACTCTAGGATTTTTTTTAGATTTGTTACTTGGTTCTCTTACATAATATGAATTCCTCATAGCTAAATTCTTCACCATAATATGTAATAAATCTGATTACTTCAAAGATATATTAGTAATACATTCATAGTAATGGTTCGAACAAAACATATATCAACCAACTCTTGTATTAAAAACGGAAATCTACATGAAATGATAAAGTAACAATCATGGCTAGGTTTTTTCAAACAAACATGCATCCAACATTTTACCATTTAGCTTAAAACCAATCAAAATAAGACAACATCACCATATCTTCAGCATACTCATTCAATTTTACATGGAAAGTAACAAAAATTTTGATAAACGATGTTTAAGATTGCATATATCTTCATTCTTTCAACTCAAATTAGAGATTGGCAAGCAATTTCAAACAACATAAATGAGCAATGCATAATATTTCATAAACATGAGAACCATTAACCCAAAAAACATTGTGTAATCTTCATATTCTTACTAAACCCAAGAATATAAGATGAGATGCTTTTTGTTTAGATGAAATAAATGTCGTTTGACTCGTTTCAAAAAGCTCAATCAAATTAAATGTTAATTTTGATATTTTTAGATATTTTATTATCATAAATTTTTGCATGATTATTGGGATATCTTGAATCACACCTAATTTTATGATTAAAGATTTTAGATTCGATCTCCTTTGTATCTTCAATCACAACTTTTAAAAACAATTAATCTTAACTTTTAAAATTATGTTCCTTTAGTTAATTTAAATTTCTATGTAATTCTAAATCTCCTATCTAGTGACCTTTGTATTTATTTTATTATTTATATTATATTGCCTTAACTTATCTTAATTTAGTTTTAACATATGTATTTACTTAATAATAAAATAAAATTTTTTTGTTACTGATTCTTATTTATTTTATCAATTCATAGTAATTTGAAACAACATTAAATACAGAAAAAAATATTTTATTAGTCTCATCTCAGGATGCTCTATCTAATTAAATATATATTTTATTTTATCTTTTATAGTTTTGTATGCTATACGAGATACATTGATTCATACAAAATTTTATGGTCGAGAATTTTGCGATCATTCATGGTAAAACCTAAATCATTAGATAAGTCTGCATGAGGTCTATGTAATTAAATATTTATTTTATATTTTAAAATAGTTTACTTTCAACGGTTTTCGAATCTTTTCATGAGACATTTTAGTTTTGTATCTTATTTTACAATTGAGGAAGTTAGACTCGGTCTCTTTAATATCTTGAAAAGTAACACTCCCACACAATGTACCTCATTTCTTCTAATATTTTCCGTGATTGCAATAAAGAACTAACATTTTGTTTTTTATATTACATCACGTTTTTTAATCCCTTCTCAACTTTAGTATTTGTTAACTTAATGTCAAAACAAGGATTTATTATCATTTATAATTATTAATTTTTGTGATTGATAGTATTTCTAAATGTAGTTCAATCGAGATAAAACAAATGTGGTTAAACTCATCTTTATGACCTCGAAATATTTAATTAGTTATTTAATTATTTTTTAACTATTTTATTTTTATTTTTGTATGAATGATGAGATATTTATATTTACACATGTTTTGATAATAGAGGATGTTATACTTGACCTCTTTACTATCTTGAGACTTAACTTTTCATTACAATTTTCACATTTTTTTAAATTTTATTACATTAGTTTGTTATGATATTATATAGCTTCAATTTTTTTTCATGTAACCATTATGACACTTTGAATTTGTTATATTATATTTCTTTAATTTGTCTTGTTTTAGCTTTGTTATATAATTACTTAATATTGAAATATTAATTTATCATTACTTTTACTAATCTAATTTTATAATTATACTTAATTCAAAACATGGTCCACTCTTAACGAAAAAATGTCATACGACATATTTTGATGAGCTCTAACTAATTAAATAATTTTTAAATTTTTAAATTGCTTTTGACATTTTAGTATATATTTTTTGATATATTTTGATTAATATCTAACTTTGACATCAATGATCCTACACTCAAACTCCATAGTACAATGGAATGCAACTTTTCGAGGCAATTTAATTTATTTTTTCAATTTTTTTATTTTGTACCATTCCTTTGACAACCTAATTCATTTATTGTGTGTCTATTGCATCACTTTCGTTTGGTTTGATTACATTTCTCCAATTTATCTCATTTTTACTTTACTTAATTTTTATTTAATTTTTAAATAATAATTTGTTATTATTTATTCTTGTTTTGTTTTGTAGTTCTTAAAAATTCTAAATTATGCCTATTTAAGATGAAATAAACATTGTAGGACTTATTCTAATGAGCTCAACCTAATAAAATATTCATTTGATCTATATATATATATGAAATAATTTATTTTCTTGGGTTCTATTACACATTATAAGAGATTTTTAGTTGTTCCTTGTTTAATGATAGA
Source organism: Vanilla planifolia (assembly GCA_023846275.1). Lineage (NCBI taxonomy): Eukaryota > Viridiplantae > Streptophyta > Magnoliopsida > Asparagales > Orchidaceae > Vanilla > Vanilla planifolia. Next base: position 2,440,418 of record JAIUJO010000052.1, read on the forward strand.
GTCAGGTACATTTGGTCTCCTTTATTTCTTGTAATGCATCTTTTTGATAGTATGTATATCATTTTTTCAAATATTTTTATTATGGTTAGTCATATTATAACAAAACTCTAATTTCTCTCCTTTGTTACCTCTACAATTCTATAAAATTGTCGTATTTCATTATTTCAATTTATTTCATTTGAACTTTAATATATATTTACATAATTAAAAAATTAATAATTTGTTAATATTTAAACTTATTTACTTTTTCAATTCATAATATTTACAAATAAGATCCAATAGAGGCAAAATAATAGTTATTAGCATATCTCATCATGCTTTATCCAATAAGATATTTAATTTATTATTTTTGAATATTTTATTTTCTATGGTTTTGGCATGTTTTTTGAATTACTTAGCTTCATGCCTGATCTTTCAATCATGCTACACTAGATCCCCTTTGTATCCTAGGATATAGATTTCCAAGAGAATTTATTTCACTTGTTAAATTTTTTTCTATCATTCGTCACATTATTATAAAACTCTAATTATCCTCTCCTACAACTTTCACATCACTTTGATTTTATTGTACTACATTTTCTTAATTTATCTTATTTTAGCTTTCATAAAAATTTACTTCATATTAAAATAAATATTTATTTTTATTTATGTTTATTTACTTAGGTAATTTGTTTTAATTCTAAAGTAGGATCTATCATCATGAAAAAAATGTTGCTATACTCATCTTGATGAGATTTATATAATAAAATATTAAATTTTATATTTTTAAATAATTTTATTGTATTTTTCCATTTTCAATAACTCATTTCGGTTCATACATGATTTGATGATTTAGCATGTTGTACTCGATCTCCCCAACATTATGGAAGGCAGCTTTATACCATAACTTATTAAAATTCCTAAAATTTTTCATTTGGATTTGCTTACATTTCTATAAAACTCTACTTTTCCTCTTGTGTGACCTTTACATCACCTTAATTTTGTTATAATATATTGCCCAAATTTATCATGTTTTAGCTTTATTATATATTTACTTAGTATAAGAAATTATCATTTTTTTTTATTTAATATTGTAATTCATAGTATTTCAAAACAAGATTTGGTCAATATGAAATAGTTATCGTTGGTCTCCTTTCAATGAGCTATGTGTAATTAAATATACATTTTCTTTATTTTTACATATTTTATTTTCTAGAATTTTAGTGTCTTTTACAAGAAACTTCTATTTCTAACCAACTTGCTTATCAAAGATGTTACATTGAAACTCCTTAAGTTCTTGGAATATAATTATCCTATACAATTAATCTAATTTCTTAATTTTTTTATTTATTTTATTATTTTCTCTTAAAACTCTAATTCTCCTCTCTAGTGACAATTACATCACTTTTATTTGCTTATATTGCATTTTTCCACTTTTCTCTTTATAGCATTCATACATGATTACTTAATGTTAAAATAGTAGTTTATTATATATTCTAATTAATTACTTTAGTGGTACAAAGTAACTCCAAACTAAGTCCAATCATCATGAAACAAAAGTCATTGGACTCATCTCGATGAGCTCAATTGAATTAAGTAGGCATTTTCATACTTTTAAATAATTAATTTTCTAGGTTTTTGGTAGACTTTACAATATATTTTGATTGATTCATGTAGTAAGAATTAGGATATTATAGCTAATATTCTTATATCTTAGAATGCAACTTTATTGAAAAATATAGTAAATTTGTTTAAAATTTTTTTCCATTTCGTTGTACTATTATGAAACACTAATTCTACTCCCTTATCACATTTACGTCACTTCAATTTTCTTTCATATCATGCCTCATTTTATCTCATTTGAGCTTTAATACATATTCACTAAATTTTAAGGTAATAATTTATTATTTCAATGCATTTTTCCGTTGGTAATTAGTTATAATTTAAAACAAGGTGTAATGGTCACAAAATATTCATCAAATTTTTATGTTTCATTTTCTGACATTATTAATAAGCCATAGAGCTCTTTTCATTTGAACTTCACATTGCTTTAATTTGTATACATTACTTTGTTTTAATTTTTCTCAATTTAACTTTATTTGATATTTACTTTGTGGTACAGAATAAATTTGTTATTATTTATTTTAATTAATTTTAATAATTTGTAGTAAGCCCTCATAAGGTACTCTTAGGGCAAAATAGCTATATATTGCCTCATGTCAATAGGTATTATTTAATCAAATGTTGAATTTTAGAGTTTTATGTAATCTTTTTTATTTTTTCTCATGAATGACAAGAAATTTCTTTTCATATATTATCTAATGGTAGATGACATCTTATTTGCTATTCTTAGCATGCTACATTATAGCTTTTATTTATGATTTATATCATTTATCCAAGTGTTTCTTTTTAATTTTTTATATTATTATGACACTATAATTATCTAAAAATGTTATTTTTATATTTCTTTTATTTGATTGTATTATATCACATGAAAATGACTTTATTTGGCATTATTATAAAATTATTTATTATAAAAAAAATAATTTATCATTTTCTACTCTTAATAAATTCCACAATTCGTAGTAAATTCAAATGATGTCCAATTGACATGAAGAAAAAGTCACTCGACTCATCTTGATGGGCTTAATTAAATTTATTATTCATTCTTTACATGCTTAAATATTTTATTTATTAGAATTTTGACATGTTTTGTAACGCAATATCTTATTTGCAAAAAGTTTTTGCTTTAGTTTATGTATATTTCGATTTAACACCAATTCACATTTCTTATGATATTACATGTCTTTCTTTTGGTTATCTAAGATTGCATGAATTAATCTCATTTTAGCTTTACTATATATATATGTATAATTAAGTACAATTTTAAATATTTAAACTGTTACTTTTTAGTGGTTTGGCATGTTTTATGAGATATTTTTATTTTAACTTGATTTGACTATCAATGATTTTGCATGAAATTTGTTTGTTATCTAGGAATGAAACATTTCCACATAATTTATGAAATTTTACTGAATTTTTTATATTAATTTGGTTAAACCTTATGTTACCCAAAATTTTCTTCGCTTTGATCTTTACGTCACTTTGATTTTGTTACATTATATTTCTATAATTTATCTTATTTTAACTTTAATATATATTTACTTAAAATAAAAATAATAATTTGTTATTATTTATGCTAATTTAACTTTATAATTTTAAATAATTCCAAAATAGGTGAAATCAAGACAAGAAAAAGGACTTTGAACTTGTCTTGATGTGCTTTATATAATTTAAGGGACATTATTATTATTTTAAATATATTATTTTATTATATTTTTTAAAAATTTTATGAGCCATTTCTGTTCATACTATATTTGATGATCTTTTATGTCACACATTTTCTTCTTAATATCTTGAATTTGAGTTCTCTTTTATAATTCATCTAAATTATTAAAATATTTCACTTTGATTTTGTTATAATTTTATTAAACTTTAATTCTACTCTTTTTTTTATATTCACATGGCTTTGATTTATTTAATTAAGTTTCTGTAATTTATATTATTTTTAGGTTTATTATATATTTAGTTAATTTTCGAATATACATTTTGATAAGGTCAATCAAAGCAAAAATACTTTTCTATTATTTTAAATATTTTGGCATATTATACTTAAAAATTATATTCATTCCTCATTTGATATGTAGGATGATACATTTGATCTCTTTAGCACCTTATAATGCATCATTCAGATATAATTTACCTTATTTTATCTAATTTTTCACTTTCATTAGATTATAATACTATGATTATATTATGAGCTCTATCTAATTAAATGAATATTTTTATATATTTCTTTATGTTTTATTTTTTATAGTGTTTGTATACTTTACGAGTCATTTACTCTCAAACATGATTTGACAATTGAGCATGCTACATTTGGTCTCCTTTGGATCATAAAATGTAGCTTTCCTATATAATTTAACATGTCTTTTGAAATTGTTTACTTTCATTTAGTCACATTATTATGAAACTCCAATTCTCCTATCATTGTCCTTATACTACTTTCATTTAGTTATATTAAATTTGTTTAGTATATCTAACTTTATCTTTAATAAATATTTATTTAATATAAAAAACAATTTATAATTACTAATGTTAACTCACTTTTGTAAGGAAAACAAAGCAAATACTAAGATGAGAGTATATTGTTTGTAGTGAGAAAGGTTGTTTTTCATTGACTAGTTTTCCTCTAAGCATTTGTTCTTTCTATATTAGCCCTCATTAATTGTTAGCAAATTTCTAGGGCAGATAAATACATGATACGGTAGGGAGGCTATAAGAAAATGATGAGGAATGGGAACCAACTTCTATTAAAGAAAAATCCTTAACCACTAAGATATGTTTTTTAGATACTAGCATAGAATTACAACCCATCTTTGGTTATTGAAGGTTTGGCATATGACCTACTTCTAAGAAAGAAGCTTCCTCTTATTTGATGTTATTGGCTTAGCAGAATTTTTTTGACACCAAATTGTGAGATGGATCACAAACGATTTGAAAGATCAACCTCTAAGTCGTACATAAGACTTTCAAGGCCCCATGTTCAATCTTGTAATAACTTCTCACTCCAAAGCTCGCTGAAATGTTTTTTCTGGGCAATATTGATTGGATTTAGGGCATTATCGGTGGACATTAATCTTTTTGTTTAAAGTGATACAAGGCCCCATTTCTACATTGAATTTCAGGACTTCAACAAAGCAGGCCTAAGGATGACTTCATTATACTATCCAAATTTCAAGAGTGGGAGAGTCAGAGCCAACAAGTCAATTCCTCAAGTGCTTCTCTCAAAATTTATGTAGACGAAGAAGAGCGTATCCAGTGCTGGAACTTATTCCAAATGTCTTTCACACAGAAAAATGGTTCATGGTGGAGAGTCTAAGAATATCCTCAACTTCATAGGGGGTGGACTTCTTAATTCATCTATTTTTGAGAAAATAACATGTCCTTTAGTATGCATAGCAGGACTAGGAAAATGTCAAAATTATTTCCCTTTATTCTTTAAAATCGAATTGTTTGAATTTAAAGGTGAACATAGGATTTGAATTCATTTTTCAAAATCTCATTTGGTAGGTTTGTTGGAGCAGTCTTTAGGTCGCATGTGCTCATGCAGTGCACTGTGTCTTTTCCCTCCCCCTAACTCAATCTTTATTGAAATAAAGAAAAGGAATCAAATGTATCAAAAAATTGCGTGAGTTCTTTGGTTAATAATTAAAATAAAAAATTGAATTTGGGGTCCATCAAATCGACAACTCAACTTCCTTGACTTGCTTGTCACAAATCTACGACTTTGCTTCCTTCTCTTTATTTGTTTCTTTCCATTATTTCCCATCCTAATTTCACAAATTCTCTATTGGAAATAATTATTTTTTTTTATTATGTATATTTCTTCTATTTATCTTACTACTACTAAAATTTTGCAAACCATGTCTTCTTATTGTTTTTCAAATTTTACAAATGCTGGTTGATCACATAGAGTAATTGAATGATGCTTTGTGGGAGTAAGGCCACTCATCCTTTGAATAAGTAACTAAATTATAGATCCTATGTCAATCTATATTTCATGTTAGGTGGGCCTCAAATAAACACTTGACTTTTACATTGATTTGTTCAAGTAATCAAAAGATTGTTAGTTTCATTAAACAATCTTTGCAAGAATAGTGTTTGGATAGAAAAATATACAAAAGACCAGTTCATTAATGGAATTATTTAATATGCAATGATTCTTAGTCCTTGAATGGACCAACTAGCTTTTGTAACCCTACTAGTCAATGAAGAGGGCCCTTTCGGGAACTTAGGAAAGAAAGAGTGAAGGAACCCCTTACCACCACTTTTCAGTTTGGGATCCACAGCTTTAATACCTTAAACAATGTCAAGATGTGTAATTTAGTTATTTTATTGAGATTCCAAGAGTTAGTATTTTCAACTTGCTGGTTAGCATTGGTAGCTAAATCAAACTTTGCTTTGCAATGAACATTCATTTCATCCAATTCTTTGAAACTCTCAACGACAAAATGTTACATCATTTATTATTCAAAATACTAGAAGGATGCAAGGGATAATTTCATATTCTCAATTCTATTATATGATATACATATCTTTTTTTAGTTAAAATAGAGAAAGAATAGATCGTTTCTATCTTTTCGGAGTGGGGGAGTGACGCAAGGTGAAAGACAAGCCTTTAAGAAGAAGATTCAATAATTCTAATCAATGATTGATGATGAAAAAAATGTCATTGTACTAGTCTCAAGTAGCATTATCCATTTAAATATTGATTCTTATATTTTAAAATACCTTTTTTGTAGTTTGGAAAGAGTGAAACAACACCTTTATTTGTGTCATTTCTAACAATTAATGGTGACATACTCGATTTGCATCTTTGAATGTAGCATTACAACTTAATTTGTCTCATTTTTTCAAATTATTTTAATCGATTTACTTCTATTACTATCAATCTTAATTTTTTTCTCTCAAGTAACCTTTACATCGCTTTGATTTATTAATGTTATATTATTACAAATTTTCTTATGTAAACTTTATTATATATTTAATTAAATTAAAATAAATTTTTTATGAATTATTCTTATTAAAGTTTGTAATTATTATTAATTCAATCATGGTTTGATTGAGATGAACCAAATGTAATTCGATTGTTCTTGATGAGTTTTACGTGATTAAAAAATTATTTTTATTTTTTTAAATGTTTATTTATGAAGATTTTGGCGCACTTTACTATATATTTTGATTCATACCTAATTTAATGGTTTGGGATGTTATGTTAAATCTACTCACTATAATAGACTTTAGCATTCCTAAACAATATATCTTATTTTTACATAATTTTCACTAAATATGGACTTATTATTATGTAACTCCAAATCTAATCTCATGTAACTATTATATGTTTTCATTTGATTGTATTATGTTTCTTCAATTTAACTCAATTTAGTATTAAAACCTTTTTGCATAAAGTAAAAATAATATTTTTTAATTTTTTAATTTATATCAGTAATTTTTTAAAATTCCAAATTATATTTTATAATGATGAAGCAAATGCCATTAGACTCATCTTGATAAGCTCTATTCTATGAGGTATTTTATTTTTAAAGATTTAATTTCTCGGATTTTAAAGGTTTTCCTTGATTGAATAAGTCGCGCTCGATCCACATAGTGTTATGGAATGTACATTTTTAGTAAAATATATCATTTTTTCTTAAATGTTTACCTTTAATTTTTTTATATTATCATGTAACTCCAAATTTTTCTCTATTGACATTTACACAATTTTTATTTGGTTATATTATATTTTTTTAATTTATCTTATCTCAACTTTAATAAATATTTACTAAATATTAAAATAAAAACTGATTATTATTTATGATTATTTAATTTTATACTTCTTAGTAATAAGTAATTAGGTCCACTCAAGATGAAGGAAAGGTCGTTGCACTCATCTTTTCGAGCTTTATCAATTTAAATATTTTTTTTTTTTTAATTTTTAAATATTTTTCTATGATTTTGTCATGTTTTATAATATATTTCAATTTGTAGATGATTTGATGAGCAAGATTGTTATACTCAATCATCTTAGTGAATTGTAATCCAACTTTCTTGAATAATTTATAAAAGTTTTTCAAATATTTTCTATTATGTGGCTTTATTATTATGTAACTATAATTGTCCTATTGTGCGACCATTACATTTCTTTGTTTTGGGCATATTTAATATTTCAATTTTTCTTATTTTAGGTTTATTATATATTTACCTAGTATTAAAAATAATTTATTGTTTTTTATTTTACTTAGTATAACTACTTGCAATAATTTTGAATGGGCACCTATCAAGATGAAGCAAACATCATTGGACTCATTTCAACATTCTCTATCACACTAGTTAATCTTTTTTGTATTTTTAAATATTTTATATTCTAGGGTTTATCAGGTTTTAGGTTACTTTTTGAGTTTTATTTGATTTGATAATTGACCAAGCTACAGACAATCTTCTTTGTATCAATAATTACTAATTTTTCATATAATTTATATCATTTCTTGAAATGCTTCACTTTGATTTGATTATATAACTATGAAACTCTAAATCTTCTCTTATGTCTCTTATACATAGCTTTGATTTACCTATATTATATTTCTTTAATTTATCTTATTTCAAAATTTGTTAATTATATCTGTAAAAATAAAAAAATAATTTATTATTATTGATACATATTTAATTTTGTAATTCATAGTAATTCCAAATGAGGCCTAATTGAGATAAAGCAAACATCATTAGGCTCTTCTTAATGAGCTTTGCATAATTACTCTTCATTGGCAAATTTTACAGCATGCTTCATGTTGTACTTGATTCGATTTTTAAAAATGTTACACTTGATTCTTAGTATCTTAGAATGTAACTTTCACATAAATTTTATCTTTCCATTACATCTATTATTTTAATTTGGTTACGTTACTGTGAATAACTAAATTTAAATTTATTTTACCTTTAAATAACTTTTATTTAGTTATATTACATTACGTCAACTTATCTAGTTTTATCTTTAATATATATTTACTTACTATAAAACTAATAATTTTCTTATTATTTTTTTATATTTTTTAAAATATATTTATTCAATTAGGTCTAAATATAAAGAAAACAATTGTCATTAAACTCTTCTCATTTTGATGTATCTTATGACTTTTTTTAATTTTTAAATATTTTATTTCAAGTTTTTATCATATTTTTTGTTACATTACTAATCATATTTTATTTGATAACTTAGAATGTTGCACTAAATCTATAAAGGATCGCTAAATGCAACTTTCGTGAACAATTAATCCCATTTCAATGAAAGTTTTACTTTAAATTGGTCATATTATTAAAAATTCTCATTTTCTTCAGTTGTGTCCTATACATCAAATTAATTTCGTTATATTATATTTCTTCAATTTTACATCATTTAATTTTTATTATACATTTACTTCACATTAAATTAATATTTTATTATTTTTTATTTAACAAATTTATTAATTCATTATAACTTCCTAGGTAGTTTGACATAGATAAAACAAATATTATCACTCATTTTGATGACATCTACGTAATTGAATATAAATTTTTATTTTTCTAAAACATTCATTATCTAAGATTTTCGAGCTTTGTAGTTGGTATTTTTTTCATAAATGATTTGATGATTAAGAAAATTACATTTTATCTCCTTAGAATCTTAGAATGTAACTCTTTTTCAACTTATCATTTTTTCAAATTTTTTATTTTATAGGTTATATTTCTATATAAATTTATATTTTCTCTCTTATGACCTTTACGCCAGTTAGATTTTGTTATATTACATTGTTTCAACTTGTCTCATTTCAACTTCAATTTACATTACTTAATATTTAAATAAAACTTCATTATTTTTTATGCTTATTTACCTTGTAAATAATAGTAATTTTAAAAAATGTGCTTTTGAAAAAAAGGTATCGCCAGGCTTGTCTTAACAGGCTAGAAAAAATATATATTCTTTTTATATTTTTGGATATTTTATCTTTAAAAATTTTTACATGCTTCATGAAAAAATTTTATTTCTAGTTTATTTTGTGATCAAGATATTTAGAGTCAATGTCCTTAATGTTTTTGAATTAAATTTTATATTAAAATTTATCTCAATTCATCAAAATTTTTTTCTTTCATTTAATTATTTTATTATGGAACTCAAATGAATTTCTTGTGTGAGCTTTACATCATTTTGACTTGGTTGAATTACAATACTTTAATTTATTTTATTTCAAAATTTGATATATAATTTCATTAAAATATAATTATAAAATATTTGTGCTTAATAACTTTGACAATTTTAAGGATTTCTAAATGAGCATAGATCGAGTTGAAACAAACATTGTTGAACTTGACTCTGTGATGTTTGTCAAATTAAATATAAATTTGTGCATTAGTTTTTAAATATTCTTATTTATAGGGTTTTTGCATAGTTTATGAGACATTTCAAATAGTGCCGCATTTGATGGATGAGGATGTCAAAGTTTGCCCCCTAAGTATCTAGAAATGTTATTTTCTAAAATAAAGTTTCTCTTGTTTTCAAAGGTTTTTTATTTTACTATAAAATTATGAAACCGTAATTCTTCCTTAATGCATCATCACATTGACTTGATTTTCTTATATAACATTTAATACAACACAAAACAAAATGATACTGTGGAAAAAAAACATTATAGACCCATTACAAGTCTCAAATGAGAATCAACCAAGCAAATACTCTACAAAATTTAACACATGCATGATAATTTTGAGATCATGTAAATGAGTCTTAAGAAGTGATTTTTTAGTCTTGAGTCATCATGAGTGAATTATTGGTTCTACTTTAATGAAGGTTTCCATGTTTTAGCTGAACTCCATTAAGAAGAGGTAGGAAGTATGCTCTTATTATTTGCATATAAAAGTCTTTAAGAGGTAGGTAAGAAGTATACTTTTGTATTAAAGAATTATGTGGAGATAAAAGTCTTGAAGAGTAGGTAGAAAGCATGATTATTTATTGCAAAAGTAATATCGGCATGAAAACCTTTATGAAGTAGGTATGAAGATTCTTTTTTATAATAAACAATTACTTGTCATCTTCTATTTAAAGTAGCTCCCACAAATGAATGAATGATGAATTAATTGTGGAAATCAAAAATTTACTGCTTTGTTCTTTGAATGCTTGAGTTGGCTTGGTTTCCTTCTTTTGAAATCACTTTGGTGAGTGAATCCTTGCTTTTTCTTCATTCTTTATAACTCTATTCTACTTCCTTTAGACTCTTCTGTTAATTGTTCAATTCTATGACCAATTCCTCTCTCTTCATTTACATTATTCGCCATAAGAGCAAAGATCCTCACCATTTTCTTGTGGGACTATTGCACCTTGAAGAAAAAGATGATATCCCATTAGCTTTTGAAATCAATGTTTGATTTTTAGTACTTTACTATTCATCATGCATCATAGGTTCCCTATCCATTTGAAAAATTAGCCACCATCTAAAGGTACTTAAATGACACATGAAGAGTAAAAAAAGCTTGTTGAACACATGTAGATGATTTTCTTGACTTTAACTCTATAGAGTATAGTTCCGTTAAGTTAGGAGAAAAAGTTACAACCAAAAGAAAGAAATTATGGAAAAACAATAACATTGACCCATTATATGGTCTTGAACTAGAATCAACAAAAGCTAAATAACTCTAAAATTTTATACACGCATGGAAATTTAGAGAACATTTAAATAATACCCTTGAAAAGTCACGGTTCATCCATGCATCATCATAAGTGCTTGGTTGGTTTTATAAGAATGAATGGATCCAAATTTTAGATGAAAGTCTTTAAGAACTATGCCTTTTTAATTAGGCATAAAATTTTTCAAGTGGCTGGTAAGAGGCATGCTCTTGTATTAAAGAATTTCATCAACATGAAAGTTTTTAAAAGTTAAGTAAGAAGCATGATGATGCATCAAAATAATTACATGGGTATGAAAGACTTTATGTAAGTAGAGAGATTCTTTTTTGTAATTAATGTTCTATTTAAAGGAGCTCTCATGAATAGATGAATGTTGATTTTGTTGTGGCTAAAGAAAGTGTAATGCTTTATTATTTGAGTTCTTGGGTTCGCTAATGGCTTCCTGTGGAATCACTTTGTTTATATAAATTGTTTTTGTAAGTGTTTGCATTCTTTATGAGACATGTTGATTAATACCTAATCTAATGATCAAAGTCGTTACACTTGATCAAGAAAATTTGCCATATTTCTTCAATTTTTTTGTTTCATTTTGTTATATTCTTACAAAACACTAATTTTACTTCTATGTGATCATTGCATGTCGTTAATTTTGATATATTATGTTTCTGCAACTTATCTCATTTTAATTTTCATATATAATTAATTAATTTTAAATTTTTAGTTTTATTATTCATTTTTGTTACTAATAGTGATTTTTAATGTGGATTAGTCAAGATGAAATAGCCACCACTAAAGTTCTCTTAATGATCTTTCTCAAATTAAGTATTTACTTTTTTTATTTTTTTTAATATTTTATTTTAATATTTTAGGTAGGTTTTTTGAGACATTCAAATTTTTTTCTTAATTTGATAGTTGAGATGTTCAGTCAATCACCATGGCTTTTAGAAACACAAATTGTTTTGTACAATTTCTCTAATTTCTAGAAATGTTTCACTTAGATTTAGTTATATTATCACATAGCTCAAAAGCTTCTCTCATATGACTTAAACTTTGATTGTTTTGGTCATATTATCAACTTGTCTTTAGAACTAATGGTAGCTTTCTATCAAGTCTTCCAAGGAGATAGTTAGACATGGACCGACTATAATATGGCTACTCTCTTTTTTTAGACCAATCAGCCTCTCATTTCCTAATAGTGGGTTTCCATTCTGTGGAGGAAGAAAAATCTTTATCGATGTCCAAATCATATCCATCTTCAGTCTAAACTGGAGATGGAGATGATTTGTAGGGATTTGGCTATTTTAAAATGATAATTTATTATGATTTTTGTTTTTCATAGTCTATAATTCATAATAATTCTAGAATAAGGTTCAATTTAAACAAACAAAAAGTGTCGGACTCTTCTCCTAGAGGTATATATAATTAAATATTAATTTTGTATTTTCTTAAATGTTTTAGTTTTTAATATCTTGGTTCATTTGATTAGATAATTCAATTAACGTATGGTCTTAAGATCGAGAATGTGATGGTTGCCATTTTTAGTATCATAGAGTGCAACATTCTCCTAAACTTTGCCTTATTTCTTTTAATTTTTCCTTCGATTTTGCTATATGAGTATGAAACTCTAAATATATAAGCATTTGACATTTAAATAACTTTAATGTTATTGTATTACATTTTTTCAATTTATCTTATTGAAAATTTGACATATATTAACTTAATATTAAAACAATAATTTATTATTCTGAATGGTTGCCTATATTTGTAATTTATAGTAACCCAAAATATACTCTAATCAAGGTGAAGTAATTATGGTTGGACTCATCTCAGCAACATTAATCCAATTAAGGAAATTATTTTTCACTTTTAAATATCTTATTTTATAGTATTTTTGCATATTTTATAAACACAATTCAAATTGCATCTTATTTGATAATTAACGATGCTATACTCAATCTTCTTAGTATTTTTGAATGACACGTTTCTATATAATTTATTTGTTCTTTTAAACTTTTATCTTTGAATTTGTTATATTACTAAAACTTCTCTTTTTCCTCTCATGTGACCTCTAACTCGCTTTCATTTTGTTATATTGTATTACTTCAATTTACTGCATTTTAGCTTAAATATAAATTTACGTCATATTAAATTTATAATTTATTATTATTTAGGAGTAATAACATAGCAAATTTCTAATGATTCTATCGAGGGCCAACAAAAATAAAATAATTGTTGGACCTACCCAAACAACAACTATCCAATGAAATAATTATTTATTAAATATTTAATTTTTTATGATTTTGGCACATTTTAAGGGGAATTTTGATTCCTACATGGCTTTTTGAATGGGGATGTTATTCTCGATTTTCCTTAGAAATTTCTATAACAATTTATCTTTTTTTATTAACATTTCTTAATTTGATTAGTTAAAGTGTTATGTAACTCAAGATCTCATCACTTTTAACTGTTACATCTCTTTGATGTGGTTACATTGTATTGCTTCTATTTTTTTATATTTCAACGTTATTTATATATGCTTAAAATTTAAATATATATATTTATTATATTTTATGTTTATTCAACTTTCTAGTTTATAATAATTCTAAACGAGGTCTGATGAAGTTAAAAAAAATATTACTATACTTCACTTTATGAGCTTTATCAAATGAAATACTTATTTTTATATTTTTCATATTTGTATATTCTATGGTTTTCATGATTTATGAGTCACTTTGATGCCTATCCTATTTGGTAAAAATGTTGTTACACTCGATCTGCTTAGTATCTTGGAAATTAGGTTTACCATAAAATTTGTCATGTTTCTTAATCTTTTTTCTTTGATTTTATTATATAACAATGTAAATATATGTCTCCTTACAAGTGAGCTTTACATCACTTTGACATAGATAAATTTCATTGCTTCACATTATCTTATCTCAAGTTTATATTATATTGGTTTAGTTTTTTCTATTATTCATTATGGTAACTTACTCTAATAATTCATAATAGTTCTAAATGAGGTGAGATGGTGAAAAAACCAACACAATTTGTTTTGTTTAATTAATTTATATTTTAAATATTTTTAAATATCTTATTTTATAGAGTATTCTCTATAAGATGTTTCTTTTTTATTACATTTAATTATTGAAGATGGTAAACTCGACCCCTATAATATCTTGGATTTTAGTTTTCTAGTACAACTTATTTCATTTTTTCAAAGTCTTTGCTTTGATTTTGTTACATGTCTTTAAGAAACTAATTCCCTTGTCATGTGAAATTTCCATTGCTTTAATTTGATTATTTTTGTATTACTTGAAATTATCTCCTTTTCATTTATTATTGATTTACTTTATTTTTAAAAGATAATTTATTATTGTTTATGCCCTTTTATTTTGTTAATTCAGAAAACTTTTAAAGGAAGAAAAATTGAGAACAAATAAACTTTGTTGTGCATGTTTCAATGAGCTGTATATAACGAAATAATCACTTTATATTTTTTAAAAAAATTATTTTATTGTGTTTATGCTTTTTTTATGTGACATTATTATTTTTGTGAGATTGGATAATCTAAGTTGTTATACATTATTGTATAATTATCTTGGAATATAGCTTTCTTATATAATTGATCTTATTTCTTCAAAATGTTTGGTTTGATTTTGTATATTCCCATAAAAATATAACTTGTGACTCCTATGATCTTTCCATCACTTTAATTTACTTAAATTATATTTCTTCAATTTATCTTGTTTCAACTTTGGTAAGCATTTATTAAAATTTAAAGTAATAATATTTTAAAATTTATTTTTATTTAATTTAGTAATTCATCATAATTCTGAATGAGGTTAGAACAAGATGAAACAAACATCATTAGACTTATCTTGATGAGTTGAATGTAATGAAGTATTAAATTTTAAATTTTTAAATATTTAATTTCCTAGAGTTTTGGCATGTTTTACATGGCATTTCTATTTTTTACTAGATTTGATGATATACAATTTTACAATTGATATTTATAGTGCTAAAGACATCGACAACTTTATCTCGATTTTTGAAATATTTTTTTCTCATTTGGTTATAACATATTTTTGCAACTTATCTCATTTTAACTTTATTTATATTTTCTTAATATTAAAATAATAAGTTTTTAAAGCTTCTTGAATTCTATAATTCTTTGTAAGTTCAAACAAAGTTTAATCATGGAAAAATATATGCTACTAGTCACTTCTTAACATGCTCTATCCAATGAAATATTTATTTTTATATTTTTTAAAAAAAATTTATTATTTTTTTTAATATCACATTTTGATTCATCATTGATTTTACAATTAAGTACATTACACTCGATATCTACAATACCTAGGGATTCAACTTTCCTGAACAATTTATCCAATTTCTTCAAAAGTTTAACTATGATATGGATCTATTGCGATGTAATAATAAATCTAGTCTTGTGTGACCATTACATGTACTTCATTTTGTTATATTATGTTCTTCAATTTATCTTATTTATACTTTAATATATATATACTTAATATTCAAAAATATTTTATGATTATTCACATTTTTCATTATTTACTTGTAGTAATTCCAAATTGCAACTGGTTGAAGAGAAGCAAATGTCTTTGGACTTGTCTTCTTGAGCTCTATCAAATTATTTGTTTTATTTTATATTTATAAATATTTTATTTTCTATGGTATTTATAGGTTTCAAAAGGCATTTTTATTTTTATCTCTTTTAATGATCTAGGATATTAAATTTGATCCCTTAAGTATATAAGAATGATTCCTTTTTTAATAATTCCTCAAAATGTTTTAGCTTGATTTTATTATATCGCATTGAAACTCTCAATCTTGTCTTATGTGACCTTGACTTTATCTCATTTTAGTTTTATCATTTATTTACTACACATTAAAGTGATAATTTCTTTTATTTATTCTTATTTATTTACATAATTCTTAGTAATTTAAAGTGAGGTCTAATTCGCACTAAACAAACATCATTAGACCCTTCTTAACATGCTCTATCTAATTAAATATTCATTTTTTGTTTTGTAAAAATATTTTTAGTTTCCGACATCTTGGCAAGTTTTATGAGAAATTTTGTTTCATACCTACTTTTACAATCGAGAATGTTACAGTCGAACTTCTTAGTATCTTAGAATACTACCTTTTTCTTAGTTTTATCTTATTTTATTATTATTTTTTTTTCTTATATTTCAATGAAAGTATAAATCTCCTATCATTTGACATTTAAATCGCTTTGCTTTACTTATATTACAATGCTTCAGTTTATATCATTTTTTTCTTTAGTATATGTTTACTTAAACAAACGTCATTGGAATTATCCTACAAAGAGCTACCCAATCATTTGACAAAATGTGAAAGAATTTTGGTATCTTTTGTTTTGATTCAATTTTTATGTTTAGTAACATTATAAGAATTACAAGTTTCTTATTTTAACTTTAATATATAGTTTCTAAATAATGTAATAATAATTATTAATTATTTATGTTTATTTATTTTAGAAATTCGTAGTAATTCTAAGTAAAAAATTTTGGAGGCGATATAAACATCCTTGGAGTCATCTTGATGTACTCTATCTAGTTAAATATGTTTCTTTTATTTTTTAAACTATATTTTAGATGGTTTGCACACTTAATGAGATATTTGTGCTCTATCATATTTGATAATCAAGGTCGTTACCCATGATCCCCTTACTATATTGGAATCTAGCTTTAGAGAATAATTTAACTCATTTTTCAATTTTTTTTGCTTTTATGTTATTATATTTCTATGAAATTATAGTTCTTCTATAGTGTGTTTTTTGCATAGCTTTAATTATTTTATATGAACTTCCCTCAAATTGTTTTCATTTTAGCTTTATAATATATTTACTTAATATTGAAATGATAATATACTATTATTTATGCATATGTATTTGCTAATTTGTAGTTATTCAAAATGATGTTAGCTTGAGATGAAATAAAAATTACTATACTTGTTTCGAAGAGCCCTAAACAATAATATATTTATTTTTATATTTTTAGAATATGTTTATTTTCTAGAGTTTTGGATTGCTTTACAAGGAATTTTTGTTTTTACATAATTTAATTATTGAGAATGATACCCTAGATTTCTTTTGTTTCATTGAATATAGTCTCTCAATAATTTATATCATTTATTCAAATTATTCACTTTTGATTTTTTTATATTCTAAAAAACACTAATTCTCCTCAAATGTCACCATTACATTACTTTCATTTTTTATACTATATTTCTTTAATTTATCTTATTACCACTTATAATATATTTATTACTCTAAAAGCAATAATTTACTATTTTTTTAATTGGTAAATAGTAGTAATTCCATATGAGATTTGATAAAGACAAAATAGATGCCCTTAGGCTAGTGAGGATGATGTCGAATGGAGTATTATTTTCTATATTTTGAAGTATTTTTTTTCTTAAATTTTTGTATGTTTTACAACATATTTAGAAATTTACCAGATTTAATGTTCATGTCTATTACACTAGATTTCCATAGTGTTAGGAATCGAACTTTTTCTTATATCTTAATTCTTGAAAGGTTTTGAATTAATTTTTATATTTTTAAATACAATATTTTTTAAGGTTTTAGCTTGCTTTACAAGACATTTTAGTTGGTGACTAATTTGAGGATAGATAATGTTACACACTTTCTTTTATGTAATAGAAAACTAGTTTCTTATATAATTTATTTTTTTTTCGAAAGCTTTATTATGATTTTATTATACTCTTGTAGAACATGTTCTTCTCTCATGTGACCTTTCTATTACATTTTTTTTGTTATATTATATTTCTTTAATTTATCTCATTACAATTATATTATTTATTTCTTAACATTAAAATATAACTTTATTATCATTTAATTTTATTTTCTTTGGTAGTTAGTGTTAATTATAAACGAGGTTCGATCAACAAACAATTACTGTCTTTGACTTGTCTTTATGAGCTCTATCCAATGAAATATTAATTTTCGTATTATTAAATACTTTTTTCAAGTTTTGTTATGCTTTATCTGATAATTTGAATTTTACTATATTTAATGATGATGATGCTTCACTAGATATCCATGGTATCTTAGAAAGCAACTTTTCCATAAAATTTATATAATTTCTCGAAATATTTTTTTTACTTTTATTTGTTAAAATATGTTATTTTTAAGGCTTTTTCTTACTTTACGAGACATTATGATTAGCACATAATTTGATGATCATGAACATTACACTCAATCTCTATAGTATCTTGAAATATTAGTTTTTCATACACCTTGTCTTATTTTCATGAATGGTTTTACTTTAATTTAATTATATTCCTATAATTCTCTAATTCTCATCTCATGTAAACTTTAAATTACTTCTATTTCATTATATTATATTTCTTTATTTTATTATTATTACATACTGTCTTAACAACTATCATATGAATTATTAATTTATACATTTTTTAGAAATTATTTTTTTAATATTTGGTATGTTTTACATGAAATTCAAAATTTCAAAAAATTTATAATTGAAGATTTACACTTGACCTTCTTAATATTGTGAAATGTAACTATTTTGCATAGTTTACCTTATTTTTTGAAATATTTTGTTTTGATTTTGTTATCCAACCAGGTAACTAAATATCGTCTCATTCTAGCTTTATTTAATACTTACTTAATATTGAAATAATAATTCATAAGTATCTATTGTTATTTATTTTTGTGATATGGAATAATTTAATGTGTAGTTCGGTTGAGAAAAAATAAACATTATTTGACTTATCTAAATGAACTATATCTAATTAATTTTTTCATATTTAAAGTATTTTATTTTCTAACAAATTTACATTTTTCATTAGATACTTTTATTAATACCAAGTTTGATAATAAATAATGTTTCATTAAATGTCCTCAGTATTTGGGAATATAACTTTCTAGTTAAATTTTCTCATCTCTTAAAATTTTTTGCTTTGATGTGCTTATATTGCTTTGAAAAATAAAATGTTCTATCATACATCTTTTAAATATCTTTGACTTGGTTATATTTTAAGATTAAAATTTTTCTCAATTAAACTTTACTATATATTTAGTTAATATATATATAAATATATTATAATTTAGTATATTTTGTGCTTAAATTAATAATTTGTACTTTTTCTATATGTAGTATGATAAAGATGAAACCATTGTCTTAATATTTTTAAAGGTATTTGGATTCAAACATGATTTGAAAATTCCTTTTCATATTTTTAGGTACCTTATGTGTGTTTTGGCATATTCTTTAAGATATTTGGATTCATACAAGATTTGATGATTTATTATATTATACTTGATGTACTTTGTATCATGGAATGCAATTATCCTATACTATTTATCTAATTTCTTCAGATATTTTTCTTTCCTTTGGTTACGTTACTTTGAAACTATGAATCTCCTCAAGTGTGACCATTACATTACTTTAATTTAGTTATATTATATTGCTTCAATTTTTCTAATTTTTAGCTTTAACATTTATTTACTTAAAGTTGACATAATATTTTACTATTATTAAGGTTTATTTAGCTTCAAAATTTGTAGTAAATTTAAATAAGATCAAGTTAAGAGAAAGCAAACATTATTATTCTTATCTTTAAAGCACTCTCCAGTTAAATGTTGGGTTATATAATTTAAAAATTTCTTTTTGTAGTTTGTCATGAAATGTTACAATTATGTATGTACCAAATATGATAGTCGAGGATGTTGTACTCAATCTACTTCTTATTGTTGAATTTGTCTTTTTAGTACATTTTTGACATTTATTCAAATGTTTCTCCTTTCTTTAGTTATATTACTATGAAACCATAATTCTTTGCTTGTGTGACCTTTACATTGATCCAAATTTTGTTATATAATTACTTAATATTAAAATAGTGATTTATTTATTATTTATGCTTTTTAAATTTTTGTAATACTCAACAATCTGAAGCAAGATCTAATCGAGATTAAACAAACTCATAAGACTCATCTTGAAGAGCACTATCCAATTAAGTATTTATAATTTAAGATTTTAACATGTTTTACAAGTCATTATAATTTGTACCTGATTTGATGATCCAAGATGTTACACTAAATCACTTAGTACCTTGGTGTCGAATATTGTTGATAATTTAACTAATCTCTTTATTTTTTTTATTTTAATTTTGTTATATTACTTTGTAACTCTAAATCTTCTCTTATGTGACCTTCATAATTCTTTAAAATGGTTGCCATTCTTGCTTCAGTTTATCTAATTTCAAGTTAGATTTTTTACTTAATATTAAAATAATATTTATTGTTATTTATTTTATCTAATTAAGTAATTCATAATAATTCTAACTAAGGACTAGTTGAGATGAAGCAAATTTTGTTGAACATTTGTTAATAATCTCCATTAAAGTCAAGTATTAATTGTTAATATTTTAAAATGTTTTATATTAATGTGTTTTGAAATAAATTATAGGGCTTTTTGATTTCTATCTTATTTGATGATCAAAAATATTAATTTCAATCTTTTTAGTACGTTGTAATTCAACTTTTTTCCCTTTACATTAAATTTTTTATTTTGATATTGTGATATTATTATGATAGTCTAAATATCCTATCAATTGACATTTTAAATCACATTGATTTAGTTACAAATAGCTTCAATTTTCCTCATTTTAGGTTTAATAGGTATGAATAAAATATTAAAAATAATAATTTATTAATATTTATGATTATTTAATTTTGAAACTTTGAGTAATGCTTAATGATGTTTGATTGAATGTGGAAAATGCTCTTAAACTCATCAAAATGAGCTCAATCTAATTAAATAATCTTTTTCATATTTTAAAAAAAAACATTTTATAACATTTTGGTAAGCTTTATGAAACAATTTAAACCATACTTATTTTTTTGATAGAGAAAACTCTACTAGACGTCCCTTGTATCTTGGAATGCAGCTTTCTCATAAAATGTTTCGTTTTCTTAACCTTTTTCACTTAAATTTTGTTATATATAATGAATTAATAATTCCCCTCTTACATGACCTTTACATTACATTGATTTTGTTAATTATATAATTTTTATAAATGATACTTAAAATTTAATATATTTTTTCTTATTTATAAAATAGTATATTATTTTATTTATATTTATTTAACTTGCTTATTTGTAGTAATTCCAATGAGGTTAAATGGAAAAAGAACAAACATTACCAAATTAATATTAACGAGCTATATCAATAACATTTTTATATTTTTTTAATATCTTATTTATTAGGATTTTGGCATCTTATATGACTAAATTTGATTCATACTTATTTGATGATCTAGGATGTTACACATAATCTGCTTGGTGTCTTGCAAAGCAAGTTTCCCACATATTTTGCCCAATTTTTTTAATTTTTTTCTTTTACTTAGTTATATTACATTACTTAAATTTAACTCATTTTAATTTCAATATATTTTCATGCTATTTAAATAAAAATTTATTCTAATTGGGATATGATCCATATGCAACAAAATGAAGACTAAAATAACCATTTTGATAATTTTTTAAGTATTTTATTTTCAAAAGGATCTGTAAGCTTTATGAAACATTTTGAGTTTAAAAAAAAATTATTGTTAAGGATGTCACATTTGATCTCTTTTCTATCCCCTAATGCAACATTCTATTAAATTTACATTAGTTTTATGAATGTTTCACTTAGAATTTGTTAACTATAATGAAGCTCCAATTCTCTTCTCATATGACCTTTACATCAAATTTCTCTTGTTACATTATCTTGATTTAAATTATCTCATCTTCATTTTGGTATCTATATTTATTTAATATTGTAATAATATATTTTTATAATTTTTATAATTTTTTAATTTTGTAGTTCATCATAATTCCAAACAAAGTCCCACTTAGACAAAAGAAGCATTATTTGAGTCATCTTGATGAGATCTATGTAATTAGATATTCATTTTAATAGTTTTAAATATTTTTTAGATTCTTTTTGCAAGCTTTAGGAGACATTTTATTCATATCTAAGTTAATGATTAAGAATATTACACCCAATCTCCATTGTATCATGGAATGAATCATTCCTATATAGTTTATATTATTTCTTCAATTTTTCACTTTGATTCGTTTATATTAAAATTTACATCTAATTTTCTTTTTCATATGATATGAATATCACTTTGATTTCTTTATATTACATTTCTTCAATATAAATCACTTCACCATTAATATAAATATTTTTATGCTAAAATTACTATATTTTATGATTTATCCTTATTTTGTTTCATAATGTTATGTTTTCTAGACCTTGTTCATTTAAGAAAAAACAAAAATCATAGGACTCATCTTGATGAGCATTATGAGTGATTTATTTATTTCATATTTTTAAATATTTTTTTAAGAAGCATGGTAAATTTTACCAATCTTATTTCACTCATTTATGGTTAGACTGTTGAGTATGTTACACTTGACATCCTAACTATCTTGGAGAGTAAGTTTACTATACGATTTATATCATCTTTTCAAGTTTTCACATAAATTTTCATATACTATATTTATAACCTAAATATCCATCATAAGGCCTCAACAATGCATTGGTTTTAATATATTATATTACTTTAGCTTTTCTCATATATCTATATATATATATATATATATATATATATATATATTAAACTTATAGAAACTTTATTTTTTATTTTTTAGTTTTAGTCACTTTTGGATATTGCGATATTTTTAAATAAGGAATAATTGAATCGAATGAAGGTCGCTACAATAATCTAAAGGAGCTCAATGAAATTAAATGTTAATATTAATAGTTTAAAGCATGTTTTCCTTAGTGTTTTTCATGTTTAATAAAATATTATAATTCATACCTTATTTAATAATCATATAAGTTACACTCTATCTCTTGAGTATATTTGAATGACACATTCTTATAAACCTCATCTCTCATGTTACCTTTATATTTTTTTTAATTTTCTTATATTATATTTCTTTAATTTTGTTCATTTTATGCTTAATAATTATTTACTTAAAAAAATAGTTTATCATTATTTATGTTTATTTACTTTGATAATTATTAGTAATAAAATATGAGACTTGACTAAGATAAAAAAAAGTCATTAAACTTGACTAGATAAGCACCAATAATTTAGCATTCTCTTTTTATCTTTAACTCTTTTTTTAGAATTTGGGCATAATTTACAAGTCATTTTATTTCATAACTAATTTGATGTTTGGCAATTTTACATTCGATCCCCTAATCTTTTGGGATTAAATTCTCCTGGAAAATTAATATCAATTCTTCAAATTATTCACTTTGATATTTTTATATTACCATGAAACTACAAATCTTCTCTCACATAATCTTTGCATTGCTTGGTATGGTTGTATTACATTATTTCAATTTATTTGACTTTATCTCTCACATATATTTACAAACAACAATAAAATAACAATAAATTATACTTATGTTCAATTAATTTTTTAATTTGTCATCTTGAAGAGTTCTACTTAATTCAAATTTCATTTCTTATATTTTAAAAATTTTATTTTTAAAGTTGTTTACATGCTTTACAAGTCATTTTGATTCATTCCAATGGTGATGGTCGATGATACAGTAGTTGATCTTTATAGAATCTTGCACTAACATTTTCATATAATATTTATCCCATTTCAACTTTTTTGGATTAATTTGGTTATATTATTTATTACCTCCACATCTACTCTCATGTGACCATTATGTCACTTTTACTAGTTGTATTATATTGCTTCAATTCATCTCATTTTAGTTTTAATATATGTTTTTTTATTATTAAGATGATAATTTCTTATTGTTAATGTTTATTTATTTTTGTAATTTGTATTTTCTCAAAATTAATTTTGAACGAGATTAAAAAAACTCAATTGTGCTTATCTTAATGTGTTCTATTAGATTAAATATTCTTTTTATTACTTTTATATCTTTTTTATTATATTTTTTCTCACTTAATAAGATATTCTAACTCATACTAGATTTCATTATTCAGGATGTTACACTCGATCTCCTTAGTATCTTGGATAATTTTTCTTTTTCCTTTAAAAGTTTCTCATTCATTCGATATATTATAGTGTAACTATGAATCTCCTCTTGTGTGACATGTACATGTGTTTGATTTGGTTATATTACATTAATTTCCTTTTCCTAATTTCAAATTTATTATTTTTAATTAATAATAATAGGATAATTTAATATTATTTTTACTTATTTATTTTTTTAATTTACAAGAACATATAATGAGATTTGATTGAGGCGAAATAAAGATCATTGGATCCATCTTAGTGATACCTATCAAACTAAATATTAAATTTAATATTTTTTAAATAATTTATTTTTATGACCTTCGTAACTCTTCATGAGATATTTTCATTCAAATCTAATTTAATAGTTAAATTTATTACACTTCATCTACATAGTACCTTGTGATATAGCTTTCAAAAAAAGATTATGTTATTTTTACATAGTATCTTGGAATACGGCTTTCATATGCACTTTATCTCATTTTTAAATGTGTTCCTTTGATTTGACTATCTTACATTTCAACTCTAAATCTCCTCTCACATTAGCTTTACATCACTTTAATTTATTTTACTAAATTATCTCAATTTCTCACATTTTAGCTTTAAAAAATATTTTCTTAATTTTAAGATAATAATATATCAATATTTATGTTGGTTTATCTCAAAAATTAGTAGAAACTTAAACTAAGCTTCAAACGACACAAAACAAATGTAGTTGAACTCATCTTGACTTGCGTTATCCAAAAAGGTATTCATTTTTATTTTTTTTAATTAAATTTTTACATATTTTTTAACATATTTTCTTTTGTACCTAATTTCATGTTCAAAAATATTATACTCAATCTTTTTAATATCTTAGAAAGCAACTTTGTCTTACAATTTAACTCATTTGTTTCAAATTTTTGCTTTTAAAATGTTGTATCATCAGGTAAATCTCATTCTCATTCAATGTGTCCATTAATGTATTTAATTATATTACATTATTTTAGTTTAACTCATTCTTATTTAAATATTTATTTAATTATTTATGCATATTGTCTTTCATAATTCATAGTAATTAGAATGTGGTCTAATCAAGATGAAAGAAATGTTGTTGGACTCATTTTTATTAGCTCTATTCAATTAAATATATAATCTTACATTTTTTTAAAAACTTTTGTTGAAATTTTTCATTTTTTTTGAGATATTTCAATTTGTGACCAATGTGATGATCAATGATGTTATACTCGATATCAATAGTATCTTTGACTAGATTT
Organism: Vanilla planifolia; assembly: GCA_023846275.1. Taxonomy (NCBI): domain Eukaryota; kingdom Viridiplantae; phylum Streptophyta; class Magnoliopsida; order Asparagales; family Orchidaceae; genus Vanilla; species Vanilla planifolia. The sequence continues at coordinate 2,466,018 of JAIUJO010000052.1, forward strand.
TTGAAGTATAATTTGTCCTACTTCGGCAATGTTTTTCTTAGATTTGTTTATGTTACTATGAAACCATAATTCTTCCCCCACATGACCTTCAAATTGCCTTCGTTTTCATAAATTAAATTTCTTTAATTTGTCTTATTTTTTCCATATTATATGTTTACTTATTATTAAAATAGTAATTTGCTACTACATGCACCTATTTAATCTTGTAATTTGGGCTAATGAAAAAATATTTTTGATCAAAATTAAATAAGCAATGTTAAACTCTTTTAAACAATCTTCATCAAATTAATTATTCCTCTTATTTTGTAAATGTTTTATTTTCTAATGTTTTCGTATTCTTTATGTGACATTTTAATTATACCTAAATTTACTATCGAGGTTGTTATCCTTTTTTTAATATCATGGAATTAAACTTCTCCAAAAAGTTTTTCTCACTTCTTAAAAATTTTTCTTTAATTTTGTTATATTACTATGAAACTCTAATTCTCTTCTAGTGTAACTTTTTAAAAAATTTTGTTTTGTAACATTACATTGCTTCATTTGATCTCATTTAAGCATTAATAAATATTTACTTAAAATGAAAATAATAATAGATTTTTATTTATGTTTAACTATTTTTGTGATTCATAATAATTTTAAATGAGATTCAATAGAGATATACAAATGTTGTTGTCATTGAGTTAGTAGGCTCTATCTAATTTAATATCATTTTATATTCTTAAATATTTTAATTTATATGATTTAGCATTATTTATAAGGCATATCTATTTGTACATCATTTAACCAATGAGGATGTTATGCATGATCTTCTTACAATGATCGAATGCAACTTTTTTCAATAAAGTTCCTCATTTCTTAAAATTTTTTGCATTAATTTTATTATACTATTTATTAACTCTAAATCTCTTTTGTGCGAAATTTTTATTGTTTTGGATTTTTTGTTGCATTCCTTTAATTTTCACAATGTTGATTATATATATAATTGTTTAATATTAAAATAATTATTTTATTATTGTTTATTCCAACTTTGTTAAGGAATTTGAAATTATTTAAAATATGGTCTCATCGAGATGAAAAATATTGTTTAACTCATCTTAGTGAGATGTATTGAACTAAATATTCAATTTTACATTTTTAAATATTTTAGTTTCGAAAATTTTGATACATTTTAAAATATTTCTCTTCGTACATAATTTGATTATCAATGCAATTTAGCTCTCCTAAACAACTTATCTCATTTTCATAATTTTTTTCATTTTTGAAGTTATTTTAAAATGAAATAGTAATTTCTCTCTCTTGTGACCTTCACTTCACTTTGAATTGAGTATATTAAATGATTCAATTTACCGTAATTCAATCTTATTATATAATTATCTAAAATTAAAATGTAATTCTTTTACTATGTTTTGTTATTTAATTCTATAGTTCACAATAATTCCAATGATATCTAATTGAGATGAAATAAACTTTTTTATTTTTCCAGATGAACTCAAAAAAATTAAATATTCAATTTTATATTTTAAAATACTTAAATTGTCATAGTTTTGGTAAACTCATTGGGATATTTTTTTTGTGCTTAATTTGGTGATTGATTAAGGTATGGTCGATCATCTCAGAATCTTGGAAGTTAATCTTCTTATAAAATTTATCACATTGCATCAATTTTGTTGTTTTGATTTAGTTATATTAACATGAAAATTTATTTCTCCTCTTATGTGAACTTTGCCTCTCTTTGAATGTTTTAGTACATCGCATTAATTTATCTAATTTTTGTATTAATATGTATTTACATAACATTAAATTAAATATTTATTTATTTTTAATTTTTAAGTAACTTTATAATTCTTAATAATTCTGAATGTAGACTACTATGCTTGAAAAAATTGTCATTGGCCTCATTTCGATGAGCCTTATCAAATAAATATTCGTTTTACGTTATTAAATATTTTATTTTCTAAGATGTTTACAAAATTTAGAAAGTATTTTGATGTATACCTAATTTCACAATCGAAGATATTGCACTCAATTTTTGTTGTATCTCGTAATGCAACTTCGTCAAAATTTTATCTCATTCCATCAGATTTTTTGCTTTTGTTATATTACTTATTCACTCAATTTGCACTTTTCAAAACTTTAAATCACTTCAATATAATTTATAATTTTAAATAAAATATTTATTATTATTTATAGTTTTTTACATTTATAATTCTCAATTATTCTAAACAAGGTCTGATCGAGATGAGACAAATTTTGTTAGATTAGTCTGAATGTGATTTATTTGATTAAATATTTATTTTTATATTTTTAATATTTTAATTTTTAATGTTTTAAAATTTTTTGAGTTATTATGCTTAGACCTTATTTGACATTCAAAGATGCTACACTCGACTGCCTTATTGAGTTGCATTACATCTCTTCCATATTACTTTGATTTGGTTGTAGTACTACGAAAAATTACTTCTCCACTCATGTGACCCATATATCGTTATGGTTTAGTTATATTACATTATTTTAATTTATCTTATTTTAGCATTAATAAAAATTGACTTAATATCAAATAAAAATTTATTATTATTTATGGTTATTTAATTTAGTAATTCACTATAGTTCCATATGAAGCATGACGTTGAAAAAATACACATCATTAAACAAGTCTTATTGAGCTCCATAAAAGTTATATATATTTGTTCTTATTTTTCAATATTTTATCTACTAGTTTTATGATTTACTTTATGAGATATTTTGACTTGTACCTCAATAGACAACTCAAGATTATTGCATTTTATATCTTTAATATCATGGAATGTATTTTTCTCTCAAAATTATTATGTTTCTTTATATCTCCCTTTTTTTTACCTTTACATCACTTTGACTTGGTTATATTATATTGTTTCAATTATCATTTTTTTGCTATTGATATATATTTAAAAATAATTAAAATATTAATTTCTGGCTATGTTAGCCTATTTACTTAAGTAATTTCAAATTTTTCAAATGAGGTTCAATTTTGAAAAAGAAAATGTCATTAGACTTATCCCAATAAGTTTTATGAAAATAAATATATATGTATATATATATATATAATCCATTTTTTATAGTTTTTGTATGTTTTATGAGATATTTCATTTCATACTTTATAATGATTGAGGACATTGCACTCAATCCCGTTAACATTATATAATGTAACTTTCTCAAACAATTTATCCCTTTTGTTTAAATCTATTCTTTGATTTTGGTTATATTATTACGAAACAAAATCTTATCTCCCTTGATATTTCAGCTACCTTGATTTTTTTATGTTGCATTTAATAATTTACCTCATTTGGTCTTTAATAAATATTTATTTAATATAAAAATAATAATTTATTATAGTTTTTGAATATTTACCTTGGTAGTTTGCATTACTTCCCTGTGAGGAATGATCAAATGAACAAACATAATTGGACTCATCTTGGTGAGATGTTTTTAATTGAAAATGAGTTTTTATATTTTTCAACTGTTTCTTTTTTGGGATATTGGCAAGCTTTACGAACTAATTTTTTATACTTTATTAGATAATTAACGATGTTATAGTTGACATATTTAGTAACTTGGAATAACTTTCCTAATTAATTTACACCATTTCATGAAATATTTCACATCGATATCATTAAAATATAGGGAAACTCAAATTCTCCTTTTATGAACATCACTATAATTTTGTGATATACTATTATGTATATTTGTCTCATTTCAAATTTGGTATATATTTTCCTAAAAATGAAAAGATAATTTAAAATTGTTTATGCTCATTTAACTTTGTAATTTGTAGTTATTACCAATGAATTTCAATCGAGATGGAACATGTGTCGTTAGACTCATCATGACTAGCTTTATCTTATTAAATATTTGTTTAATTATTTTTAAAATATTTTATTTTGTAGAGTGCTACCATACTTTACAAAATGTTTTGAAATATTCTTGGTTTGATGTTCGAGGACATAACACTCATTCTCCTTTATATCTTTGAATAGAACAATATCATATAATTTATCTTTGTTCTTCAAATGCTTCACTTTGATATATTTAAATTACTATATAACTCTAAATCACCCCTCATGTTATTTTTATATTTCCTTGATTAAGTTTTCTTACAATTCTTTAACTTCATTTTAGCTTTAGTATATATTTACTTAATATTAAAAGAACATTTTTTTAACTTTTTAAGGTTCTTTAGATTGATAATTTTGGATAATTCCTAATTTGGCTTGATCTAACAAGACAAATATTATTAAACTCATCTAAACAGTGGTATTCTAGTTAAAGATTCTTTTCTATTTTTTTTAAATATTTTATTTTCTAAGATTTTTTCGTACTTTATTAAATATGTTGACATGTATTAATTTAACGATCAAAGTTCTCACAATCAATGTCTTTAGTATCTAAGAACGGAAGTTCACCAAACAAGTTATCTCATTTCTTCAAATATTTTAGTTTGATTTTATTACATTATAATGAAACTTTAATTCTCTTCTTTTGTAATTTGTAGTAATTTCAAATGTAGTTTGATAGAAAAAACAAACATTATTGAATTTGTCGCAATAAGCTCTATCAAATAAATAATAAATTTTATGTTTTTAAATGCTTTATTATTTTAGGCTTTGAAATACAGTATGATTTATTTTTATTCATCATTTAGTCCAAATTAAGGATGTTACACTTGACCTCTTAATTCTATTGGAATTCAACTTTCAGGTATAATTTGTCCCACTTATTCGATGTTTTTTTGTTTTGGTTATATAACAATGTAACTCTAAATCTCCTCTCATGTAATGTTTACATTCTTTGATTTTGTTATAGAACAATTCTTCCATTTATCACAATTTGGCTTTAATATATAATTATTTGATAATAAAATTATAATTTCTTATTATTTAATCATATCTAACTTTTTAGTTTGTAGCTATTAAGAATGACGTCTAATTAAAAAAATAAACATTGTTTGGGCCCTTACAATGAGCCTTGCCTAATTAAATAATTGTTTCTATATTTTAAGAATATTTCAATTTTTTAGTGTTTTGGTTTACTTAATGAGATATTTCAAAAGAAAAATGAAAACTTTATAGACAATTTATCTTCTTTCTTCAAATATTTCACTTAGACTTTGCTATGTTTCAATGATGCTCTAATTCTCTTATGTGACTTTACATCACCTTGATTTGGTTATATTACATTACTTCAATTTATCTTATTTTGTCTTTGATATATCTTTAAGATATTAAAATAAATTTTTAACTATTAATTCTTATTTGCTTTTGTAATTTGTGGTAATTACATGTGATGTTTGTTGGAGACAAAACAAACATCTATGGTTTCATTGCATCAAACTCTATCAACTAAATATTTAATTTTATAATTTTAAATTTTATGATAATCAAATTTTATAATTTGTAGTTATTATAAATGATGAATAATTGAGATGAAATAAACATTGTTTGTATCTTCTCAATGAGCTTTATCCAGGGAAATTACAAATTTTATATTTTTAAGTAATTAATTTTCAGACTTTTGCAAGGTATATGAAATATTTTGATTCGTATCAAATTTGTCGGTTAATTAAGTTATGCTAGATACCCTTACTATCATCGAATGCAATTTTCTCACATAATTCGCCATTTTTAAATCTTTCTCTTAGATTTAGATATATTACAACCAACTGTAAATCTTTTTTCTTATAACATTTCATTTATTTTATTTGGTTATACAATATTTCTTTAATTTATCATACTTTAACTTTTATATATGTTTTCTTAATATTAAAATAACTATCATTTATTATTCATGCTTATTTAATTTAATATTTTGTCATAATTCTAAACAATGCTTGATTGAGATGAAATAAACATCGTTCGACTCATCTTGATGATTGAGGATGTTATACTAGATTTTTTTTATTATATTGGAATGAAACTTTCCTTTCCAATTTATGTTATTTCTTGAAATTGTTCACTTTAACTTAGTTATTTTGTTATGTGACTTTAAATCTTTAATCATGTGACCATTACATGCTATCAATTTAACAATATTACATCAATTCAATTTCTCTTATTTTGGCTTCAATACTAATTTACTTAATATTAAAAGAATAATTTATTTCATTTAAGGAAATTTAAATAAGTAATTTATAGTAATTCAAAACTATGTCTAATCGAGATGAAGGAAAATCATTGAACTAATCTTGATGATCTCTATAAAATAATATGTTTGTTAATATATTTAAATATTTTTTATTTCATACTTTTTAGTGTGCTTTATGAGTTATTTTGATGTGTGCATAATTTGATAGGCGACTATGTTACAATTTTTCTCTACTATATCTTTGAATAAAGGTTTTCTATACAATTTTTCTCATTTCTTCAAAGGTTTTGCTTTGACTTCATTATATCACGATGAAACTCTAATTCTTGTGATCATTGCATTACTTTAATTTTGGTATATTAAATTGCTTCAACTTATCACATTTTTATTTTATTATATATTTAATGAATTTTTAAATAACATTTTATTGCTATTTATGGGAATTTAGCTTTATTATCATAGTAATTTTATGAATGGCTCAATAAATATCAAACAAACATCGTTGGACTCCTCTAAAAGAGCTCCATCCAATCAAATATTCATCTACCTAACCCTTAATTGCTTATATTACATTGCTTCTATTTTTATCACTTCAAATTTAATATATATTTATTTAATATCATAGAAATAATTTATTATTAGTTATGTTTAATGTTTTTTTGGTAATTTGTAATAAATAAAAAATAGAAACGAAGATGAGCAAAACCTCAATAGAGTCATTTCAATATACTCTATCCTATTAGTAATAAATTTTTAATTTAATATATTTTCCTTTTTGAGGTGTTGACACACTTTACAAGACATCTTCATTTGTTAATGATTTGATGGTCTTGAATGTCACACTCTTACTTATTACGTTTTCGAATTTTTTTCTTTGATTTGATTATATTTTTTGAATCTAAACCATCTCTAGTGTGACCTTTGCATTGGTTTTATTTGCTTATATTATCTCTTTTTAGGTTTAATATACATTTATGAAATATTTAAATTATATTTTTTCTATTTATGTCTATTTAATTTTGTAATTTGTTAAATTTTAGATGAGGTTGGATGGAGAAGAAACAAACTTTATTAGACAAATCTCGATGAGCTTTATCACATTAAGTACTTATTTTTATATTTTTTAAAATATTTTATTTTTTGGGTGTTAATATTTTATACTAAATCTTTTTATTTATGCCTGATTTGATAATCAAAGATTTTACACTCAATCCCCTTAATAACATGAAATGTAACTTCCACGTACAATTTATTTCATTTCTTCAAATTATTTTTCTTTAACTAGTTATATTACTTACTAACACTAATTCTTATCTAATGTGACCTTAACATTTATTTAGTTATATTAGAAAGCATTAATTTTTCTTATTTTACCTTTAATTTTTTTATACTTAAAATTAAAATAATAAAATTTATTTATTTATTTTTATTCGAAATTGTAATTAGGAAATATTCCAATCATACTCTGATTAAGAACGAAAAAAGGTTGTTTAACCTTTCTAAACATGCTCAATATAATTAAATGTATATATTTTAAAATTTTTAAACTTTTCTTTTTTTTTAATGTTAAAATTCTTTACAAGTCGCTTTGAATAATAACATATTTAATGATCAAGGATTTTAAAGTCAACCACCTAAGTGTGTTGGAATGCATCATTCAATTGCAATTTGTCATTTCTTCTACTATTCAACTTTTATTTGGTTATATTACTATGAAACTTTAATTCTCCTCTCATGTGACTTTTATGTCACTATATTTTTGTTATATCATATTATTTTAATTTATATCATTTTAATTTTAATATATGTTCACTTAACATTAAAATAGTAATTGATTATTTTTTATCCTTATATACATTCATAATATGTAATAAATGTAAATGAGATCTAATGTAAACAAAACAAATCTATTTAGACTTGTCACGATGAACTATATCCACTAAAAAAATATTCGTTTCAATATTTATAAATATTAAACTTATTTTGTGTTTTGACATATTAATAAGATATTTTGATTCACACTTGACTTGATAATCAATGTTTTTATACATGATGTCCTTAACATCTTAGAAAGAAAATTTATTACAAAATAATCATTTTTCTTAAAATTATTCATTTTGATATTTTGTATTACAATGTAATTATAAATCTCCTGTTAAGTGACCTTTTCATCCTTTTCATTTAATTATATTACATTTCTTCAATTTCTATCACTTTAGCTTAGTATATATTTTCCTAATTCATACAACATATTTTATTTTCCTATACTTCTTGGCATTAATAATTCATTGTATTTGCAAATGACTTCTAATGTAGAAGAAACAAATGTTGTTAAACTCATCTCAAACAACTATGTCAATTAAATTTTCATTTTTATTATTTTAAATCATTATTTCTCAAGTTTCAATATTTTTTATGAGGCATTTCAATTCCTACCTTATTTCATGATTAGGAATCTTACACTTGATCTACTTTGTGTCTTAGAACACAACTTTGTCATGCAATTTATGTCATCAATTTAAATATTTTAATTTTATTTGGTTATCATTTATAGTGACTTTAAATCTACTTCTTTTACCTTAACTTTTTTTTTAGTTTTGTTAAATTTATCACATTTTAGGATTAACTTATTTTTAAATGATAAAAAAATATGTTCTTAAAATGTTTTTTTTACTTTTCTAAATGTCATAACTCCAAACATTGTCCTACTGAGATGAAAGAAATTTTGTTGGACTCATTTCGATGAGCTCAATCCAGCTAAATATTTATTTTTAAATAAATATTCATGCACTTGTTTGGATGAGATTCATACAATTAATAATAAGCTTTGACTCCTAAATATTTTTATTTTTTAGGATTTTTTATTTTTTGATTTAAATAATTTGTAATTCTTTGATTCAACTTAGTTCTTTTTTTATTATATATTTGAATAATTTTAAAATAATACTTTTTTTATTTTATGCATATATACCTAGGAAGTTTGATGTAATTCCAAATATGATTTGATCAAGCCAAAACTAGTGTTATTACACTCATGTGAGCTATCTTCATCTCATAAAGTTTTTTTTATATTCAATTTTTTCCTTTCTATGATTTTGGCATGGTTTTAAAAGAAATTTTTATTTTTACCAAATATGATAATTAAACACATGGTACTTGATCTTTTAAGTAATTTGGAACTCAACTTTCCCTTGTAATTTCTCCTATGTCTTTAAACTTTTTTCTTTAATTTAGTAATTTACCATTAAAATCAAATTCTCCTCTAATGTGATATTTACATCGTTTGGATTTTTTTCTATTACATTTCTTTAATTTGGTAATTCGTAATTATTACGTACGCACTCATATCGAGGAGGAACAAATCAAACTATACTCAACTTGTTCAACTATATGCAACTACATGTTCGTTTTTGTAATTTTTTTAAGTTTTCTTTTTTAGAATTGTTGGCCCTATTTGCAAAGTATTTTAATTCATGCCTTATTCAAAAATTAATGATGTCATACTCAATCTTCCTTGCATAAAGGAATATAAAATTCTTATACAATTTATATCATTTTTTGAAATGTTTTGTTTTGATTTGGTTATATTACTAGGAAGCTCTAATGCATATCTTATATGACATTTATATCATTATGAATTAGACATGTTAAATTAGTTTAATTCATATAATTTCATTGTTAATATGCATTTACTTAATGTAAAAAAAATTTATTATCTTTTATTTCTATTTACTTTTTAAATTCAAAGTAATTCTACATGTGATCTAATTGAGATTAAACAAATGCCATTCGACTAATTTGGATGAGTTAAATGCTTTAGATATTTATTTTTATTATTTTTAAATATTTTATTTTGTAGAGTAATTAATCTTCACATGACATTCTGATTCATATGTGATTCAGTGATTAAGGATGATATTCTCGATCTTTATTATCTTTGAATGCAACTTTTTTGTATCATTTATCTCATTTATTCAATTTCTTGCATTGATTTTTGTGAAGTTATTAACTCAAAATCTCTATTTGTGTGGTTTTTATATTATTTTGATTGTCATAAAACCCTACTTTAACTTATCTCATTTCAACTTTAATATATATTTATTAGATACTTAAATTATAACTTTTTATTTTTCAAGCTCAATTAATTTTCTAATTCACCATAGTTCCAAATGATACTCAATTGAGTCAAAATAAAGGTTGTTGGACTAGTCTATAAGTGTATTATCCAACTAAATATTTATTTTGTAGTTTTTTTAAAATTTTATCTGGTATAATTCTATAATTCTTTATAAGGTATCACATTTTCTATTATGTAAAAAGACAATTGTTTATTTTGTGTGAGGTCTTCTGAAAAAGAAAGAAACTATGTTGGAATTGTCTTGGTGATCTCTACAAATTAAATATTCACTTTTATCTTTTCAAATATTTTATATTGTAGGGAATTGGCACTTTATGAGCCCTTTGAATTTCATACTTAATTTGATGATCAAAAATCTTACATACAATCTCTTTTATATCTAAGAATGCAACTCTCCTCTATAATTTGTCTCAATTTTTCGTATGTTTTACATAGATTTGGTTATATTTTCATGTTTGTCTAAATCTCTTCTCCTATTGTATTTAAGTCCCTCTAATTTAGCCATATTATAATACTTAAGTTTATCTCATTTTAGTTTTGTCGCTTTGATCTCATAATATCACAATGTGGCTATAATTGTGCTTTCGTATGACCTTTGCATCTCTTTCATTTTGTTATATTATATTATTTTAATTTATCTTATTTTAATTTTAATATATATAATTACATAATATTAAAATAATACTTTATTATTATTTATGCTTTATTATTTTTGAAACTCACAAAAATTTAAAAACAAGGTCTTATTGATATATAAAATGATTATTGGACTAGTTATATTAAGTTTATCAAATTATACATTCATCTTTATATTCTTAAATATTATTTTTTAAAGATTTTGGCACACATTACGAGATATTTTGACTTGTAACTTATTTAATAATTGATGATGTTTCACTCAAACTCTTAGTATCTTGAGTGCAACTTTCGCATATAATTTATCTTCATTCTTTAATTGCTTTCCCTTTTATTGTTTTATTGTTATGAAACTGCACGTATTCTATCTTATGACCTTTCAATCACCTTGACTTTATCATATTACATTTCTTTATTTTATCTTATTTTAACTTTAATATAAATTTAATAAATATTAAAAATAAAAATTTATTTTTTATTCTAATTATATTTTTTTAAATCATATTAATTCTAATCAAGGCTCTATGATGAAGAAAAAACATCATTGGACTCATCATAATGAGCTTTATCATTTAAATATTCATTAGAATTATTTTAAATATTTTATTTTTTATGGTTTCAGAATACCTCATGAGTTATTTTTATTCATATTTGAGTTAATGATCAATAATTTCACACTCGATCTCCTTAATATAAGAACGAAATTTCCCTGTATAAATTATCTCAATTCTTTAATTGTTTGGCTTTGATTTGGTTACAATACTATATTTCTTTAAATCACTTCTTGTGTAGACATTACATCACTTTGACTTGTTTATGTTATGTTTATTTTATCACATTTTATTTTTAATATATTTCTTTGCTTTACATTAAAATAACCATTTAAATTTTCTTTTGTTAGTTCACTATCGTTCAAATTGTGGTTAATTCAGAAAAATGTTCTTGGACTCGTCTTCACAAGCTTTATCCAATTAAATATTTTTTTAATTTTTAATTTTTATTTCTTAGGTTTTTTGGATGCTTTATAGAGCATTTTAATTCATAGATGATGTAACGATTGAGGATTTTATACACCATCTCCTTTTTACCTTAAAATTCATGTTTACTACACAATTTATCTTATTTCTCCAATATTTTTTGTTAGAGTTTGTCATGTTACTATGTAACACTAAATCTTTTATCATGTGTCCTTCATACGTCTTGCATTTGGTTTTATTTCATTTCTCCAATTTATCCCATTTTATCTTTTACATATATTTATTGAATTTGGAAATGATAATTTTTAATTATTTAAAACTATTAATTTTTTAAAATTCTTACTAATTCTAAATGAGATCTTATGGAGAACAAAGAAGTGTTGGTTGACTCCTCTTGGCTAGCTCTCTTAGTGAAAAATTTATCTCTACGTTTTGAAATATTTAATTATTTAGGTTTTTAGCTAATTTATAAGATATTTTAGTTAATACTTGATTTGATGATCGAGAATGTCATGCTCAATCTCTATCTTGGACTATACTTTTCTCATATAATTTATCTAATTTCTTGAAATATTTATCTTTGATTTGGTTAAATTATAACAAATCTCTAATTCTCTTTTCTGATGGTCCTTACATCGTTTTGATTTAATTTTATAACATTACGACAATTTATCTCAATTTCGAATTACGGTATTTTTACATAATATTTAAAATATTTATTACTACTTTTTCTTCTTTTCTTTCAAAATTTGAAGTAATTCCAATGGAGATCTAATCAAGACAAAATAATCATCATTGTTATGTGAGCTCTATCCAATTAAATATTCAATTTTTATATTTTTTTAAATATTTTTGAGTTACTTGTAAAAGTTGTATGAGGTATTTTAATTCATACCATTATTTATGCTGAAATATGTTATATTTGATCTCCTCAGCTTCTTGGTGTGCGACTTTTCTATATAATATATCTAATTTTCTTTAACCTTTTTGCATTTCATTAGTTCTAATACTTTGCAACTAAATCTCATCTCAAGTGCCTTTTACATGGCCTTGATGTTGTTAAATTACAGAGCTTCATTTTATCTTATTTAATATAAAAAATAAATTATTATTAAAAATAGTTATTGTTAATTATTCTTCCTTGCTTTTCCATTCAATGTATTTCAACATGATGTTAAATCAAGATTAAACAACCATCATTATACAAGTATGAACAACATCTTTCTAAATAAAAATACAATAATTATTATTTTAAATATTGAATTTTTTTTCGGATTTGGCATTTTTTAAGTGTAGTTTTTATTCATACATGATTTGTCCATTAAGAAGTTTTTGCATGATCTCCTCGCTATCTTTGAATGCGAATTTTTCTTACTGATTTTCAAATTTTTTAAAATATTTTTCTTTGATTGTTTTATGTTAATATTTTACTATAAATCTCCTCTCATGTCACGTTTACATTGTTTTAATTTATTTACATCACATTACTTCAAATTCTTCATTTTTTCTTTATCATTTATTTAATTATTAAAAAAACTTATTTATTATGATTTATATTTACTTTCTTTGGTACTTATTTATAACACCAAATGAGGACTAATTATGATGAAATAAATTTTGTTGGATCCTAATTACCAATGTCTAATTAAATATTCATCTCTTTCTATTTTTAAATTTTGATTCCTAACATTTTGCCATGTTTCTAGAGACATTTTGATTAATACAAAATTTTATGTCTAGCAATTTTGCACTCAAACTCCTATGTAATTTGAAATCAAGCATTTGGTACAATTTATCTCATTTTTTCAAATTCTTTTGTTAGATTTCATAAGTTTCTATGTTATTTTTAGTTTGAACTTGTGTAACCTTCACATTTGGTTTAATTAGGGATATTATATTTCTTTAATTTATCTTATTTCAACGATAATTTTTTTTTAATTACAAAAAATATTTTATTATTATTTATGACTATTTATTTTAGTAATTCGTAGTAACACCAAATAAAGTGTGATTGAGATAAAACAAATATTGTTCTACTTCTCTTGATGGTCTTTATATAATCAAGCATGAATTTTTGTAATTTCAAATATTTCATTTCGTTGTGTATGAGAACATTTTAAGTGATAATTAGTTTTGTTGTTGATTTGATGCTCAAGAATGATACACTCAATTTCCTTAGTATCTATGAATGTGATATTTTTTTTGGAAAATTTGTCTCATTTCCTAAAGTTTTTGCTTATATTTGGTTATAATACCATGTATTTATAAATTGCTTCTCCTTTTATCTTTACATCACTTTATTTAGGCAATATAATATTTCTTTAATTTATTTTTTTGAAGGATTTGTTAGATATTTTATTTATATTAAAACAATAATTTATTATTATTATTTCTTATTTAGTTTTTTAATGCAAAGTATTTCAAAATATGAACCAATTGAGGCATAGGAAAGGCGTTCAATTCATCCAAAACATGCTTTAACTGATTAAACATTAATTTTTTGTATTTCTTAAATAATGTATTTTAAAAATTTTAATATTGTTGATAAGATATTTTTAATTATAACTAATTTTATGATTAAACATGTTCCACAATCTCCAAAGTATATAGGAATACAACTTTATAGCTTAATTTATCACAATTTCAAAATTTTTACTTTTATTTTGTTAAATTATTACACAATATTAATTCCCTTTTTGTTTGACCTTTTCATCAGATTGGTTTGGTAATTCTATGTAATCCCAAAAAGTGGTTCATTGGAGAAGAAGTAAAAGTCATTAGACTCCTATTGATACCCTCTATCTAATTGGATATTAATTTTTTATATTTTAATATTTTTTTTTCAAAACTTTAGTCATTCATAAAGAGATATTTTAATTTGTACATAATTTAATGATCAGGATGTTACAGTTAATCTAATTTTTATCTTTAAATGAAGTATTCCCACATAATTTTCTAGTTTCTCCAAATGTTTTCAAGTGATTTGGTTATATTATATGTAACTCTTAATCTCTTTTCATAGATCATCGTTTCTTTTATTTTTTTTAGATTACGTCACTTTAATTTATTCTATTTCATTTTTAATATATTGTTTCTTAATATTAAAATAATAATTTACTATTATTTAAGCTTATTAAATTTTATAATTCATAGTAATTTTAAATGTTGTTTTGTGGAGATGAGATATATGTCATTTGGCTGTCCTCACTGAGTTCTATGTAACTGATGTATAGTTAATTATTAAAATCAACACCTTACATATGAATACAGAGCATGTGATACTGATGTATTGATGTAATGCTATTATATGTTACTATAAGAGGAAGTATACTTGAAATTAGATATATTCCTTTTAATATTAATGAAGAGTAATGCAAAATTATTTGACATGATTCAATTTTAAGCATGACATTGAAGTGCTAATACAAAAATACATCAAATAAAATACTATGAGAAATGATGATTATACTAAATTCATGGAATTATTGCCACGAGGTGGCTATTGGCTTTTATGCTTAAGGATGACATTGTCACCATGTGGTGGCTAGTATCTACTACGCTACACATTTATAATTTGTTGCATAGAGATAACCATGAAACATATGAAAAGATTGAGCATGATTGTGACTGAAAACAAAAAACTACAAATCAATAAAAGATGCTTTTATTATAAGTAAACCTAAAATGAGGATAGTAACTCACTAACGTGATAGAGAGAGATAGTAGCAGCATTGGTAATTGTAAGGTTTACTTAGTGAAGTAGAAATAATTGTCGATTAAAAATTTAAAATTAAGGAAAATAAATTTAAAAATATAAAAATTGCATCTATTAATTATTTCTTTTAAATATTATAACATATTATTCTTATGATAACATTTATAATTCTTTTTATATTTTAATGTGAATTAATCTCTATTTACTTATACGTTATGGCTGATTTTATGATAAACCCTATATGTGGTTAACATAAATTATTATTTATGTAAGATATATATTTACTTTTAGAGATAGTCTATTAAGCTAGTAATGGTTGCGATAATGTTTCATCAGCATTAATATTTTTGGTATATTTGAGCCCAACAAAAGACCTCTACCCATAAGAACAACTTATTTGAAAAATTAAAAGTACGATAGTTTATGTTACAAAAGTTGAGGTAAATGACTTTGCTAATCATGTCATAAATTGAGTATCATATATGAATGTGGAAATAAGTTGTAATATTATAATGAAAATATGAAAACTATGTCAAGTGATCATTGTGATTGTTTCAATCATTTACAATTATTAGATTTCTTTGTTTATTATTAATAGTTATGAATATAAACTTTATGGTTGTGATGTTATGGTTATAAATGTTCTATTAATTATTTGTAAATTAGAAAATAAACAATATCTAGGGGCTATTTGAATTTTAAAATTTGCTAAAGTAATAATTAAATATGTAGTGAAAATAAAGCATGCCACATTTGAGGCATCAAAGAATTATTTAACTAAAACAAATTTATGTTAAGTGTATTACAAGGAAATAAAAGGCATCCATAATGGTGGTATCAAAGTATGACTTGTATCTACAAAATAAATGTTGTTTTGGGATGAAAGAAATTTGCTCGTCGCACTTGTAGTATGACAGTGGTTGAAGCCCTAGGGGCTAATTTTTTTAATGATGTCATGCTCGAAAAGTTGATCCAATTTTTACATTGAAGTGTGGATCTAACTTAAGAAAAAAATGCAAATGATTCAAGGTCATAATCTACTATAGTTGCACTTGAACCTTAAAGATCTAAATCTTAAATGGTGTTTTGTTGTACATTTTCCATTGAATATGGTAGGAGGGAAATGAAATCAATAGTTGAGTGATTGAATGAAAACCATCATGGAATCTATAACCACAAGATAATCCAATGCACCATAGGATGCATATGGCACAAGTTATGGATAGGATTCTATAGCTCAGTAATTAACTACAAAACCCTACATCTATGTCATCACCAAAAAGAGGCCTTTACATCACTTAATGTTATTACATGTACTCTTATGTTATAAGATATACCTATAATGGCTTTATTTGACCATGGTGCATCATAATGTTTTATATAAATTGATATGATTACATGATTGCTAGTTGATATATACATATTAAAAACTCCACTTGTAATAAAACTACTTCTATCATTTGCAAAGACGATGGATGAATGTTTAAAGATACATATTGGTTATAGTGAATTAAATAAAATAATAATTAATAATAAATATCCTCCACCTAGAGTAGACGAATTATTTAATCAAATATAAGGAGTTGAATTTTTTTTCAATGATTGACTAGATATTTATTAAACATCAATAAAAAACTAGAAGAGAAGACGTTCTAAAAATTACTTTTAGAACTAGATATGACCATTTTGAATTTCACATGTTGCTTTTCCATTTTGCAAATACATCAATCGCTTTTATGAATTTCATGAATAAAATGTTTAAGAAATGGCTAGTTAAATTATTTTTATTGATGATATCTTGATCTACTCTATAGATGAAACAAAACACAAAAGACAATTCAATCCTATGTTATAGATGGTACAAGATCGCTGACTGTTTGTAACGTTTTAAGAATATAACTTTTGGTTTTCTAGTGAAACTTTCTTGGCACATGTAGTGGTGTGAAAAGAATCTCTATAGATAATTAAAAAGTAAGATCTATTATTAATGACCCAGGCCAAGAAACATAATAAAATCATGAAGCTTCTTATATTTGGCTAAATATTATAAAAATTTGCAAAATAATATTCTTAAATTTTGGTATCATTAAGAAGATTAACAAAAGAAGATAATGATTTTTTAATTGGATTAAGACTATAAAAAAGTTTATAAACTTCTATAGAGAAATTGGTTTTAGCATGTATCTTAGGATTGCCTAATAGATAAATAAAATTTTGATTAGATATCTTAAAGATTTAGATATTGTATCTGTATCATATAGAAAGTTATCAATTTATTATCACCACACAAGAATATATTTCCCACACAAAAAAGAGTTAAATTTATGACACTAAAAGTGGTTGGAATTACTTAAGGATTATGATATGGAGATTATTTATCATTCATATTAAGCTAATGTTGTATGCATTAAGTATGAGGGCTAGTCTTCATAGCATGATATCAAGCTTTAAAAAAGCATATTGAATTCTTAAAATCAATCAATCAAAATTAATTGAAATATGACCAACTATTAGAAGAAAGTTTTCTCAATTAGCTATTGTAGAAGAGTAGTTGTAATCTTTAAAACTTGCTCAAGAAATAAATGAAGACATTTAACAAATCAAGGCCAAAATTTTTTAAAGAAAAGGAGCAAATTTTAATTTAAATAAAAAAGTATAATTTTATAAGAATAGAGCATATATTCCTAAAATAGGTATATGGAAGTAAATATTATTGAAAGATGCTAATGGTACGTGTGTAATGCATCCCAAAATCACAAAAAGTGTGATAGTCAATCAATAAGAGTTGTTAGAGGAATGGTATGAAGAAAGATATCTATGATTATATAAGTGGGTGATATGTTAATATGTGAAAGAGGAGCAATAGAGACCAAGTGGATTGTTGCAACCTCTTCCTATTATAATATCAAAATAAGAAAAATAATTAATTGATTTTATAGTTGGGTTTCCAAAAATCATTCATGGATATAATGCTATATGATTAATTATTGCTAGATTAATAAAAGTTAGCCAATTTTTTACCCACTAAACCCATTTATTCAGTAGAAAGAAAGGCACAAATTTAGTTGATCAAATTAAGAGAATATTTGGAGTATCGAAGGCAATTACTTCTAATCGAGATTCTAAATAAATCATATTTCTAAAAAACTATTCATGAATCATTTAGGCTTAATTAAGATTTAGCATAATATTTCAACCTCAAAGAGGTGGACAGACTAAAAGAACTATAAAGACTTTGGAGGGTTTGTTTAGACTAAGTGTGCCAGATTTTTGTGGAAGCTAATATACTCATCTCGTACTGATTGAATTTACTTATAATAAAAGGTATCAATACAACATAGGAAGGAATCATATGAGGCATTATGTAATAACAAATGATCGTGTTATAATGAAGTAGGTGACAAAGCTAAATTTGGGCAAAAACTGATAGATGAAACAACTTAGAAGATTCAAATAAATGATAAAAAAAATATAGAAATAATAAGATAATCAATTGAAGCACTTTGACATAAAATATAGATGTTATAGTTCTAAGAAGGAGACATGAATTCTTAAATGTTTGTTTAATGAAGGTAAAAATAAGAAGCTCAAGAAAATGTACATTAAACATTTTTAGATATTGGAAAGAGTTGAAGAGGCTTTATACAAAGAAGTTCTACCTTTAGCATTACTAGATATGCATAATGTATTTCATTGTTCAACTATATTAAAATGAAAATTTTTATCCATCCTGTATAGTGCAATATGATCCAAACATTCTAAAAGTGCAACAAAATCTTAGCTACAAAGAGAAGCCTGTAAGAATCTTAGTGAAAGAGATTAAACAATTTAGATTGAAAGTAATTCTTATGGTTTAAGCATACGACACAATCAAAGAGGACATGAACGTACTTAGGAACTCGACCATGAAATGAGAACGATGTATACTAACTTATTCTAAAAAAAGTGTAGAACTACTAACATCCCTAATCCTTAAACTAGGTGTATGTTGAACTATCTCATGATACATGCCAAAACACTAAAGAAATTGAAGTACTTAAAAATATAAAATAAATACAAAATTAGATATAGCTCATTAAGATAAGATCAATAATATTTGTTTTTTCTTAATCAAAGCTTATTTTGAATTTATATGAATTATCAAAGATAATAAAAAATAATATTATATTATAAATTATATATATAATATGCATTTTCTATTTTAAAAGATAGAATCTACTTCTCCCCAACCATGCCTAATGTGCATGACCTAGTTTTTCCCTTATGCAATTAGCCCATGTTTAACTAGAGAATGACTTTGCCAATGATTGATGGAAATGATTGTCAACAACCTTTTAAGAAAATTTGTGATTTGCATCTTTCAAATCTCATGTAAGTCATCAAAAGCTAAAATCAAAAATCTTATTTATTTCTTCAATATCTATGGTAGAGTCATGAGATTGTTAGGAAAAATCTTTATTTAATATCCTAATTATAGTTTTGTATTGTTTTTTAAAGCTTAAGGAGAGACCATTAGTGGGAAGGAAAAGTAGGGTTCTAGAAAAGAGAATAAAAGAAAATGAGGAAATAAAGAGATTTTTTTTTGTTTAAGAAAGTTTGTTGTGCAATTCCATATTGATAACTTAAAAATTTTCAATTTGTGCAAAACTCTTTAAATTAAGTTGAAGAAATTAAACTTGACAGATAAAAAATGAAAAAAAAAGGATTGTTTGACAACTACAAAGCTATCCTAAACAATAAGAAAATTTATAAGAAAGGAACTCTAACATAAATATTGTATATATATATATATCATAAAGTATTGATTATTAAAATTTAGACTTCACATATAAGTTAGCAAACTAACATAAATATTATATGCTTATGTTTGATGTATGGCTGATTTTTTAAATTAAAACTTTTCATGTGAAATATGAGTTCTAGCAAAAATATTATATTCGTAAATCTCATGTAGTGCTTATTATTGAAATTAAGACCGTTCAAGTGAAGTGGTTGCTGTAATATAAATATTTTATGTATATGTCTAGTTTATTATTGATTGATGAAATTGAGACCTTTTATATGAATTATGTATGGAATATGTGATATTAATGAATTGTTGTAGTGCAAATTTATGTAAATAAATGGAAATTTATATTGTAATTTGATGTAGGAACTCTAACATAAATATTATATGCATATGTCTAATGTATTATTGATTGTTGAATTTAAGACCATGCACGTGAATTTTAATAGAACAAGTGATACTGATGAATTGATGTAAAACTATTATATACAAAAACATTAAAAATTAAACATGTAGGTAGATGTATGTCATTTAATATTGATAACATACAAATGTTAAATTTTTTGGCACGATTAACTGTGTAAACATGACATTGATATGCTAATGTAAATGCATACTAATGAAATAATATAAAAAAATAAGAACTATACATGTGAAAGTATATTAAGGTAGCTTTCATCGTGAGTGGCTTATGTTTAGTTGATGGCATCATTGTAAATATTTGCAAGGACACAACCATTCAAAAATATGAAAATTCTAAACGTCATTGTGCATGAAAACATGATATGGTAAATCAATAAACGAGGTTTCTATCAAAATTAAGTAAGAAAATAGGAGGATACTAACTAATTACACTGAGAGTGAGGGAGTAGCAACACTGGCCATCGTAAGATTTACTTAGCTATATGCAAAGAGATGTCTATAAATAAGACCACATAAGGGAAAAGAACTAAAAATATTATAAGTTGAATGTTATTGTTATTTTTCTATTAGAGATTGTAGCATGCTTTTCTTTTAATAGCATATCATAATTTTTTTACATTTTAACATAAATCAGACTTTACATACTTATATGCTATGATTCATGCTTATGTTAAATCCTACTTGTGGCTTTCCAAAATTATTGCTAAGTTTGCATTTTTTTTATTATTAGAGATATCCTACCAAGCCAACTGTGGTTGCCTAAGCCTTTCTTTGGCACTAGAATTTTAAGCATATTGGAGCCCAACAAAAAGAGTATTGCACATAAGGATAGCTTATTAGAAAAATTAAAACTACAAAGGCTTACACTACAAGAATTGAGTTGAATGACATGTTAATCGTGTAGTAAATTTAGTATTGTATTTATATTTGTAAGTTGGTTGTAATATTGCTAAAAAATTTAAAAAAGCAATGACATGTCATTGTTGGGATTGTTTAACTTATTCATAATTGTTTATAGTTATTAAATTTGAAAATAAAGTGTGTGATTATGATGTTGTAAATGAAAACGTTATATTAATGTATTTGTATTTAAAAACAAGCCAAAATCTAGTAGATATTCTATTCATTTGAATTCGAAAAATTGGAACAAAATTAGTTGAATATGTTACAAAAATAAGGGTTGCCATGTTTGTGGTATCAGAGTGAGATTTAATTAAAAAACAATTTTGTGTTGAGTATATCATAAGAAAATAAATGGCTACAATGGAGGTGGTATAAAAGTATGAACTAAATGTAAAAAATAAAGGCAATCTTGTGATGAAGGAAATAGACATCACAACCTTGCATGCTTAGTTATACTCATATTTGCATCAAGGCTACGAGATAAAGAATCTCTAGTTGATAATGTAACACAAGTGATTTTGACAAAATGCATCAATAACTTCAAGAAAAGGATTGTCTCTAAGGGTTAGGCAAATGGGTACCAATCCTAAATCTATTTTCTATCACAAAACAACTTGAGCAACTAACGTGGTGAAAGTGGGTCAACGTGCCTCGACTAGAGGATGGATTGGTACCAACCTCTATGGGGACATTCTCTTGGGTATCGAACAATGAACTCATCACTAACATAGATATAAGGGATCATACTATCTAATTATAATAAACTGTTAAGATGTTTCTTGAGGATGCTCACAAATTTTTTTTTCTAGTACTCTTAATGTTAAAGTGAAGAAATTGAACCAAGTATAAGTAATTGATAGGAATAAGTATGACTCTCTTAAGTAACCAAATGCCTTGTTATCTAATTAGTGATATGCATGAATGGATTAATGAGATTCTCACTATCCTTATCTATTATAAAGAACAATCACAATCAAAGTTATAGGCTTGGTAGATTCAATGAGAAATGAAGACCCTATTGAGCTTGACTCTCGTCCAACATTATGAAATGACTTGAGAAGTGTAGCACAAGTGGAGGCAGCATGTCAACTGAATTGAAATGTCACTACTTTTAACATTATTTTACTTATTCTGTGTGATAGAGGTGGCGCCCAACCCCTCTTTTTGGCTCCAAGTCTAACCTCGATGAGCTGATGCGGGCAAATGACATTAGCAAGTAAGGAATTTGGTAAGGGTGACACATTTGTTAAAAGATAACACATCTTCTAAGATGAACTCAATCATAATAGAAACCCTATATAGAACAATTAGGTAAATGCTCATTGAATTCTAATTTTTATGAAAAATTTGAATTGTGAAAGAGTGGCATATCGATCTTTTAGACTTTCAAAAATTTAACCTAGAAGTGTCAAAAACTTACCATAGAGATAACTAGCACATGGTGATCACATGTTAATAGAAATATTGCCTTTTGTTCGTTAATTTTGGCTCTTTCTAACATTATGAAATAGAATTCACCAACATTTTGATTGTTCATCTACCAAAAACTAATTTGAGCTCTATTTTGACAACCATGAGATAGGTGTGTTTTGCTTAATTGATGAATGTACCATGATAGTAGTTTAACAAAGTATAAGCAAAACCATTGATTCATGCAATTGGCCACCACACATGGTTGAAAGGCCACTAACATGAAGCTATTGTGTGCAAGAATATGACTCAGTGCCTCTAAGTCAAACTCCACACTAAGATGTGATGCTAAGTCCTATCGTTCTCTTATTGGCTAATAATAGGGGCTTTGTAAGCCAAGGCCACACCACCATGGGTTGGACTGGAGATGCAAAAAGTTGTGATGGAAAAAGCACCTCAAGAAATGATAACTAAGTGTGAATGATGGGTATAATCCTTTGTAGGTGACTAAAATTTGTAATGGTGCATTATTGGTAGTAGTGTGGTCTTGCATCCATGATACATTGAGTTTCAACCTTATGTCACAATAGATTCATCTCGTTAGAGACATAGCATCATAATATTTCCAAAACACCCCTTGCTTGCTTGCTCCACTTACTCCACATGCTTTACCTATTATGATACTTATTGCAACACTTTGTGTGGTGCTCCATGTGGTACTTCATTTGGTAATTTATGTAGTACTATGAGATTCATGTAGCATCACTTGGATGCTTGCTTGGGTACAAGGATCAAAAACCTTACATTGCCCATTATGGAACTTCAAAGTACGATATAGGAATTATAGCACATTCCCTTCTAAACAAATTATCATGATACCTTGATATCGAACACAATGTCTCAGAAGATTCATCTCAACAAACCCAATGATATCGCATAAGCTTCCAAAATTTTTCTTGCTTGCTCACATCCCTTATTAAAGTGATGCTTATAGTAATTCAATGTGTATGGAAAAAAGAGTCGATGTTTTCAATTATTCATTGCTTGCAATTAGTTGTACATGGATGCAATGCTTCTTTATTAGAAGATTTGCATTATTACTTGACAAAATCACTTTAATAAGCAATTTGCATGGGGCATTGAGTGGCACAATACAATACGCAACAATGATAGCATTGTCAGGTGTGGTTTTTCTCCAGCTATACTGAAGGTTCAGTGATGTCGTGTTTTCGTCTTCAATGCTACTACCCTTAATCATGTTATACGTGAGGCCTTTGCTTGGCTCATGTGGTGGCTTTGTTCATGTGTGGCATTTTTTCTCAAATTGCATTACTCGTTTTGACCATTGTCATTACATCAAAATACTAATACGAAAATGATGTGCTACTCTAATAGAGACATGACTTAGTGAAATGTGAAAATATTTCATCATTCTTACAACTCTAGCTTTGTTTGGTGTAGTTTTTGCCATTGTTGTAGTGAAGCTTTAGTACTACAAATTAGATTTGGCTATGAGTTAGTTGTGTATCTCGTTGCCTCTCTATGGTGTGGTATGTAGTGCAAATTTGATGTCGAATTAGAACTTTTCAGGTGCTTAACATGGTGGTTCTTGGTGGATGGCCAAGTTTTGAGCATATAGTTTGCTTCTTATTTTGACATGGATCTTCGAAAAAAACCTTTTGTAGTTGCTTGAGTCCTGCTCAACATCTTCAATTTGAAAGGTACAGTAAGTTTTAGTATTTTTAATTATTGTTTGAATAGTACATGCCACTATGGATCATTTGTATGCCTATGCCCATTTTCTAGGGCATGCTACATGTGTTGTGTGGGTGCTTGTAAATGCCTTCAATATTAATTAGACCCCTTACTCTCCTTTTGGTATATTATTTGAGCTCTCTGTGTTAATGGGAATAGATTGGGTTGAGACTACTTTGGCACAGAGTTATTTTCTGCAGTGCTACTTCTTATGTCTAGGCTACCTCTTAGTGTGATTGCTCATTATTTGTAAGGCTTTGTCTTGAAATAAATCATTTTATGGATGAAGTTCATATGTTACCCACTATGCTAGTTGATGGGTAGGTTCCATTTAATTGTTTTGTTAATGTGACACTTTTTTTATGCCTATAATTTTTGCATTATGTAATGCTATTGAACGTGTCATCATCGTAGCTCATGTTGGCATGGTCTTGGAAATCACTCATTTTGGTCTTTATTATCTGCAAGGGTTGATTGTCGTTAAAGAATGCTTTTATTGGGAGAAAACATTTTTGAACTTGACGGATGGTAGTCGAACATGGGAGCCTTTGCTCCTTTATGGAGCATTGCGAGAGATGATGCTTGTGTCATTATGACATAAGGTGCTACCTAGTGCTTCTTGATTGTATTGCAATCTAGTTGATCCTATTAGTACTCATATGCTATTCTTGAAGATTAAGCCATGAATTTGTAAGTATAGATAATGTTCGGCTAAAAAACTTTGAATGGCTCATTAAATCAATTGTAGTTTGTTTAATAGTAAATTTTATTTAAAAAATTGTGGTAATTCTGTTGTTAATATGTGCTCCAAATTAAGTAAAAGGTCGATGTAGGTTTTGCTCGACTTCTTGATGATATTGATCACATGACCTCTGTGTTAAAGATGCATCATTCAAATTTTTGCCCTTTGAAAATTTGATTATTTGATAATGGCCAACCATGGTGGCGACATGTGATGGAGAATTAGTGTCTAATTTTGCAAAGGAAGCTTTAGGATAGCTACCACATCCTAAGAAGGTAGTAAGTGCAAAAATTACCCCATCTTAACACATGGAGTTAATGACATTAAAAAATATACTAGGTTTCACATCCTTAGGAATTAGAATGAGTACAATCTAAATACCTTAATAAGGATCTAATGATAGGTTGGTGTGGCACCAATCATCATGGTATTTCCAGCTTTAATAGCATAAATTTAGTTGTGATAGTTTATTGATTCATCTATCTTTTTTGTGCTCTGATCATCCTGATCTTTTGCCAATGATGCATTCTTACCTTAGCTTGTCGGTTCATTCCTCAGTGCCACTACATTGAAGAAATAGAGAGCACAAAGAAACACCAAATTCTAGATATATTAGCATGTGACAACATCATAGGATTTTGATCCCATTATGTTGGTTTTTGGGAATTAAGTAACGGTTAAGAGGGATAGTCGTGGACCTTCATATTTCATAGTTAGTGGGAAAATTTATGGAATTATGAATGACCATCCACCATGAAAGGATTTCTTAAGGACATTTTAATTAATTAAGAAAGAATGATGGGGGCTCTAACATGTCCATATAATATTATAGTCTCAATAATAGACTATGCAAGTGAGGGATTGGTGAATTTTCTTTTTGACTCTGCATAGAATTTTAGAAAAGATATTGTTGAAGCCGTTTAAGAAGGGTTGTGCCCTAGTCACAATCAAAATTATAAAAATGCATGATTTGCAACATAATCCATAGGAATGTTTCCTTAGCAATTTAAATGGCATAGTATGAAGGACTGCATACCCTGAACTTATGCATTGACACTATGCTATGAGCTATTGTTTATTGTAGGAAAAAGTAACTAATTAAGTGGTCCAGGGTTTTAGTTGAAACTTATTCAATCTCCACTACCATGACATTAGGAATTATGGTTCTCAGAAGTTTTATTGTGTCAAGAATTCCAATAATCTCCATGGTAGAAGCTAAACTTGAAACCAAATTTTTTTCTATAACAATAATAGGTCTACATATGTCATCCCATGCAAAAAAATAAAACTTCTACAATCAAATCATCATGCACAACTATCTTGTAATTGAATTTAGTCAAATCCACTAAAGGAGGAGTCTAACAAGATGTAACAGATAGCCTGCAAAGGGCATCAAAGCTCCTATTGGGCATGATTGGGTAGTTGTGACAAGAAGTACCTACGAAGTGAATGTTCCTTTGAAGAGCAGTTAGATTGGATACCTTTTTCACATGTGCCATAAAATTCTTGTTACAACAAAGGTAGAATAAAGTTAGAGTAGCACATCTGACTTCTTAAGAAGTTGTTGCCACCTACATATTAATACACATTTGATTAAGGAGCTCAAAAATAGAAGTGACATCCCTATTGTTAATCCCACTAAGCATTAATCAATATTTAAAAAGCTATCAAACCTGAGTTCTTTCATAATATGGTACTCTAAAAATAATGTTGCACTATTTCAGTGGTAGTACATCCCCAAGCACAAAATTAGAAGTCTCAATCCCTCTTGCATGAAGCCAGGTGCAAGTAGAAAGCAAATTTAATTCTATTCTCCATAGGAAAATGTTTACCAAAGGTTGCTCTTTCACTTTCTAAACCCATGTGAAATCCATCCTTAAAGAATTATGGCTCATATATGTTCTGTTGTGCAGTCCTTTAGTCCAACATTGCATCATCACTCTATTTGAAGCAAAGCACATCTATTTCACTAGCTTTATTGCTAATTTTAGATGTTCCACATCCATGTTAAGGTAGGTTGGCCAAGTAGCAATCGAAAGAAAGCCAACTAACTAACAAGAATGTAACAAAATTACCTATAATAATCAACCAAGCGATATTGTTTGTGGTATAGGGGGCCCCAATATTGAGTAACTTACAAATATGAGATGAATTATAATGCATATGAAAAGTATTTTCTTTTATAAAGTATTTTCTTTTATAAAGTATTTTCAGCTAAAGAATTAAACCCACAAACATTCTTGTCAAGTAATAAACCTCCTAATAGTGTTTTGCAATAAACATCGTCCACCAAGTTGACAAATTACAAACTCTGAGTCCCTTACATCGCTATGTAGAGTTACCATTTCCTAATAGGTATAATGCATTTTGTTACTATTATTTGAGCTACTCCATGAGCAACAATGCAAAAATCTCTCTAACTCTATAATAGGGTTAATGGAATTAAATATGTAGGCTAAGTAATCAGCAAAAATAGTGGGTAAATCTAAGTTAATCATGACATTATTTGCTCATCTTAATAGTGACCTAATCATCTATCTTGGCTAGTTTACGATTGAGCAGCCTAGCATATACACAATTTTATTGTATTCATCTTCCTACATTTATGCTTAATTGCCTTACTAAACAACACTTTAAATTAGATTAGATTTACCACTTGACCTTAGTAATGTCTATATTGCTCCACAATGTCCTAAAAATTCTTTATTATAGAAAATGCATGTGCATAAATCGCCAAAATTATCTTATAAGATACGAGTAATCATAAGGGAAGAATGGCAAATTCTCAACCCATCAAGACCACATGATCAATCGAGCATTGAGCAAGCCATGGAGGATACTCAGACATAATAAAGAAGAAGTATGGTAAGAGAGGTCATCCTTGTCTAGGATCTAATTATTTTCATCCATAATAGATGGATACTACTAAACAAATTCTGAAATCTCGACGCAATCATACAGATCTAAATCAAATCACATGAAAGAGTAGATTACCACAAATTCTTAAGAATATCTAGCACAAATGTCTAGCTTACCTTATCATAACCTTCGTCCATATGTAATTTTAGCACCATCAAAACATCTTTGGAAGTACATAGATGCAAATTTGTAAATTTTTTTTGAGTTAAAAAATATTATTAGATATAGCATGACCTGGCATAAAAGCAACTAATTCCATGGAAATAATTGTAGGAAGCACCACCTTTAGTCTAACCAAAAAAGGTTTAGTTAGTACTTTATAAATCACATTACATAGGCTAATGGGCTTCAATTGCTCAATTTTGGATGCCCCTTATAGTTTAAGGTTGCATATGACAAGTGTGCTTTTTTAATGTTTTGGCATAAAGCTATCATTAAAGAATTGTGTCACTACTATAACAATGTTCACCTATGTGATCATCTAATAACCAAGAAGCAATTTAGTGGTGATGCCATCCATAATAGAAGATTTATTTCTTTATATGGATGTCATTGTAGTTTTAATCTAATCTTCATTGATTAGAGTGACAATTTTTGTTTCTTCTTCACTATTAATAGTTCTCAATGGTTGGAAGGGTGGAGAAGGCTCATACTACACAAGGTTACACAACTTCTTGTTGAAATATTGCATATGAATATCTTTAATCTGAATTTGGGAGGCCAACAAATCCCTAATATCATTTTTAATATGGTGAATAAACTTTCTCCTAGAAGTAGAGGTAGCTAATACCAAGAAGAAACACATCTTCCAATCCCCAAAGGGTAGCTTAATAATGCTTGGCACACTGCCACTACCATGCTTCTTCTAAAGTCATAACAGTGTGGTATTAAGAAATACTCTATGTTAAAAGACTATGTTCCATCTTAGTTATGATTCTTACTAATTCCTTAAGTTGAAGCTCTAAAAATTGTTGCTCCTACTAGTAAGGCTTTTAAAGGATATTATTAGCTTTTGTTGAATGATTTCTTTAAAGCTAATAAAGCTCTACTAAATTTAGTGGTAAAACTACATATTAGGTTTCCTCTAATAGTACTTTGCTAAGCTGCATTCACTACATTAGTTGACTAAGGAATGGATCACCAAATGTTTTCAAATTAGCATCTTCTTTTAGTTTTTCTTGATAACGATTATTTAAATTATATGACTAGTTCTTGTGCTTTGGGTCGATTTGAGAGAGGTGCATAATAGTGGTACACTTTTAGGCTTGCATATCATCAATGTTCATAACAAATTACTTTAATCGTTTGTAGATATCGATATTGCCTATGGAGAAATCATCGTCTTAGCTTATCATAATGATTGGCCCATTCAGGCATGGCATGGTAACATGATAAGCATTACCAAAGTCCTCCCGATCTAACATGTCTTGAAACATGGACCAATGAGTCCAAAAAGCTTGCATGTCAATGAGTGAGCAAGCCTAAAATGTGCAAGAAAGCTGATTGTAGGATCCTTATTCAAGCAATGAGCCATTGACTGAACAAGATTTTTTATGAACTGTTTAAGTGAGAATATGTTTATTAGCATCTGAAAGATGGTGATATATGCTTAAGTGAGGCAAACTAAGAGCAATCTCTAATGGAATCTTGTAACATTCAAGTTATTCATCTATAGTAGGAACATGTTAAAAAGATTAATTAAACCATCTAGTAGTTGGTTCCCTTCAAAGTTTCCCTTAGGATAGCTAGACCCACAGTTGGAGTTTTATCAATTAAAAACAATTATTTAAAGCTTTGAGGACACAATGCCCTCAACCAATTCTTTAACATTCAATTGTTAGGAATGATGAACCACTTTTATTGGTTGTGCAAAGAAGTCTAGGCTCCAGGTGGTCTATTTTTAATAATTATAATAGGTATAGTGAGATGAATTGAAAGTTGGGTTATATTGCCAAACTATTACTAGCCTAGAGCTTACAAAGGATGTTAAAAAATTAAGAAAATAGGATAGTGGTCATGGAAGATGAATTCTACTAAGGAGTGTGTAATATCTCATCTACCAAATCAACTACCCCTAGAAAAGAGAGGTGTTTAAGTCTACACCCAACACTTTGTCATCGATGTAATGCAATGTTTTAGTAACTAAAGAGTTGCAATGATCAATGCAAACCACATGGAGCAAGCCCGTGTGGAGTATCTACTAGTGAGATCTTAGTGATAGAAGCAAATATTTTAATGTAAATTTTGAAGGATGGAAGGGCGAAAGATTCCAAGTCAGTGGCATTTGCACATGAGTTAGTTGATCTTAGCAATGCCTTCATAAAAAGAACAATACAACGATTAATGTAAGACATGTTGGCAAGCCAATGTGGAGCATTCACTAATGTCATCTTGGTGGTAGAGGAAAATATTATAATGTGAAATTTCAAGATCGAAAGGGCGAAAGGTTCCATGTGAACAACACTTACACATGGTTTGGCCATTCCTAAGTGATGGGTGAATCCTATCAGAGAGTATCATTTGGCGCAATCTTTAGAAATCAGTCGAGTAAAAACTCTTAAGTTTTGATGTAGTCATTAATGGCAACGTAAATTTTTCCAAAGATGTTAATGGGATCCTCGGGAAGAGTTATATTTTCTTATTAAAAGCCAGATGACGAGCTCAATCAGAGGTATGGCCCATGTTGTTGGAAAGTATCGCAAGTTGAGTGGTGATAGATCTACCCCTAATTATCCTTAATAATCTAGATGTAATGTGCATTCCATGCTCTTTCATAATCATGATAACATTATGACTTCAAGCTAAACACCTCTTGTTGAAGGAGCATTGTAGTCATGGGAAGTACAAAAAATGGATCAATAACTTCAAGAGAATGATTAGACCAAAGGATTAGGCAAAAGGGCACCATTTCCAAGCCTAGTTGTCAATGGACTACTTGAGCTGCTTATGTAGTGAATGTGGGTAGACTTGCATTGCTCGAAAGACCAATTGGGACTTAACCACATGAGAGACCTCTCCAAGTGTTGAACAATAAACTCAAAATTGGCATGGACATGGGGGATCCAACTATTTAAGTAAAAGAAAGTATTGTGATGGTCCTTGAGGATGCCCACGCATTGCAATTTTTACTAAGGCTCGAATGTCAAAGTCAAGGAATTCAATCAAGCATGAGTAAATGGTGGGAGTAATTGTAAATCTCTTAAGGTACTCAAATGTCTTATCATCTAACTAGTGATTAAAATGAATAAATTAATGAGATTCTCATAGACTATGTTTATTCTCCAATAAAACCACAACAAAGGGAATGGGCATGGTAGAATCAGTAGTCAATGAATATCCTATTGGGTATGACTAGCCTGATTTTGTTAAATGACTTCAGATGCACAAAACAATTTGGGATCAATATGTTGATAGAATTGAAATACTATTACTGTTAATATTATTTTTCTTATACCATAAGATAGAGTTGGGACACAACCCCTCCGTCGGGCTCCAATTCTCACCTCAATTAGTCTATTTATGCGAAAGATATTGTCAGGTGGGGAGTTTTGTTGCAGTGGCAAATTTGTTAAATGATAATATAGGTGTCCCAAGATGTGCTAAATGAAAGAAAATATCTTGTACATAACAAAAGGATAAAAGATCATTTCATTTTAATTTCTAACACAAATACAAACTATGAAAGCATGGCCTATAGATCATTTAGGCTTTCAGAATTTGAAGCTAAGGGTGACAAAAAAGTTACCATAGGGATAATTGTCTTATGGCAACTAAGGGATTTATAGAAATGTTGCTTTTTGATATTTTAATGTTAGCCATTATTATCATTGTTAAGTAGAATTCACCCTATGTTAGATTATTATCCCACTAATTAGGAACCTGAGCTGGGTTTTGACTGTCATGAAATTGGTTAGTTTTATCATACTAATGAATGAGATAATATAGAAATTTAATGTATTATGATAAGAATCATTGATTTTTAGGAGTAGTAATCACAATTGATAAAAAAGTTGATGGTATAAAGCAATCATGTGAAGTAATATGACAAAACACCTCTAAGTTAGAATCTATGCTAAGATGTAGTGCACAAACCTTATCATTTTCTTTTAGGCCAATAGTTGAGGCTTTGCACCCAAAGGGCACATGACCATTGGCCCACTTAGAGCCATAGAATGTTTGATGGCATAGGAATTATAATAATTGGTTGTTTGGCATGAATGATGGGTAGAACCCCTTACAAATGGGCATTACAAGTGTCAGAGTTCCCTTGCTACCATGATCTATAGAGATCCAACCTTGTGTCGTAGTGGATTCTTCACCTCAATGATGTAGGCAACTTAAATATTTCAAAACACCTCTTGCTCGCATGCTTGTTAACTCGACTTCCTCTACATATTGCGATAGCTACTATGGTACTTATTGTGATGCTTATTGTGGTACTTATTGTGGTACTTTATTCGATACTTAGTGTGGTACTTTGTATAGGATTATGCAATTTGCATCAAAACCCTTGGAGGCTTGCCTGGGTTGAAGGATGAAATGGCTCACATTGCCCATTATGGAAGTTACACGATGCAATATAAAAATTATAACACTTTGACTTCACACCAAATTATCACAATGCATTGACATGTAATAAAAACTTGAACAAGATTTGTCCCTAAAACCTAAAGATATCATGTAAGTTTAAAACATTTTGCTTTCTTTCTCATATCCAATATTAATCTCATACTTATAGTGGTTCCATGTGCTTAGGAAAAAGTGTAACATTCTTTACGCTATTCATTAGTTGTGGTTATTTTGGTTTAACTATAGAGCCACTCTATTAAGAGACTTGCCACTTCCTTAATAGAATTGTTGCAATATGCAATCCACAAGGAGCAATGTGCAATGCAATGTGGCTTGTGGTTAAAATGAAGTTGATTGATGCGTTATGAACTAGGTCTTGTGCATGTTGGGCTTCAATCCTAGTGGCTCAACACAATGCACTGTGTTCTGCCACTTTGCAACATCCTACATGATTGACTTGTTGGGCCCACAAAGTGTAACTTTATTTGGGATTTTTAACGATGTCAACTACTTGCATGGTGAATAGGAGACTTGCATTCTTCCATAAGAAAAGTGTTGCAATATGCAATCTACAAGGAGCAATTCTAACATCACAAGTTAATCATCATCTTACTAATAGCAACTTCGGCATTCCTTGACGAGCAACCCCACAGCCAATCTCCATCCATAGCTATATAAATATTTTTGTAAAATTCAAATATGACCTCCATATGTAGCTGCATCTCATAGCCTATAGATTGTAGATTTCAATTCAGTCCAATCATAGTGGATTGATACATACAACCACCTTTCAAGAATAATACTTTTCATAGGAACTAGTAATCTAAAACTTCCAAGGAATTTTTGAATTTCTACTTAAAAACCACTATATCATATAATTTCTCACTCTAGCCAGCACAAAATATACTTCAAAGGTTGTTCATGCTCACTAATGTTATAAAAAATGATCTGATGGTACTAGTGAAATAAAGATTTGGAAAGCTAGTTTTAACAAAAAAACATTACAAAAGTTGTAAGTGCAAAAAAAAACATGTCATCACCATATAAAAAGTGAGCATGCATTCGTGAGGAAGGGCTAATCCTATTCTTAATCGAGTGACCTTGCCCTACTTTGTGCTTAATAATCTAAAAGAAATACTTATACACAATGGTAAAAGGATATAGTGAAAGTGGACACCAATACTTAACACCCATACAAATTTCAATCCCCAAGAGGTAGATCCAATTGAATGCAATCCGAAATCTTAGAAAAGTGATACAATCCTCTACCCAATAATGCAAAATATTTAGGAACTATAAATGCCTTGGCATATCAAGCATTAATTTCCAATAGATCTTATCATAAAACTAGTCCACGTCAAAATTTAATGTTGTTAAACACTCTTTAGAACTAAACAAGTTTATATAAATTGCCATCTCTTATGCCAAAAATATATTATGACATATGATACTATTAGGCACAAAAACAACTTCTTACCTGGTAATAATAACATGAAGCACCAACTTTATTCTACCCACAAAAACGTTAGTCACAATAATTTATGTCACATTGCAAAGACTAATAGGTGTAAACTATTTAGGTTTAGAAGTACCATATAGTTTTTGAATTTGAATGTCTAGTTTGTCTTTCCACCTTTTATGTATAGAGCTATCTTTAAAGGATTGTTTAACAATAGTTATAATATCTACCTAGGGAAAATTCCAACATCCATGCATAAACTTTATAGAGTCACCATCCATACTAGCGGCTTTGATTCTTCTAATACACATAACAACATTCGTGAAGTCATCATTTCTCATTAGAGTCGTCAAATTTATCAGTTGCGTAGTATTAGTAGCTCTCAAAGCTTGGAAAAGTTTGAGAGGATTACATTGCCCAAAACTATGCCACCTTGTTTTAAGTATACCTTTAATCTCAGTTGGGAAAGCCATCAATTTCCTATTATCAAATTTAAGGTGATGTAATAATTGCCTCTATATTTAAAAGTAGTCGCTGCTTGAATGAAAAGCACGTTCTAATCTCCAAGGTAAGATCATTGAATCTTGGCCCATTGCTGTCACCATGCTTCTTCAAAAGCCTTAACCTTGTTGTTAGAGAAAATATGCTGTGATAAAAGATCACGTTCCTATTAAGTTAACCCCCTCTCATATTCCTTAAGTTGAGGCTCCTTAATCTCCTACTCAAACTAGTAAGGAATTTTAAGAACATTGATAAGTTCAACCACACTTCATTTCTTTGAAGTTGATAATGCTCTATTGAATTTAGTGGATAGACCATCCTTAGGGTTGCACACAATAATTCTACTTCAAGCTACCAACATAACATTAACAAAATATGGAAATTAGAGCCACAAGCTTTTAAATAGGTTTTCTCCTCTTAGTTTTATTCAAAGATAGTTGTTTAAACTAAACAATCAATGGTTGTACTCTAAACCAATACGATGAAGATGCGTCACTGAAGTACTCAGGAGTGCCTACATATCATTAATATTAATGTATAGTCTATCCAATCTTTCATATATAGATGCAGTGTCCTCCTCATTTTTACACAAAATGATCTTTTTATCAATAAATCACAACTTAGTCACATGTAAATCATTCATAAAACTCAAGAACTCGTATTTAATCTGCCCACTACTAAATTATTTTCTATCTTTCTTCTCATTCTGTTCAAATAGTACATCAAAATCACATACATTAACCAATAGTTCACCAAGCTTTGCATATTTTATAATTTGTCACAGACTACTTGGTAAATCATTTAATCTTTTGATACATACACAAAAAGACACTAATAGGAATTGTTGCTACCACACCTCACCTAGATAAGAACCACCAGCAAGGATGACTATACAGTCTCAAGCTCCACCCAAGGCCTCAATAAAAAAACATTACACCATGACAATATGGTCGATGGCTAAACAAAGTAGTTCCAATTCTTGCTCAAAAGTTGGTCTTCCTCACACCTATTAAAGTCCTCCACCAAGGTTTTCCAAAAGACAAAAACAAAAACAAAATATTCCTTTATCAAGAATTATAAGTTGCAACAAGAATTTGCCACTCTAATAATTCAAATGCCATACTATAAACGCAGCACACCCAACCATGCCAGGTCTACATTTTAAATGGACTGAGCTATCACAATAGCACCAAGGCCTAAAATAAAAGTAGTAGCATAGTATCTCATTATTGTTTTTGATTGAACAAATATTCCAGCTCCCACTTGAGATCAACATCCTATAGAGATCCTCTTCTTCCTTAATAATAAAGTACCAATTATATGCAATTGAAGAAGCCCTTGCCCATGAAAAACTTTTGTCCAAGCATTTAATTAGCCATCAAATAAATTACTTCTAGAATATAGCACACCATTACCCCTAATTTGCCCCTACTATAATAAACTAATGTACACAAGCTTCTTAGATGCATAGCTAATCTTCCAATGACTAAACATCTATAACTTCTGGCTATTTTGATATATCCTAGGATTCTACATAGCATATATCTCCATTAATTACACATCCTCTTCATTATCATTTTAGGACATTCCTCAACTACAAAGACATGAGAAATTAGAATTTTTATTACACACCATAACTTTACCAAACTTCGTGCTAGTTGTTTCCATCTTATTATTGTAGACAAGCTCGAGCCAAGTGTGGACCTTGTCCAACTAGATATTCTCCATACAATTAATTGAAAACCTCCTGTTCTCATAAGAAGTGAACTCCATGTAATCGGTAGCAATATAACAAATCAAAATTCTGTGGTTACAACACAAGAATGAAGGTTGAATCTCCTGGCCACTATTT
Organism: Vanilla planifolia; assembly: GCA_023846275.1. Classification (NCBI taxonomy): domain Eukaryota; kingdom Viridiplantae; phylum Streptophyta; class Magnoliopsida; order Asparagales; family Orchidaceae; genus Vanilla; species Vanilla planifolia. Next base: position 2,502,920 of record JAIUJO010000052.1, read on the forward strand.
CAATTTAAGGAAATGTGCCAACTTCCCTTTGAGGTCCTCCTTCTAGAGACTTCCTTCTCTACCTCAGAAATAATGTATCAATTCTAGGCAGCTAAAGCAACTCTCATCCATATAAGAGTTCTATCTGAGTGATTCCATGACGATAGAATTAATTGTTACACAAAAATAGCTACATAGTCTTCTTAGACGCATAACAAATCTTCAATTGCTAGTTATCTATATCTTCCTCTGCTTTTAATTTCATTAGGAATTTTGTGTGTTACACTCCTCCAAATATTTCATATACTCTTTGTTACCAATTTGATACCTTCCTTTGTTATAAATAGTGGGAAAATTTTTAATCCCATTAATCAGTTTATCCATAGCAAACATAATATTATTTCTTCTCATCTCATAGTTATGGAACTTGAGCCATATTTGACATGATAATCACAAGGAAGAAATTGAGAACCTCTAGTTTTTATGCCAATTGAGCTTCACATTATCTATAGCAAAACAACAATGAGTGCAAAAACATGAAATCCTTCTCTACTCTTATTCACCAGAGCCATAATATCCTACATTCATGACAAAGTGAAGTCTTAAAAAACTAGGTAATTTTTCCAAATACATCTAATAAGGTCAAAGCCATCTATAGTTCCTTAGAAGTTCTAAGCAACAAGAAGCCAGTGCTCATTATTCTACCAATTCCAACTTTTCTTTGCTTTAACACTATTTTTCGTTTTCAATTTTCAACGTTTACTTGGAGAATCCCCTAACTTTATTTATTTGTATTTTCAATATAATGTCCACATCAGCTAACTTTACACATCTAGTTGCTTAATTCCTACAATGAGTTATTGTGATGGTAGCTTTCTTTGTCAAGTACAAATTATAATAGTAATGATGCCACTCACTTCTAATACTTTTTCCTTCAAGCATTACCAAAAAGAAATGCTTGATGTTTTCTTTCATGATGCTCTACAATGGACATGTCTTACTCATCATTAAACGTTTAACATCCAATCAAGAGTTGGTTCAATAAGATTCAAGATTAACCACCAAAGGAACATCTTCAACTAAGGTTACACATTCATTTTCCATAGCCAAGCTTCATCCTTCCCATTCATATTTGCACAATTCATCATGCTACAATATGTGATTAGATTTGAGTACAATGTCTTTATTTTGCCAAAAAAAAGACACATACGTTAGATTTAGCCAAAGTATGTGAGGAATTTCTGATACTAAGGATGTTGCCAATATGTCTTATTCTTTTCATTACCCCATTCTCCATGCTTTTTGATAAGTTCCTCCACTTTTATACTACACAAGCACATAAATAGAAGTAGGCCACAAATTAATTCAAAGCAATTCCAACCAGTAGTTTGATAAGTAGGATACCTATTCACCTTCAGCAATCTATCATACTATATTCAGACATGTCATTGATCTTCAGCATATTAATCATAAACTATAATTTAACTATAATATGTCTAGTCCACATCTAGATTAAGTGCCATATGCCGTTCTTTTGTTCTTGATGTGTTCATAGGTCCTGCAATCAGCTATTTCAAATAAATGTTATCATAAATAGCTCCACCAACAACAAATGTAGCTTGCTTTCTAGTAATGATGTCAAGTAGCACAATCATCAATCAATCTATCATAATCTTTGCCACAATTTTATAAATAATATTGCATAAGCCAATTGTTCTAAACTATTTAGGTTTTGAAGCACCTTAATCCTTTTGGAATGAGTATGATCAAAGTCCCTTTCCACTTTTTTTAGCAATAACTAACATAAAAAATTATTTCATAGCATTAACAATATCTAAGTAATATTCCAACAACTTCACAGAACATTTACTATAATGTCATCAATGCACAATGCCTTATTACTCTTAATCAATTTCACAGTAGTGCTAATTTCCTCATCAAGGATCGGTACCAAAGGAAATGTCACCTTTTTTCAACCAATACATCTATAAGGCTAGAAATATAAGGGGTAAGTGGAATATACTCCTCATCACTACACCATTTTAAACAAAAAAAAATTAGTATACCACTAATTTCATATGAAGAAGTCATTAGGTCCTCATTACCAACTTAAGTTGGAATATAGTTATTCCTAAAGGTATAAGTACCCACAACCTAAAAAAATGGATGTTATAGTTCCTTATGTATGCCTAATATAGCTTAAGTCATTGCCACCATCACCTCTTCTCAATGCCTTGGTAATTTAAAAGGATATTTAATAGCATTTTTATATCATTATTATTTAGTTTGACTAGCTAATGTTGCTAAGATGCCTCTTCTATTATTTCACCACTCAGTTTATCTAATCTTCTCATTCTCTAGAATAATTAACATGAATATTTATTAATAACAATTCAATTTGCATTATAAATGCACATTCCAAAAGCTAAGTTTAAGAAAATGCCTTCTTTTGCTTTGTTGTCGTCATATTGTATAGCAAGATAAACCCTATCATGTAATATAGTAAGAGCTTTATAATGGTCAGATCATTACATTGCAGTAATCTTACAAATTTAATATAAGTGTCACACTTGTATGACCTAATGTTGTCAATGGCTTAGATTAGGGATCAAATAAATGGTCAAAGTAAACATATTTATCAAATAATTCTAATAGTCTAATTATTATTTCATTTTATAAAAACATTGCTTAGTTATTTTCTAAATTAAAATCGTATAGAAGGATATCACATATCATCTATTCAGTTCATGCCCAATGGTAGTCAAACAACTAATCATGGAATAAATGCTCGTTGAGCTAAAAAAAACCATATTGTATAAGTTCTATCCATGTTTCACACCAACTTGATCTATCATTTAACATGTAATGCCATACCTCAATCATACAAGTCCATTAGGACTTTCATACTTGTATGATAGATAATATATTTGTATGCTCAAATTATACCATCATACAAGTAGGAAACACTAATTGCACTAATATGATTCTAGGGAACCTCCCTTTTACACATATCATGAAAGCATTCCAATGCTTATAGTCATGGTTGTACAAGTATGATCTTGTTGGACATCATATATGATAATTTTTATTTGAAAGTGTTAACAAGAACCAACCACTTTTGACCCTCATTCTAACTCACAGGTAGATATTACTTATGGAGACAACTGTAGTAGGAACCTTAACATGACAAACTGCTCTTACAAAAAAAAGTAAAAAATCATAAGCTCACTAATTCCTTTCCTAATATCCTTTTTTCCATAAAAGATGGCATGCTATCCTTTTTTCTTCCTAAATAGCCATCCTCTCCCTCTCCTTCTATCTCACTCTCTCTATCCTAATCTTTTCCTCAAAAAAAATTTCCTTTTGGGCAAGGTAGAAGATTATCTTCTTATTAAATAAAAGCATTAAAACATGAATGTTTTTTTATTAATAATAGCATTACAAATTTATAGAAAATATGATTTCCCTATCAAAATTACAATCGACACATCAGAACATTCTCATTACGAGATATTTGTAATTGTATGCCTAAATATAAATTTTTACCACCATTATTTTGACACATTTTTTAGCCAATTCCAATTCATTTCATTTATGCAGTTCAAATTTGTATCACTTCAAAAAATTTTATGTAACATGCTTTGAGAGGTTGCCATACTCTTATTAGGCATTTGATATTGCAATTTCTACCAATAGAGGGCTCAATTTGATGAGTCAATCACTAACTATATCTAACTACAACCATGCTTTGCTTCAATATATTGATTAGGAGGACCATCTTAATTGAAAATGCCACACACAACTGAAATAAGTAAAAGTTTGTGTAGAGTGGCATAGTAATGCCAATCCTTCATGACATACATTTTTAAACTCTAGTTTTGTGGGATCACCACTTCATTTTATATTAATAATGACAAATTATAATGGTTACTTCTCATAGCCAATGTTCATATGTTAAACACATTATGATTAGCATAATATTATGTCAATGTGTCATGACAAAGTTCTGATAATGCATTACTTTGATTCATTAGATGTGTTGAATCAGATGTATGGGTGTGGAATTATCTAAATAATTTGTAGTAGAAGTTTGATGTTGCTTATGTATCTAATTTTGATGTATCAAATTGCATCAAAATTAATTGTATAAACATTGAAGAGACATACTGGATTAAAGTTGTAGCTTCCATAATTATCATAATACATGGCCAGGAAAATAGTTTTTGGAACATATTTCCCCACTAGAGTGTCGAAGTGCAATTGTGATGACATGAAGTAGACAAAAAGTAAACAACATAAGGTATCCTACAGCATATCCAACTCAAAATCTAAAAGTGCCATTTTAGTACAATTATAGCTTACCCTTTTTGCCATATTGTTTCAATCTAGATGACCAAAGTGTTCCCTTTCTTGATTTAATTAGAATTTAAAATTCAAATTGATTGTTCTTAAATTTTTAATATGGTTAAATTAAAGTTTGAACTTTTAAATCTGAAATATGAGAATTTTGATTATGGTTGGGTAGAAAGACTTGAGTTATATGACATAAGCCATGATATGACTAGGCTTCAAGCTTTAAAATCATCTTGTAATTTTATTTATTTTATTTTTATTAACTCTTATCCTTATTATTATCCAGTAATGATTGCAAAATGAAGATATAGATAGTATTTCTAAAATTAGGAGTTACTTGTTTAGTCATGATAAGAGAATTAGAATGGGAAAATGGTTTCTGTTGAATGTAAGAATATCTTAAGATAAAATATATGAGAAAGAAGAATTGATGTCAAAATTTATTTTGGCCATATCATAAATAGATTCTTAAATTTTGGTAGCTAGATATGACAAGCCAAAAAGGTGAAAATGAAATGAGTTTTAACATCAATGGGTGAACCATGACTTAAAGCAAGCAAACTAGTCTTTCTTAAAGACAATATGTGGTTAAAGGAGGTATGGACAAGGCGATTTAAGCCCCTATGATGTTCGTGCTTGGGTATTAGAAAATGCTAGCCATAAGAGGTATTTAGCATGGCTAACTATGGGAATACTAGGGTGGAAAAAAAGATAAGCCATGAAAAACAAGAAGAAGAAAGAGGGTTGAAGTTTTCAAGCAAAGAAACAGCCATCCAAGGGGAAGAATGCAACCAACCTTTTTAGGTTAGATGAACCTTTTGAACATGCAATACATCTATCTATGATCTAAGGAAGATTTAAAAAGAATTGTCTTATTAAAATTGCATGTACAGTCGAGGGAATGGGATTATTTAACAGAAAGTCAATTTTATTCCACAAACCTTATTTTTAAAAAGCTGAACCTATTGTACCAATGAAAAATGTGTACTTTTGATACCTTATAATGTTTAATTATAATCCATTTATTATGCAATTTTGTTAAAGGTATTATGCAAGAATTTCTGACATTAACTAAATTGTGATTGTAAGTTAAATTCTTATTCATTTGCTACCTTGTTTAACTTTACTTATTGAACTAATAAGAAGATGGATTTAGAGTGATTATTTGTAGTTACAAAATACCTCATAATTTAGACACGATCATGAAGTATTCTAATGGTAAAGCCTTTCAGATAGTGTAAATGTCATTTGTAATATAAAAAATTTTGTACGATTATTGTCATAAAACTATTAAAGCATACTATAACAAATTCTAATGTGATAAACTAAGACAAGATTTCTTTATTTTATTTTTATTTCTATGCAAAGGATTAGACTCCATGCTTGAATGTAATTGTGTTTCCAAGTAGTATCCTATAAGAAATATAAAATCTCAACCATGCAAAAACTTTAATTCTATTTCACTTCATGACATGATATAAAGGTGTATATTGTTGCAAAACCATGTATAGAAGTATGCCACCTATTATCTAAAATAATTAAAACTTATTTATTGATGAACCATGATATGAAACTTAGAACTATTGTTAGTACCATAGATCAAATGTTATGGCCAATTATCTCTTACCATTGGTTTGCTTTGGAAGCATGGAACCAAGGCTTCATTAAGTCATGGGGGGCACAAGTTCAACCCTTGAAGAGAATCAAGATGGTTTCTACGGTATGTGTGTGTTGCCCTTGGTTTTTGGTTGGAAGCTTTTGGTGAGCATGATTTAAGGCCTTAGAAGAAGGCTAGGTTGACTAGAGATATGGTTGGTAACCAGAGAGTTGGTTATGACTAGAAGTTCTATGGCTACGGTTAGACTTGAAGGTTATATGGATAATCTCTAATAGAGCTTAAATTATAGATTCGACGTGCATTGATATAGCTATGTAAGCTAAGCTTAGACTTAGAATTATTCTTAAAGGCTTAGAATTTGTTCATGGAAAAGGAATGTACAATAAAATGTCTTAATGATGGGCAAAGAAAATGCGATTGTTGAAGATCAATGAATATTATAAATTAAGGTTGGGTTGGTGAAGCTCCTTATTGAGGCCTTAGAAGAAAGTAAAAGTGCCTGAACAAGACTTTGAAATGCAACAATGTTTTCCCAAGGAAATAATACGATAAAAATGTTCGTTAGACCCATTTGTTGACTTGGTACTTTGCATAAGAACAAGACTAACCTTATTTAATCACATTGGGAATATGATAAGACCCTACATGAAGATCATGGGGAAATGTGATGCCATAGGAGAAGCATTAGGATATGTATGGTGACTCAAGGTTGAGACTTTGGTACACAAGGATTTTTAATAATACTTGTGTGAGCATAGACATTATTGTATTGATAATCAACTATAAATGGAACCTAAGAGAAAAAGGAAAAGCTTTGTAAACACTAAGGTTAACTTATATAAGAAATGGTCGTAAGCAAAATAAGGGTAAGAATAAATACAAGAAAATGGGTTATGATATTATGAAATGCAAAACTAGAGTTTTCAAGAAGCCCCATGACATGTAGTTAATAATGTCATTAGATAAATGAAAATCAACTGAGGGTATAAAACCTAAATTAAGATAGAGCTTGAAAAGTCCTAGATAGTTATGGAATAGAGTTAGTAGGATGCTACACCTTACGGTCATTACTTAAATCAAGAGAGGATCAAATGTAGTGGACCCTTGATCATGCATGCTTATTCATGAGAAAGGTAGATTAAGCTACTTTATTATTTTAGCAAAAAAGTAGTTACATATGGTTGGTTGAGCCTATGAGATGAGTGCTAGATGACATTATAAGACTTTATAAAATTGGCTAAATGTGATAATAAAAGTTGTCTCTGGAGGGAACTATTACATATTTAGCACTATGGGGAATCACGTGGTATCCTATATTTTCAAGGAAAGCACATATGGGTTTTGGGGACTTATTGAACCAGATGGGGTTCGCCCATGTGATCAATGCTTCTTTGTTGAGTGCTAGATCATCTCATGAGAAAGGGTTCCAAGCCTTATCATGATTCTCATGGATAAAATAGTTTATTAGATCAGAAAAGAGGTACTAAGCCATAATATAAGTATATATATATATATATATATATATATATATATATATATATATATATATATATATATATATATATATATATATATATATATATCGACTTAGCTAGTAGTTGATCATGTCATGTGGTAGTTAAAAAAAATTCTATTTATTAACATGATTTACTCAAAGAATGTTCATTTGACTTTTTGCTATTTTAAGGATTACTATATGGCCCATTTTGATGACTAACTTGTATATATTCTTGTTACTACTCAAAAAATTACAAAGGAGCACAAACAATCCTTTAGTTTCTAATAATGATTTATTGACCACAATGTGAGAAATCGATTCCATTATTTGTCTTTGCGATTGCATATAATTCCAACATAACCAAACTACCCATCATGATTATTCACAAAACCATCAACATTTAGCTTATGCATTTTATGTGGGCAACACCAATTCACAACTTCACAACTTTTGTACATTATAACTGAATATGGTACTAAACCAAGGTGAGGTACTTGATGATTCTCCTAAGATGTCTGTGTGGAGGAAATGTAGGTAATAGTATTTTAACATTTCTATATGACACCATTGATAATGGTGTTTATAGGTCGATTAAATTTCTTATGGATATTTCGGTTTTTAGTAGACCATACGTCCCATAAAATAATAAGAAGATAGATTACAATGCCTTCTCTACAATCAATGTCATTGATTCATTATGTCCACTAATGTGATGTTTTGTAGATAATTCTAGTTATTATTACTTGTTTAGTTTGAAGAGTATTGGCGAACATAGACTATGCCTTGTTTTTTATCAACATAAAATGGCATGGCCCATTGAGCCTTCATTAGAGTTGCAAGGGCTCTTCAATCCTTTTGAAAGTTGATCATTCTTAAACACTTAGAGAATTTTAGAAGACTATTAAAACTTCTAAAAATGGAAATCATAGTTCAAATGCATATTTAAAAATCTAAATCATCTACTTTGAATTTAGTAATAGAATTTTTCTACTGGTTGATTCCCAGGCTGATTGAGTCTAAAGTTTCCATAAATTGTTAGTGCCCAAATGCTATTCTCATTGTGTTGAAGAGTTTAGTTTTTTTTAAAAATACTTCTATTTTTTATGTCCTTCAAAGTGTCAGATATGTCGTCTTTCCCTCCTGATATCGAATATTTTTCCTTCCTTTTTTTACCATAGTGAATTGTTTGTTGGCAATATCTAATTGTGTTTCATTTATAAGGTAGACTTATTCACTTCATGCATTCTCCTATTAGAATGCAAACTCTTCATAAAAAGTAAATATATTTAATACTTAATCATATTTATGTTATAGTTCAACAATAGCTTTTCTATTAAGATAAGACTGTTAAATATGATAGCAATGAAAAGAAATCATAAAGCAAGACCTTTTTAATATGAATATCTAGTGTACTACTTTGTGAAGGAAAATTTTTGCAATAAAGGAGCATGATGTCGAGCCCATTGTGCATGAATTGTGAAAATCATAAAGTTGAATAGTCATAAATGTGCTACAATAAAAAATTTTCCATTTCTTGAAGCCATTTAAAAAATTTTGTTTTAAAAATAATTGTTAAATTTGAGAAATTTTAGTGAGTGAGCATTAAGAAATGATTAACAAAAGAATTTCAGATTGTTCAATTCAAAATCAATTCAACACATTAAAAAAAATGAAATACACCTTATAAAAGCTAGTAGCCCAAAAAATGATGCACACTTGCCAAAAAGATTTTATAATCACCTAGACAAAAACACCATAGAAAGTAGCATATTGAATGCTGCAGCACTTGTGAAAAGTATTAAAAAAAATTTTAGAACAAAAGCCATAAAAAATGTTTAGGCCAAACGACACAAAAAATGACAAGGTCAAAAAAATACTACTAGCTAGAGGACTGAAAAAAAGAGAAAATGGAAAGTCCCAACAATAGGATAAAGAAATCTATTATATATCTTAATTGTAAGGTCCTATGTGAAAAATAAACTTAAGTAATGGGCTCACTAAAATAGCATTAAAGAGAGTTAGATATGTAAAGTAACTTATAGTACTCTCGAGTGGCTCCAAACATTCCTCAAATACAAATAATCATTTATTAAAATCAAGTCAAATTAGTTGTCATTCACTAATCATTGTCTAAACTAATGATATGCATGTATGATTTTATCATATGGACATCATGTAACTCATAGCTAACTTTGATTTGCATTTTTAACATACTAAAAAATAATCATATCAATACCATAAGAACATCACACATATATGTAGAAAATGACAATCCAAATCTAGATTTTCACCTCTTAAACTTTCATAGGGTCATATAAGAACATGAAAATTATTCTATGTATTCAAAGCCATTGACATGTACTTGCTATAAATAAAGCATCACTTGTATGCATTAATGGAATCATACTTGTAAATTCAAGTGACTTCGCTTAATGCCTTTGTCACACATATCATGTCCCAAAAAAATTTGTCATACTATTATGATATATGGTACATATATGATAAGTATAACTATAACACACACTTAATGACCTTGTATAAACACCGTTTCTATTTCTACCAATGAGTTGATCATAAAAGTATGGGATATTAAACTTTACAAGGCATAGTTCTATACCTCTACTAACCTTCTTGAAGAAATAGAGCAACACCTATATGGTGTGGGTGTTGCACTTGTATAAATGAAATTTAATCAATTTTTCGTAGGATAACCTGCATTTTACACTTTGTCTGATCTCGTGGCTAACAACTTATATCATGTGATGATAACGTTATACAAGTAGAATTAGTATATTTTTTAATATTTAATTTTTTCCAACAAAGTATTTATTCTCGTTTGATTGCTTAGTACAAACCATAGTACTCTATTAATTTTAAAATATTCTTAGGAAAATTTATGTGTAAATAAGAATAGATAAGATGTGCGCCATTAAACTATAGCAATATGAGTGGAAAGTCGACTTCAAAACAATTAAAATTTATAGTCAACCTTATCAATACCTAATGTCTCGTGCAAATTTTTTATTCCGTTTAAAAATTTAGTTAAAGGCCTTTTTTATTTTTTTAGAGTTCTTGCTCATTTTATGAAATATTTCAATCACACCTTATTTGACAATGAATGATGTTATGTTGATCTTCTTAGCACTTTTGAGTAAAGTTTTCACATATAATGCATAACATTTATTCAACTTTCTTGCTATCACTTTCTTCTATTTCTATGAAACTCTTATTTTTCCAGCATGTGAGCATTACATAACTTTGATTTGGTTATTTTATTTTGATTAAATTTATTTAATTTCAATCTTAACATATATATATATACATATTTACTTAATATCAAAATAAAATATTATTATTATTTAGTTTAATTAATTTTGCAATTCAATATAATTCTAAATAAAGTCAATTGGTCAAAAGGCAAACATCATTTCATTGATCTTAGGGAGCTCTATCAAATAACATAATCACTTTTTCAACTTCAAATTATTTATTCTTTATGGTTTTTAAACACTTTGTGGGTTATTTATAATTCGTGCATGACATGATGATTGAGATTGTCCTTGATCCATAATTAGTATGTTTTCTACCAAAAATGACTTCATTCCTTTCAATTTGTTTTTGTTTGGCTATGTTAGTACAAACCTATAATTCTCTTATCATCTAATCTTTACATCTCTTTGATCTGGCTATCTTATAATACTTTTAATTACTATATTTTTTTTGTCATGTATTTTATAAATATGAAAATGATATTTTTTTATTTTTTTATCCAGACTTAACTTATAATTTATAGAAAGTTAAAAAGAGGTTTGATTGAGATCAAACAAAACTTATTAACTTAGCTCTTGGAACTTTATAAAATTAAATATTCATTATTAAATTTTTTGGAATTTTATTTTCTTTGATTTTAACATAGTTTTTGAGACATGTTTTTGTACTTTATTTCAAAATGAAGGATGTCACCCTTTATCTCCTTAATATTTTGGAGTTTAGTTTTCTCATACAATTTTTCTCATTGGTTCAAATTTTTTCTATTATTTGGTTATATTACTATATAAATATAATTCTCTTCCCTTATGGTCTTTTCATTTCTTTAGTTTTGTTACATTATGTTACCTTAATTTTCTAGATTTCAACTTTCTTATACTTTTATTTAATATCAAAATATTAGTATAATTATTGCTTATTTACTTAAGTAAATTATAGTAATTTTAAATTAGGTTTGATGGAGATGTAACAAACATCATTAGGCTTATCTTGACTAGTTCAATCCAATTAAAAATTCCATTTATTATATTTCTCTAAGTTTTATTTTTTATAATTTCTTTGTAGTTTATGAGGCATTTTGATTCTTGCATAACTTGTTAATCAAGGATGATGCATTAAATCTATTTAGTATGATGGAAAATAATTTTTATGAACAATTTATCTTTTTGCTTCGAACTTTTTATTTCATTTGGTTATATTACTATGTAACACTAAATTGATTATACTATGAGCATTATGTCACTTTGATTTGGTTATATTACATTGCTTCAATTTAGCTCATTTCAACTTTAATCTATATCTACATAAAACTATAATAATAATTTGTTATTATTTTCATTTGTTTGCATTAATAATGTTTCAAAGTTCCAAAGGTGGTTCAATGGAGAAAAAACAAACTACTTGGACTTGTTATGTCAAGCACTATCAAGTTAGAACTCATTTTTATATTTTTTAAATAAATTATCTATTTATTTTGAGAACTTTATGAGTTATTTTGGTTCTTATCTAATTTTATGATTAAAAGTTTTAAACTTGGTCTTCTTAGTTGATTGAATTGCAACTTTCTTTAAAACATTATGTTATTTTAAGAAATTGTTTGCATTGATTTTGTTTTATCAGTAAGAAACTCTAATTTACCCATAGTGTGAGCTTTACATCACATTGATTATTTCCATTATATTTAGTAAATTTATCTCATTTCAATTTCAAGATATATTTCCTTAATATCATTATTGCTATTATTTATTCTTGTTTACATTGGTAATTCATGAAAATTCAAAAAAATGTCCAATTTGTATCAAATAAATATCATTGGACACAAAGTATTGAGCTTTATCAAATTAAAACTTCAATTTTATATTTTATTTATTTTTTATTTTTTAAGATTTTAATTTAATTGTTGAGACAATTTGATTCATACCTAATATAATGAATTAGGATGTGAAACTTAATGTCCTTAGTTTCTAAAAAAGGGAAATTACTTAATTTATTTGAATTTTTAAAATTTTTTGCTTAGAATTGTTTATATTACTTTGTAACTCTAAATATTCTCTCATGTGATGTTTACATGGCTTTAATTTTTATATATTAAATTGCTAATATTTATCTCTTTCCACCACTAATGTATATTCATTTAATTTTAAAACAATAATTTATGATTTTTTATGCTCATTTGTTTCTATAATTTGTAGTAATTCTAGATAAAGTCTATTCAAGTTGAAACAAATTTCGTTGGTTTTATCTCCTCAGTATCATTGAATTTTTTTTGTTTCTTAAGACATTATCATGATTTATGTGTTTATTTAATTTGTACTTGATTTAATGATTGATGTTGTTGGGAACTATCTCTTTAATATCTTTGAATGATGCTTTTCATATTATTTATTAGATTTATTCAAATGTTTTACTTTGACTTGGCCATATTACTAAAAAGACCTACTTATGCTCTTTCTTGAGAGTTACATCACTTTGATATAGTTGAACTACATTTATTCAACTTATCTCTTTTTAGCATTAATACATATTGGTTTAATTTTAAAATAATATTTGATTATTATTTATTCTTATTTATTTTTGGTAATTTTCAACAATTTAAAAAGATATTTGACCTTTGTGAAACATGCATCATTAAACTTATCTCGATAAGTCCAACTCATTTGAAAAATTATTTTTAGTTTTTTTAAATAGTTTATTTTTGGGGTTTCTACACAATTTTTAAGGCATTTCAATTCGCATATAATTTCAAGATTGTGAATGTTACACTTGAACTTCTTCTTTAGAATATAATTTTTCCATATCATTTATCTAATGTCTTTAGATACTTTTCTTTGATTTGGTTATATTATTATGTTATCCCAAATTTCTTATTGTATGACCTATATATTTCTTTTATTAATTTATTACATTATTTGACTTTATCAACTTTTTTGTTTGATATAAATTTAATAAATATTAATATAATAAATTTTTATTATTTATGACAATTTAATTTATTAATTTTAGAAATTCTAAATGTGGCCAAATCAAGAAAAAACAAGGGTATTTTTCACCTCTCAATGAGCTCCATCAAATTAACATTAATTTATTTATTTGTAAATGTTTTATTTTTAAGGGCTAAGTTAAGACTTGTGAGATATTTTGATTTGCATCTTATTTTGTGATAAATGATATTACAATCAACCACCTTATTATAATTGATTTTGCTATTACTATAAAACTTTAATATTACACTAATTAAATTTATCTAATTTTTTAGAATATATTTACTAAACATTCAAATGTTAATTTTTGTTACTATTTTGCTTATTTATTTTGGTAATTCATATTAGTTTCAAAATGAGGATTGATTAAGACAAAACAAATATTATTAAACTCATCTTGATGAGCTATATCGAATTATGTACATATATATATATGTTATTAAAAAATTTTATATTATTGATTTAATCAAATGTTTTATTTTAATTTGAATATTTTATTTGACTCTTAATCACTTGTAATTTGACCTTTGCATTATTTTTATTTGGTTATATTAGTTTACATCAATTGATCATTGTTTAGCTTTAATATGTATTTTGTAAATATTAGTTTTAATAAATTGTTAATATTTATAAGCTCTATTTAATAAAATATTTATTTTTACGCATGCTATTTTAATATAATACTTTTTAGAGTTTTTTAACACTTGAGATGATATTTCAATTCACACATGATGTGACAATCGAAGATATTACACTTGTTGTCCTCACCATCTTATAATTCAACCTTCCCTTACTCTTTTCGTCAAATTTTTTTTTTCAATTGTTTTGTATTATTGGATAACTCTTAATCTTGTCTCGATTGACTTTTGCATGACTTTCATTTAGTTATATTACATTGATTCCATTTATCTTACTTCAATTTTATTAACTATTTATTTAATATTAAAGTAATAATTTATTAATATTTATGCTTACTTAAATTAGTAATTCATAATAGTGTTGAATTTGGTTCTAACGAGACCAAAAAATTCTCATTGGAAGTCATTTCAATGAGCTCTATCCCGTTAAATATTTAGTTTTATTTTTTAAAATATTTTACTTTCTTTGCTCTTATGGTAGTTTGTGATATTTTTTTATTCTTAATCTCCTTCGTATCTATAAATGTAACCTTCAATTATAAGTTTTCTCTTAAAACCTTTCACTATGTTAAACTATATGTCATCTAAGGTCACCTTTATAGTGGCTTGGTTTGGTTATGTTACATTACTTAACATTTTCCTATTATTTCTTAAATTTTTTCTTAGTCAATAATTCCAATACAAGTGTGACAAAGGCAAAACAAATATCGTTGGTCTTATCTCAACAATCTCTATCGAATTAAATGTGTGTTTCTATATTTTTTTAAATATTTGATTTATTTGGTTATTTTCATACTTCATAATAAATTAAGATTCATATATGACTTTTTAAAAAGAGATTTTATTCTTGATCACTTTTGTGTCTTAGAGAGAAACTTTCTTATATAATATGTGTCATTTTCAATTTTTTTCATTTAGTTATATTACTAAGTAACTCCAATCTTATCACATGTTACATTTACATCATTTTGATTTTCTTATATTTTATTACTTCAATTGATGTTTTTTCTTTTTTTATAAATTTGTTAAGTTTAATTAAAATAAACTACTATTATTCATCCTTATTTACGCTAGTAATTCGCAAAAATTCCAAACAATGTTCGTTTGATATAAAACATTTTTTTATTCATCTCGATGACACTAATTAATTAAATATTAAATATTTTATTTTTTAAATATTTTTTTTCAAAGTTAGGCTAGTTTTATGAGACATTGTGATCTGTACTTGATCTAAAATAAAGGATGTTATACTAAATTTCTTTAGTATCTTTGAATGGCACTTTGCTACATAATTTGTCTCATTTTTTCAAATTTTTCTCTTTAATTTTGTTATATTACTACGAAACTCTATTTCTTCTCAAGTATACCCATTACATCGCTTGATTTTTTCATATTACATTACTTTAATTTATCTTATTTTAACTTTAAAATTTACCAATTTAATATTAAAATTATAGTTTATTGTTATCCATGTCTATTTACTTTGGTAATTTATAATATTTCCAAACGAGTTCCAATGTAGACTTAAAAAATATCATCAGACTAACAATGATAGGCTTTACCCAATTAAAAATGTTTTTGATATTTTTAAATATGTCATTTTCATGGATTTTGGCATGCTTTATGAGATATTTTAATTTGTGCATAATTTGATGATCTATAATGTTGCACTTAATCTTGTTAACATCTTAGAGTAAAGCTTTCCTCAATAACTGAATTAATTTCTTCAACGTTTTCATTTTCGTATGATTATATTACTATGTAATTTTAATCTTATATTGTATGACGTTTATATCCCAAGAAATTTTCTATTTCTTGACAAGATATATCTAATTAAACTTTCACTTGTTTAATTTATAAATGTTTTATTTTTATAAAAATTTTTACATGTTTTATGAGATATTTTTATTTATACCCAATTGATAACTCAAGATGTTGCACTTAATCTCCTTAGTATCTTAGCATGGAACTTTCTTATATATTAAATCAATTTTCTTCAAATTTTTCACTTGGGCCTAGTTATATTACTATAGAACTCTGAATCACTTTTTGTACAATATTTACATCATTTGATTTTGCTGTATTATATTAATTCAATTTATCTTATTTATAACTCGATTTCCACGATATCTTCGATTACAAGTTCCTAAATAAGTTTCTTATTTCATCAAATCTTTAACTTTGATTTGGACATGTTATTATGAAACTCTATGTATCATGTCTTGTATCCTTTACATTACTTTGATTAAACTTTATCACATTGCATTAATTTATGTTATTTCACATTTGATATATATTTAGTTATTTTAAAAATTATAGCTTTTTATTGATTATGTTTATTTTCTTTGGCAATTTGCATCATTTCCATTTGAGGTTGATCAAGATAAAATTAACATTGTTCGACTCATCTTTATGGGATTTATCTAATAAAATATTATTTTTAATACTTTAAAGTAATTTATTTTCTATGGATTTAGCACATTCTATGTTTATTTGATAACCAAGGATATTGCACCTTATGTTCTTCATTTCTTCAATTATTTTGCTTTGATTTATTTATATTATTATATTTTTCTAAATCTAATTTTGTGTGATATTTAGATCACTTTAATTTGCTGAAAATAATATAATATTTTAATTTATCTAATCTTACATTTATTATAAGATCAATAAATATTTAAGTAATAGTTTATTATTAATTATCATCATTTAATTTGGTAATTTATAGTAATTCCAAACACAGTTTGATTGAGTTGAAACAAATATTATTGGACTCTCCTCAACAAGCTATAACCAATTAAGTATCATTTTTTATATTTTTAGGGTTTATATGTTCTAAGGTTTTGGCATTTTATATGAGATAATACAATAAGTACCTAATTTGAGGAATGTTGATCGTACAATTGATTTCTTTACAATCTTTATTATCTTGGAATACAACTTTCCTATATAATATTTCTCATCTCTTTAATTTTTTCACTTTGATTTGATTACATCACAATATAACCTAATTCTCCTCTCATATGACTTTTGTATTATTGTGATTTAGCTTTATTACATTACTTCAATTTATTTCATTTAAAGTTGAATCTATACTTTTTTAGTAATAAAAGAATAATTTGTTAATATCTATGGATATTTATTTTAATAATTCACAGAAGTTCCAAACAAGGTTCTATTGGGATCAAAAAATTATTATATTATACTAGACTCAAAAGCATTATTTCATTAAATATTCATTACTATAGATCGTAATATTTTACCTTTTATGGATTTGACATGCTTGGCAATATATTTTTATTCATACTTGATTTGATGATCGAGAATGTCACCCTCATTCTCCTTATTAACTTGGTATGCTACTTTTACTTACTATTTATCACATTTCTTCTAATTTTTCACTTTGATTTTTTATATTATTGTGTAACTATAGATCACTTTTTCTGTAACCTTTGCATTACTTTGTTTTAGTTATGTTATATTACTTCAATTTTTCTCATCTCATCTTAAATATATATATTTATGTAATATCATAAAAATAATTTTTTTTTACTTATACTAACTAAAATCTTTAATTTTCAATAATCCCAAATGAGGTCTGATCAAGGTGAATCGAAAGTCAGCAGACTCATCTTGTAGAGCTATAATAATTTTATTTTTCATTTTTAATTTTTTAAATGTTTTCATTGTAAACTTTACATGACTCTTAAGAGACTTTATAATTCTTACATGATTTTAAAATCAAAGATGTTACATTTGATAACCTTTTTTCTTGGAGTGCAATTTTTTCGAAATATTTATTTCATTTCTTCAATTATTTTTGCTTAAATTTTTTTATTTTACTAAGTATAAATCTCAACACGTAGTGCTTTATATAATTCATTTTTTGTTCTATTACATTGTCCAAATTTTCTCAATTTTGCTTTAATGTATATTTACTTATTATTAAAATGATAACCTATTATTACTTAAGCATAATTAATTTGATAATTAAGAGTAATTTCAATTGAGGTTTGACTAATATCAAGAAATGTAGTTGGACATGTCTCAATGAGCACCACCCATTTAAATTTTAGTTTGTATATTTCTAAAAGTGGAAATATCATTTTTCAAGTCATATCATTTTTTATAAATGTGGAAGTTACTCTCGATCTTCCTTGTATTGTGAAATGCAATTTCTTATAAACTTTTTTCCTTTCTTCAATGCTATCACTTTGATTTTGTTATATTCCTATGTAGCTAAAAACATCTTTTTCTTTGGACTTTTATGTTAGGTTGTTTGGGATATATTATATTGCTTCAATTTATCTCAAGTTTGCTTTAGTAAATATTAAGTCAAGTTTAACATAAAAATTTATTATTATTTAAGCTTATTTACTTAGGTCAATTATATTATTGTTAATCGAGACCAAATGAATGTCACACTCATCTTGACAAAATCTATCGAATTAAATTTTTTTTATATTTTAAAATTTTTATTTTAAAAGGTTTTATCATTTTCTGTGATGTATTTTTATTTGCACCAAATTTGATAATCTATAAGGACACACTTGATCTTCTTGGTATCTTGAAATGTAACTTTATCATAAAATTTATCTCATTTTTTTACATTTTATAAATTGATTTAATTATATTACTCTAAAATTATACTTCTCCTCTTATGAGATGTTTGCATCATTTTAATTTGGATATATTACTTTATTATATCATTGTTTTTTTGTTTATTTAGTAGTACAATTCACTATAATTCAAAACGATGTCTAATTAAGATAAAACGAACTTCATTGAACTCCTCTAGACAGGCTCTATTTAATTAAATATTATATTTAATATTTCTAAAAAGCTTCATTTTTTGATGACTTTGGCATGATTTTCATAATATTTCAATTTACAACTTACCATACTATGAGCATTGCTACATTCAATCTCCTTTGTATCTTTGAATATAACTTTATAGTATATTTTGTCTTATTTCTCCAAAAGTTTGGCTTTGATTTGGTTAAGTCACTTTGTAACCAAAAATCTTCTAACTTGTCTCCATTACAATGCTTTTGTTTTGTAATATTACATTGATTAAATTAATCTAATTTCATCATCGACATATTTGTACTCAATATTAACATAATAATATATTATTACATCTTTTTTTACCTTAGCAGTTTTAGCAATTAGGAAAGACATGTTATTGACATCGAAAAGTCATTGTAGGACTTGTGCTAAAGAGCTTTATCATATTAAATTTTTATATTTGTGTTTTTAAAAATTTTATTTTCTATTATTGGAATACCTTTTTTTAGAATTTTGATTCATATATGATTTCATATTTCATTAATTTTACACTTATTCTCTTTAGTATCTCAAAAGAGAAGTTTTGTGTAAAATTTAACAGATTTTTTTGAAATGTTTTGCTTTGGTTTTGTTATTTTATGAGCATACCTCTATGCTTTTTGTTATGTATTCTTTATATTATTTTTCTTTAGTTATATAACATTGCATCAATTTATTTCATTTTTTCAAATTTTTTTAATTGAATTTGATATTTTATGAAGATACTTTAATTCTCCTCTTGAGTAACTTTTGTATTGAATTGATTTTTTTATGACATCGTATTAATTTATCTCGTTTTGTTAAATCTTTTTCAACGATTTTGTTCTTTTACGAGGTTACTTCAATTTTCCACTTGAATGACCTTTATATTGTATTAAGTTTGTTATATAACTTTGCATCCATTTATCTCATTTCATATTTATTATATATTTACATAATATTAAAAATAATAAATAATTATTTTTATATGTATTTTGTTTTTGTAATTTTAAAATAATTCTAATTGTTCTCTGTCATAAAGATTGTTGGACTCATCTCAAAGAGGTTTATCTAATTAAATATTGATTTCTATACTTTTTAACAATTTTATTTTTTATTATTGTGACATGATTTATGACAAATTTCTATTCATATCATATTTCATCATTTAGGATGTCACAATTAAAGTCCTTCAAATCTCAAAAAATAATTTTCCATGCAATTTATCTCAATTATTAAATTTTTCCTCTTCAATTTCATTTGATTGCTATGAAATTGTTATTGTCCTCTTGTGTGAGCTTTACAAAACTTTAATTTTGTGGTAACATACAATTTCAATTTATCTTATTTAAGCATTATTATATATTTACAAAATATTTGAAAATAATTAATAGTTATTAAGACTTATTTATTTTTTTAATTCGTAGTATTCCAATCGAGATAAGATCAAGATGAAAGAAATCGCTTTGCATAATCATGACAAGTTCTATCTAATTAAGTACTCATTTTTATAATTTTAAACATTTTAGTTTTTAAGATTTTGGATCACATAACAAGGTATTTCTTTTCATACCTAATTTAATCATAAAAAATTTTATACTTGATCATCTTAGTACCTACAATCCAACAATCTTGTGCCATTTTTTCCTAATTTTCAAATCTTTCATTCCCATTTGTTTATATTAATATGAATATCTAATTCTTATATCATAATACATTTTTGTCACTTCATTTGGGTATTATTATATAACTTAAATTTATGTTAATTTTGATTTAAAATATGTTTATGTAATACTAAAAATATAATTTATTATTATTAAGTCTCATTTGTTATGGTAATTCAAAATAAATCAAATAAAAGAGATTTATTTAAGAACAAATGCCACTAAATCCCTCTCAAAGAGGACTAACGAACATCATATTATTTTTTAAATTTATAATTATTTATTTTCTATATTATTGACACATTTTATGTGTCATTTTGATTTATCGATTAATGATCTTATGCTTGATTTGCTTTATATCTTGGAATACAACTTTCTTTCATACTTTATGTCATTAATTAAAATTTTTTGCTTTAATTTGGTTATACTATTTTGAAACTATATATCTCCTCAAGTGTGCCCCTTACATGGCTTTGTTTTTGTTATATTACATCTCTTTAATTTGTCTCATTTGATCACCAATTTTATTTACCTAATGTTAAAAATAATAACATCATTTATTTATGCTTATTTACTACGATAATTCGTAGTTATTCATGATGTGGCTCAATCAACATGAAACAAATATCGTTGGACTTCTCTCAACAAGCTTTCAGCAATTAAATATTTATTTTTTATATTTCTTAAATATTTTATTTTATAGTATTTTCCTAAATTTTAGATGGAATTTTGACATGTGTTTGATTAGGTAATTAAGGATGCTACACCTAGTCTTCATATTATCTTGAAATTAAATGTTTCCTTAAATTTATTTGGTTTCTTCAAATATTTTTCTTTGATTTGCATATATATCTATGGAACTATAAATCTCCTCTAGTTTGCCCATTATGTCACTTTGATCATGTTGGTTACCTTACTTTAATTTATCTCATTTCAATTTTTAATGTATATATATACCTAATTCAAAAATAATAATTATTATTATTTATGCTTTTTTACTTTCATAATAACTAATAATTACAATGTAAGACTAATTAGGATTAAATAATCATTGTTGGAGTCATCTCTATAAGCTTTATATAATTAAATATTATGTTTTCAATCTTAAAAATTTTATTTTAATGGACTTTATTGGGTACAACAATTAATATGGATTGTAATTTTCTCTTTTTGCCAGATTTCACCAAATGTCTTGTTTTGGTTTGTTTACAATACTATTCAATCTAATGATCTCTATGTGCGACCTTTACATTACTCAATTATGTTTTATTAAATTGATTCAATTTATTATATTCTGAATGTTATTATTTGTTTACTTAATATTAAAATACTATTTTTTAAATATTTAAACTTATTTATTTTGAAAATTCATATAATTCAAGATTAGAACTAATCAAGATGAAAATATGTGGCCTGAATTTCCATAACAAGATCTATCTAAAAAGAGATTCATTATTTTAAATATTTAATTTTATAGAAAATTTTCATTCTTTATAAGATGTTTTGACCAATAGCTAATTTGATGATTAAGGATGTACATTTGATCTCTTTCTTTTCTTGGAATGGAGTTTTTTTTGTAGAATTTACTTAGTTTTTTAAACTTTTTTCTTTGACTTTATTATATTACTATATATCTCTGAATCTTCTCTAATGTGACCATGAAATTAATTTCTTTATATTATATTTCTTCAATTTATCTCATTTTTAGATTAATTTATATTGTTTTAGTATTAAAATTACATTTTTTTATCAATTATTTTTTATTTTTTACATTATTACATTACTTCAATCTATCTTAATTCCTCATTAAAATTAATTTACTTCATATGAAAATAATAATTTATTGATAATTATGGTTTTTTGTTTTAGTAATTCATATTAATTCCAAAAGGTGTTTGATTGAGTTGAAATAAATGATATTGGACACAACATGGCAAGCATTACAAGGAATTATTTTCTTTTCTAGTGTTTATGTATGTTTTTTGAGTTCTTATTTGTTAGAAATTTAATGATCAAGGATGTTACCCAAATTAACTATTTGTTCGTGTGACATTTTTATAGTTGTGCTTTGGATATGTTACAATACCTCCATTTAGCTTATTTCAACTTTGATATATATAATTAATTAATATTTAAAAAAATTATTAATTTTATTATCTCTATTTATTTTTAAAATTTAGTTTAATTTTACACAAGGTCCAACTAAGATAAAATAAACATCTTTGGTCCAATTTCTATGAGCACTTTAAAATTAAATTTCATTTTTTTTTTAAAATAATTTATTATTTGCTTTTTTGTCATGATTTTGAAGGTGTTTGATTTATACAAGATTTAAGGATTAAGATTAATACACTTAATCTCTTCAGTACAATGTAATGCAACCTTCCTATAAATATTGTGTTGTTTCTTCAAATTGTTTCTTTGACTTTTTTATGCTACTATGAAAATGTAGTTCTCACATTTTATTTAATACTAAAATAATATTTTTTAATTATTTATTATTAATTTCTTTATTATTTTGTAGAAATTCCTTTTTTTTAATTTTTTGCACTTCATGGAACTTTTTGATTCATACTAGATTTCAAAAAATATCGAAGAACACTCGATCTCATTAGTTTGTTGAAGTGCAAGTTTCTTATGTAACTTATATTATTTCTTCAAATTTTTTGCTAAGATTTGGTTATATTCATACGTCACTCTAAATCACATCTTTTATTGCTAATGCATAGCTCTAATTTAGTTATTATATATTGCATTATTTTTTCTCTTTCAACATTAATATATAATTTTTTAGCTTAAAATTTAAATTTTTAATTATTTTTGTTTGTTTACATTCGTCATTCATTATCAATCTCTAAGAGTTCCATTTGATGGGAAATAAACATCTTTGAACCCTATTGAAAAGCTCTATGTAAATAAATATTCATTTGAAAACTTTTAAATCTGTGATATCTAGTCATTTGATAGCATAAAAGGGGCTCTTTGATTGATATTTCATTTGTCAATTGAGAATATTACACTTTATCACCTAAATTAGTTAGAATAATATTTTCCTATGCTACTTGTCTTATTTTATTAAAAATATTTACTTTGATATAGTTATATCACCTTGTACTCTAAATCTTCTTTCTTATGACATTTATTTTTACTTTGATTTAATTTTATTATATTACGTCAATTAATCTCATTCAACATTAGTATATTTTTAATGAAAATTTAAAAATCGATTATTATTGTTTATGTTTATGTGATATGAAAATTTATAATTATTCTAAATGAGGTCCAATTAATATAAAACAATTGTCTTTGGACTTATCTTAACAAGTTCTATCCAATTAAATATTAATATTTTACCTTTTATGAATAGTTTTGTATACTTTTGGTATGCTTTATAAAACATTTTGATTCATACATTATTTGATAATTGACAATGTCATACTCACTCTTCCAAGTATTTTTGAATGTAGCTTTCACATACTATTTATCACATTTATACAAGTATTTTTCTTTGATTTAGTTATATTATTATATAACTCTAATTTTTCTCTCATGTGACATATACATTACTTTTATTTGGTTATTTTACATAATTCAGATCTATCTTATTTAAGCTTTAATTTACCTAATCTAATATAAAAAACAATTTAATATTATTTGTGTTTAATTAATTTTGTAATTCAAAATGAAATTTTTTGAAGATGAAATGAACATTGTTTCACTCATCTTAGGAAGCTCTATCTCATCCAATGATCTATTTTAGCTTTTAAAATATTTTTTTTTCTAGGGTTCTTATAAAATTTTTGGAGCATTTTGTTTCTTATGTAATCGTTGATCAAGATTGTCACTCTCGAGATTGTCTCTAATCCATAATACCTAAGCTTTCTAGTACAAATTACTTCATTTCTTTAGGGGTTTTTTTTGCTTTGGTTAATATGAATCAATAATTCTTTTATCATGTGACCTTGATAATGTTTTGATTTTATTTTATTATAGTGTTTTGATTCACCTCTATTAAATTTTATTACATATTTTATTAATATGAAAATGATATTTTTTATTATTTATCCATACTTTATTTAAAAATTAATAAAAATGTAAAATCAACTTCAATAATGATGAAACAATAGCCATAAGACTCAATTTTAGGAGTTCAATAAAATTGAATATTTGTTATTCAAATTTTAAAAATTGATTTTTTAGGATTTTAGTACTCTTCATGAGATATTTTTTTGTAATTAACTTCATAAATATGGATGTCACACTTGATCTCCTTAATATCTTGGATTACAACTTTCTCACACAATTTATCTCATTTATCAATTTTTTTTCGATTATTTCATCATATTGGTATGTAACACAAATTTTCTTCCCCTATGACCTTTACATGTCATTGGTTTGCATATATTACATTATCTCAATTTATTCCTTTTTCGATTTAATATACATTCACTTATTACTAAAATAATAATTATTTATTTTTTTCATATTTTCTTTTGTAATTTGAATTAATTCTACATAAGGTCCGATGATGAGGTAGCAAATGTCATTTGACTCCTCCTAACTTGTTTTATCAAATTAATAAGGTATTTTAATGCATACATCATTTAACAATTAAAGTTCCATTTTATATCTATAGTATTTTTGAAAAGAAATTTCTTGAATAATTTTTGTCATTTTTTGAAATTATTTATTTTATTTGGCTATATTACTATGTAGCACTAAACTATTTACAATGTGAGAATTACATTTGCTTTGATTTAGTTATATTATATTACTTCAATTTAACTCTTCTTAACTTTAGTCTACATGCTCAAAATATTACTATAATAATTTATTATTAGTTTTGTTTATTTACTTCGATAAATTTTTAAAAGTCAAAAGGTGGTTTTATGGGGATAAAACAAATGTTCTTCAAGTTGTCTCATCGATCTCTATCAATCTAAAACATAATTTTTATATTTTTGAATAATTTATTTCCTATACATTTTGTATACTTTATACATCATTTTCATCCTTATCAAATTTGATGGTAGAAAATTTTAAAATCGATCTGCTTAACACCTTTGATTACAACTATTGCTCATAAATTATACTATTTTAAGAAATGTTTGTATTGATTTGGTTGTATTACTAAGAAACTCTAATTCTCCTCTAGTGTGAGCTCTAAATCATTTAGATTTTTTTATATTATAATAATTAATAAATGTTTTTCTAATTTAAAGTAAATTTACTTAATATAATAATAACTATTATTTATTTTTATTCATTTTTGTAATTCATTGAAATTCCAAAAAAAGGTCAAATCAAGACAAATAAACCAGCATTAAACTCGATTGGCCATGCTCTATTTAATTAAATATTCAATTTTAAATTTTTAATTATTTTAGTTTTGAGGATTTTTAAACAATTCAAAAGTCATTTTTGTTTATACTTCATTTAATGATAGAAGATGTTCTTAATATCAAAAAATTTAACTTTGTTATATAATTTATCTCATTTTTTACTTTTTTTGCTTCAAATTGGTTACTTTACTATGTCTAAGTTTGTCATCGTTTGACATTGAGAAAATTTAGATTTTGTAATATTACAATGCTATAGTTTATCACTTTTCGGCATTTATATATGTATTTAATTAACATTAAAATAATACTTTTTCCTTTTATGCTTGTTTATTTTGGTAATTTCTAGTAATTTCAGTCAATGTCCACTTGAAATGAAATAAAGTTCGATGGACTTATGTTGATGGGCTCAATTCCATTACATAATGAGTTTATAATTTAAGGTATTTTTTTATTTGTGCTTGATTTTATGATTGCAGATGTCATGGATGATTTTCTTATATCTTGGAATGAGGTTTTCTCATTATATTTATCACATTTCTTTAAATTTTTCACTTTAATTTCGCTATATTATCGCAAAACTCAAATCTTACTTATGTGCGAGATTAACATCATAATGATTTTGTTGTATAATATTTATTCAATTTATCTGATTTTAACTTTATTATATATTTTCTTGGTATTAAAATTTGTTATTGGACTCATCTTGATAGCATTTAACAAATTAAATATGTTTTTAATATTTTTGAATATGATATTTTCTTTGATGTTTTCATGCTTTATGAGATATTTTAATTTGTATCTAATTTGAAGATTAAGAATGGTCAACTTAACCTCCTTCACGTCTTGGAGTACAACTTTTCTTAATAATGTATTTCATTTCGTAGATATTTTTGCTTTGGTATGGTTTTTTTACTAAGTAACTCAAAGTCTACTATCATGTGACCATTTAGTCCTAAGGATTTTTATTTATCTCAACAAGCTATATCCATTTAAATATTTTTTAAAATTTATAAATATTATTTTTTTAGGACCTTTGCATGCTTTAAAAGGCATTTTGAATCATTCCATATTTGATTATTCAAAATGTCACATTTGAATATGTTAATATCTTTCAATAAAACATTCTCATACAATTAATCCAATTTCTTTAATTATTTTTTTTGCACTTAGATTTATTAATATAGAACTCTAAATCTTCTTTTGCATGGCATTTACATCACTTTGATTTAGTTGTGTTAGATTACTTCAATTTATCTTATTCAAGCCTTCACACACACATACACACACACAGACACAGATATATATATATATAAAATGTTAAAAATAATATTGTATTATTATTTATGTTTTTTAATTTTGTGCTTTGTAATATTTCCAAACGAGGACCAATGAAGTAATAAAAATGTAAAATTTTTGAAAAGTCATATCATTTTGAATTACATTATTCAAATGTAATCATCTGATCACTAAAATTATAAGATCAAATGGCCAAAACTTCTTCATGCATAATAAACAAAGCATATTCATATTCATTTAGATGATCAAATAATTTATATAATGACAATTCAAATTAAACATTTACTCTAAAATCATTTGTTTACATTCATTTAACTTCATCTAATGTATAAAGGTATAGACTTAATGACATTTGATGTATTATAATGGCTATTTTTTTAAAACTATTGTGCCAATGAACATGTTATTTTGTGTAACAACTATTTTTGAATAGGCATTACTAAAATTGATCTTTTCAACCCATAATGGCTAAGTGGCATGTTTGGCAACTATTATTAATTATCATAATGTGCTGGCAAAAAATAGTTTTTTAAACTTGGATAATTGATTAAAGATTGAAAAATAGTTCATTCTATTAAATTTAAGATATTGTAGTTAGCACTCGTTAATATTTCTATTTGCTACATTATTTATTCTTCAAGCTCCAAATCTCCTTCCTACTTCAATAGGCTAAGCTTTTATTATTTTATTTCTTAATTGAGACAAACAACAATAATACATTTGTTCTTTCTTAAATATTTGAACAATCACATTTTTTTAAACATCAAACTCAAATCTGTGTTGCTATAATTTTTCTTTTACGACTTCTTTTTATTTGTTGTATGCCTTTATTAGCCTATTTATTTTACTTCATTACTGTGAGGTTAAAGCGATATATTTGTTGGTTTTGTTTTGACCACGTTTTGTGGAGGGAGTGGGTTGGTAGATTTAGCCTTGAATTTGAGTAGAACCACAAAAGGTGATTGGTGTATTTTAAGTTTATTTGAAATTTTTTATTTAGAAAAGTTGATTTTAAATTTAAAAGAAACTCAATACATTTTGAAGTAAATTTCAAATTTGTATAAAATCATTTATAATTATTTACTAGAACTTATTAGATAATGCAAAGCAGTCACTTTAAAAAAATGATTTTAAATAAGTCTTTTAGAATTCAGAATTTTTATTGCAAGGAACTCCTATTTTGCAAAATAGTGCTACAATTGGTTTCAATGCTATCACCCTTTTTATGTGAATTTAAGGAAGCACCATCTAATAGTCCACCACTAATTTTTGGTGAATACTATCTCTATCTGAAAACCGATATGTTAATTCAGTTGAAGTTAGTTGGAATTGAAATAATTGTGCTAATGTAAAGTCCATTTAAATTTACTATTAAGAAAAATTTAAAAGACGTATTTATGCATAAGTAAATTAATGAAATGGATGAGAAGAAAAAACATGGTGTATAATTAAATGGTAGTGTTATAAATATTTTTATATTGTTCCTTAGATGCTTTTAAGTTTAATATAATAATGAATTTCGAAGTATTTTTTAAAATATGAAACATGTTATAGGAAACTTATGAAGGTATATCTTTATATAATGAAAATAAAAAAAATTATGAATCCAAATAATGATTTGTTCAAAATGCTTTCTATTAAATCTATTGAAAGTATGTTTTCTAGATTTACAAACATTAAATATGGACTTGTTAATTTGGGAAAACCAATATCTATTTATGAATAGGCAAAGAAGATTCTAGAATTTTATCAAAGTATTGTCTTCTGACCACTTCGATTAAGATTGCTATGAATATTTCTCCCAAGGCACTAGATGAACTCTTGCGTGAAGTCACAACAAATGAGCTTCAGATGGAGAGGAAAAAAAGAAGATGGCTTCATTGAGAAGAAGAAAGTAAAGAAGAAAAATCAAACAATACAGATAAAGATTGAGGTAGACATTTAAATAGTGGAGTTTATAGAAAAAGGATGGTATAACTCAAAACCCAAAAATTTTATTTAAATTCTTGGAATTAAAGGAAGGTATCGGAATCAAATATCTAACAAAATATTAAGAAGAAGCGAGAAGAACGTTTGGCATGAGAGTGGATAAGGACATATCAAACTCATATGTCAAATGGCATAAGAAAAAATTAGAATAAAGAAGAATGATCTGTAGGAAAGGAAGCAGTCTAAAATGATATCATTGATAGCAACTTTAAGTCATTAGGTAGAGATTAGCATTTGTGAAGAGAAAGCAAACAA
The DNA here is from genome assembly GCA_023846275.1 of Vanilla planifolia. Lineage (NCBI taxonomy): Eukaryota > Viridiplantae > Streptophyta > Magnoliopsida > Asparagales > Orchidaceae > Vanilla > Vanilla planifolia. Next base: position 2,532,606 of record JAIUJO010000052.1, read on the forward strand.
TGAATTGCTATCTTGTATGATGGCTAAAGAGGATAAAGGTGAATGAAGAACATCGTCAAGTGAAGAAAACATTATTTACTTTAATGATGAATTAGCTCAACAATAACATTATGTTTGTAATAATATGAGTTTTTGGATAAAAGATATGAGGAACTAAAAATTGAACATAATGAATATTTTTATATCAATTAGCATATTCTAAAAAAGCTTATAACATTTTTAATGAACATGTAAAAGACAAACAATAGATTAGCAAAACAATTGATGCGACTACACCTTTAGGACATTATGAAATGGAAAACTTATTGTGGAGATATTTGTGTTGCAAAAGCTAAAGGATTTCATATGTATTCACATAATGCTGATGTCAACATTTTACTTGATTATAATAAAACATTTACATGACATTATTGCTTGCAAGTTCGCCATACAACAAATATTTGTAGCATTGGAGCTAATATTGACCCTAAATGTCCCACATTCTCTTGGGTTTTTAAAGAAAATAGTCATTCATCTACTATAAAATGTGTTGTGCCAAAAATTGTTTATGTTCCTAAACCTAATTTTAATTTTGGTATGTATGCATGTCTTTCACCCTTGGTTGAGGTAGACATGTAGTTTTTGGATATTTTTTGTTTGAGACACAACACTAGAAATATTAATATATTTACAAAACAAAATGCCAATAATGGAAGGGAATTACAAGTTGGTGACAACTACTTAAAATCTATCAAAGGAATAAGTACCATTAGAAACTATGCATTTTCCATAACTAAAGTTTTCTTAGTTGAAGGTTTAAAGTATAATTTGAATAGCACAAGTGAACTATGTGATAGAAATTTAAGTATTTCAGTTGACTCCATTGCATATAAAGTTAGTATTAGTTAAAATGAAATAGTTATTGCACCTATAAGAAATAATATTTATTTAATTGATTTGAAAATAGATAATAGTTCTTAAATAAAATGTCTTGCAACATATGGCAATCATTATAAATTATTGCACATGAGACTTTATCATGCCAGCACACATAAGTTATGGAAAATTACTAAACATAACTTAGAGGCTTACAAAAATTTACTTTTATTGATGATTATTTATCTGGTTGATACACTTTTGGTAAAGCAGCAAAGTCTACTTTTAAAACCAAAAGGGTGAAACATCTAAAAGGCCATTTGAACAACATTCACTCATAGGGTTGATTTGGCCTATACACTACATGAGCTTAGTGGGTAAGAAATGTTGATTAGTTGTTGGGGATGATAGTTTTTTGTTTGTATGATCAACATTCTTATCTAAAAAGAAGTAAATGATGTAGATATCTTCATACCAGGATCACTAAATTGTAAAAAAAATGTTTGGCAACAACTTAGTTTTCTTTAGAAGTAATAATAAAGAAGAATTTATAAATGAGACATATATTGGATATTGTGATAATAAAGGATTTTTACATATTATTTTTTCTCTTAAGACATTACAAGACATAGTACAAAGGAAAAGTACAACTTTATTGAATTTATCTAGAACAATATGTAGCATGAATATAGAGTACCTCATTTCCTTTGTACAAAATCTATTCTTAATGATTTTTATTTTTTATTAAAATATTTTCTAAACAAATTAATCAAATTGTCTTATGAATTAGTAATGTAAATGAAAAATTGCTAATTTGCATTATTTTTATTATAAATGGAATATCTTAAATAATAGGAAGAGAGAATTAAGAAAATTGAAAGTCAAATGATGAAATTTTAATATTCAATTTTTTCAGTGATATTACTTATATAAATTATAACCAAACCACTTATCAAGTAGAGAATATGGCTAGATAACTTTGATGAATGAATTTCAACTAAACAAGATAGTGCGAACATAGATGATAGATAGGTAGGATTTTAGAAATTATGTTTTGGAGATTCAAATGAAATAGATAAGGAAAATGAAGATATTAAAGAAAATGTAATGCTCAAAACATGAAGAAGTTTATGTCAAACAACTTAAAGGATTTAAAGTTTATGTCAACTTAGATCATGTACACAAAATAAATAAACTTTATATTGATTTATAATGTATATATTTTATAGTTTGATAAACTATAATAATTTTTAGTTTATTGTTACATTATGAAAGAAAAAGGAGAAAAAAACATTTTTTTTATTAAAAATAAAGGTGAAGATTAACTCATATGCTAGATATATATAGATGATAGCATTTAGTGTAAGTATTGAAGACTTATGTAAATATTTCTTTAATTCAATAAAAATTGAATTTCACATCATTTTATTGCATGACTAAACTATCTGCTTAGGTGTTCAAGTTAAGTAAAGTAGAAAGAAATTTTCTTATTATAAACCAAATATAGTTTAGAATTACTAAGGAAATATTGTTTCAAAAGGGTCAACTTTAAAAAACACTTATTGGCATTAACACTCACCTAGAAAATGGTGAAAAAGGAAACTTACTAGAAATTAAAATGCATAGGAGTATAACTCGATCATTATTATATCTTATCATATTGTTACTTGATATAATATATTTTTGTGCATGTACCAAGTACCAAGCTTGTGCAAATAATCTCATTTAGTAAATATAAAGGAATTTTACATATATTTTTTTCTCTTAGGACATCACAAGACATAGTACAAATGAAAAGTAGAACTTTATTGAATTTATTTAAAACAATATGTAGCATGAATATAAAGTACTTCATTTCTTTTGTACAGAATCTATTTTTAATGATTTTATTTTTTATTAAAATATTTTCTCAACAAATTAATCAAATTGTCTTATGAACTAGTAATGTACAATATGAAATGAAAAATTGCTAATTTGCATTATTTTTATTATAAATGGAATATCTTAAATAATAGGAAGAGACAATTAAGAAAATTGAAGGTCGAATGAAGAAATTTTAATAGTCAATTTTTTTAGTGATATTACTTATATAATTTATAACCAAACTGTTTATCAAGTAGAGAATACAGCCAGATAAATTTTGATGAATGAATTTCAACTAAACCAGATAGTGTGAACACAGATGATAGATAGGTAGGATTTTGGAAATTATGTTTTGGAGATTCAAATGAAATAGATAAGGAAGATATTAAAGAAAATGTAATGCTCAAAACATGAAGAAGTTTATGTCAAACAGCTCAAAAATTGAATTTTAACTTATATGTTAGATCTATATAGATGATAGCATTTTGTGCAAGTAATGAAGACTTCTGTAAATATTTCTTTAATTCAATAAAAATTGAATTTCACATTATATTATTGCATGATTTAACTATCTTCTTAGGTGTTCTAGTTAAGTAAAGTTGAATGAAATTTCCATATTATAAACCAAATATAGTTTACAATTACTACATAAATATTGTTTCACAAAGGTCAAAATTTAAAAAAACACTTATAGGCATTAACACTCACCTAGATAATGGTGAAGAAAGAAACTTAGTAGAAATTAAAATGCATAAGAGTATAACTCGATCACTATTATATCTTATTATATGGTTACTTGATATAATGCATTTTTTGTTAATGTACCAGGTTCCGAGCTTGTGCAAAGAATCTCAATTAGTAACTATAAAACACATATTCAAATGCAACTTAGAATGTGCCATTAAATTTTGTGGTATCCAAAAGATGGTCAATAGTTTAAATTAAAAGAATTCTCTAATGTAGATTTTGCAAGAAGTAGAACACATAAAACTATCATGAGTGGAACATGCCAAGTTTTAAGAAATTCACGAATTTGATTAAGTAGTAAGAAAAACATTTATTTTGTGCAATCTACTAATATGTTTTATATTATGGGTACAACTTGTTATGTAGCACAAATTTTTTTAGATTAAATGAAAAATGGGAGATTATGATGTTACATTCGCACCATTTTTTTCTGTGATAAGTAAAGAGCAATAAACTTAGGTAAAAATACAATTAGTCATTCAAGAACAAAACATATAGATTTTATATGTCATTTAATAGCAAAACATATTCGGCCTAATCAGATTTTATTAGAATTTCTTCTTACTGATGACAAATAAATTTTCATTTTTACAAAATCTATAATTTTTAATAATTTACAAGACATAGATTTCGTTTAGGAACAATAAATCCTTTCTAAAGATAAAAAAATTGAGAATAAAATAAAACTTGGAAGAAATAAGCCTAAGTTAAGGGGATGCGTTATTCTACTTATATAGTAAAGTAGGTGGAGTTAATCACTAATTATATTGCATATTTTTTTAATGAATAATTTATATTTTTTTATCAATTTTATTATGGGTCTTATTCTAATCAAAATGAGAAGATTGTTGTGGGGTTGACCTATAGTCATAATTCTTTGTTGCAGAATAACAAAATTTAAACATTTGCAATTGATTTGATTGATCAAATTTTTGATAGTTGATATTTGTATTAACAAGGGAGCTAAAAGAATAGATGTTGATCTTAGATCTTATGAAGATTATCTTGATTGGATTGGTAAAACACTAAGTTTTTCATTATAAATTAAATTTAATTTATTTTACTTTTTTATTAGAATGTTAGGCCAAATTGAAATTTTTTTGTGAGTAACAAAATTGAATTTCTTCACCATAGAAGTCATTATTTAAATTAGTCATCTAAAAAAAATAGGATTCCAAAGTTTTGATCATCATAAAGAACTTTTTTCCTTGGTCAACTGTTTGAAAACTTCCACTCAGGGTTGTTGTAAAGATGGCAATTTTAAACAATAGCCTAGTTCTATTTGATGCAGGCATAAACTTTGATAAATAATTCAAAATTCTAAAAAGTTAAGGTTGTATCATATCAGGGCTTGACACCTAAATCCATATTATAAGGTAGTTGGTTGGGGAATCACTCTTATACTTGTTGAGCACTTACTAACAAGCATGGTCATGATCTCTTAAGCAAACTAGTAGATTGCCAACCCTAAATGTTATGTCGACTGTTTAGACTAGGTAAAACATTATGTGTAGCTATCTCTCATGCAAATAGCCAACATGTGATAAAAATTTCAAATGCTATTTTTGCATTTCACTTATCAAATGTAGAACTAAATTGGGACAATATGGTCTAGTCGTCATGTCAAATAGTAAAAATTCCTACTTCTTTCTACATCATTGTAATTCAAGTCCTGTAATTCATTCATAAGATTTTTGTGATTGAATCGTCACGAATTATGATAGCTTCATAAACAACATAGATTAAAATTCAATCATTTGATCTTGCTTTTGTCATGATCAAAGAGTCAAAAATTCTTAATCCTTTCTAAATAGAACAAATTCAAATGTAGCAAATTATCATGTTGTTTTTTTATCGAATTATCTAGACTAAATCTTAACTCCATAATAAACTATTTGACCGTTATTTACCATCTTCAAATATAAAATCAAACATCTTAAAGACATTGAATGAGCTGTAGTCGTAGCTTCAAAATGCTACTGACTAGTTAACACATTATTTTTCTTAATGGGTATTTTCATATTATTGTCATTAAAATCAAGACATTTAGCTAATAACAACAAATTGGCATATTAAATAATTCATTTTGTTATTGTAAAATGCTTAAAAATAGTAGATATTTTAACATGAAAAGTTTTTGAGAGAATCCACAAAAATTTTGAGCTACAAATGTAGAGCCTTAGAAATTTAGCGTACTATGGTTTCCATTTATTGTATCATTCATTCCTTTAGCTCCAACACTCCTTTATAATTAAATAAACTAAAGTTTTATTCTCATATTTCCTACTTCATTCATGTAAAAGGATATTAAACTTTTCGTTATTAAATATTTTCATCAAGCATAAGATTTTGGTATACATCCAATTAAAATTTGTGTGAATACAATCTTCCATTTTCTATTTATTTTATTTTAGTGTAAGGTTGTAGTGACCTATTTTTTATTTTGTTCTTGAAAGGGAACCTCATACTGTGCTATTGTAAAATGCATAGATTGGTTTGTTAGGTTTCTTGCTGGCATATATTGGGGGAGGATGTAGGTTTAAATTTGAGCTAAAGCACTTAATACCATCTATGTACTTTGTTATTGTTTGCAAATATTTTATTTTAGAAATGTTATTTTGTATTTAAAAAAATTAATGTGCTATAAAATAAATTTTAAGTTTCGTACAAAATCATTTACATATATTTATTAAAGCTTTTTAAATAGTAGAATATAATTTTCTAAAAAATTTTTTTAAATAAATTTTATTGGAAGTTAAAATATTTGTTCTCATTAATTCACCCCTTCTTACTAGACCACAAATGATCTGTGTTATCATAGATCAATTTTGTGCAAACTTAAAACTACACTTCATTAATAAGATAATTGTAGTTGTATTAAAAAATACTAGACAAAGCAATCATGGAAGTGTGAACAAGAAATTAGACAAGTTTGATTGAGTCTCATAGACTTTAAACCAAGTAGATATTTAGATATTTTTAACATATTGTTATGAAAATCAATGTCATACCTTTCTTTTTCATAGAAAGATTCTTTCTTTATGAGGTTTATTTGGATTATTCTTATTAGATATCTATATTATTCCTATTTGATGGTTGGTTACTAAAATTAACTATTAGAGTAAGCATATCTCACTATTAATTTCCATAAGTTCTTTTGTGACTATGAAGTGTGTAAACTTTTGACATAAAAATTTCTAGGACAAGAATGTTTTATACGTATTTATTAAGATGTGCTGTGCAAGCATGACATACACTCTTTTCAATCATAACATTTCTAAATCCACAATTCAAGTTTTCATGAAATAGTTTTGCAAGTCACATATATTTCTTATTACTCATCACTATGCACCAAAACTTTGTTAACACATGATTATTTTCAAGGATGTTGTTACTTATTAGTGTAGAAAGTACTCATCCTTGTTTGACTATTCCTTAACAAATACTTAAGGTGATAATAGTATCCTTGTCTTGCAACTACATATCACATTCCTATCCAATTCTATGCACACACACACACACACTTACACAATTAAATTTATCCAAATTCACTTTTTATAATGGAGGACAACTAGTTTTTGTAGTTCAATTAAAATTTTCATATGTTAGCTATTAGTGGTCTTGAAACCTAAGGTTTGGCTCCACTAGTCCTTGTTATTGATACTTTTCTACACATCTACTTAAGCTTTAAACTTAGCAGCCCAAGACAACTTTGGTTCATAATGTTAAAGTTATGGTCCTTTCTGGCAGTTGTTTTACACCAATACCATATTATTTTAACTAAAAGTTTTGCATGAACTATCATTTTAGGCTAGGGAAAAGATTGATTGCTTTGCAAGAGTTAAAAACAAGATTATCTCACAAGGGATAGTCTAAGAACATCCTCTTTATGTTCTAGGCCATGTAGGAATTTGCTCTTAATTATTTAATAACCATCAAAAGTAATCTTTATGTTCATGCATTATGCCAGATTTGTGAAACATATTGAAATCTTCTTGTGTGGTCCACGTGATTCTATACATTATATCTAATGCATTCATTCATATTGATCACCATGTCATAAAGTAACATGAGAATAACTATTAATGAAAATTAAGGTTTTAAGATCTAAACATTTAAAGCATCCTTAGGTATAAAACTTTTGTATGAGTGCCTTCAAATACTTATTGTGCTTCCATTCAGCTAACTAAGGCATTCTATCTTATTTGTTAAAGTAATGCATGCAAATCTTGGTAAATCAAATTTGGTTCCTACAATTTATGCTTTGGATGAAGAATTTGTAGTATAATGGTTGTGTGCCATATGGTATGATGCGAGGAAGAAATTGCATTGTCACTCGACTATTAATATTTTATAGTATAATACTGAAAAATCTTTTCTGATAATTCTATAACTGACACATAAGGGATATATGTGTAACAAGGCTGCAAAAGTACGTTTTGCTCATATTTTCTTGATGCAACATATCAAGCAAGATAATAAGAAAAGAGAAACACTCTAATTTTTGAAATGATGAAAGTGCTAAAGATTGTATAATATGAATCTTAACATCCCATAAATATGGTTTGTTAAGCATTGATGGTGTCATGGTGCATAGTATATCATACACGTGAGGATAACAGATCAAACAAGAAAACCTAAAGACATTTTATTAACAACAATTGGTTTGGTTAACTATGGAGTATGATGACTTTATCGTACAAAATGATATGTAGTCACTAAATAAAGCATGGTTTTATAATTAGCTACTCTAAATTCTTGTCATTGAAATTAAGAATTCCTAATTATAAACGTTATGAAGGATAAAGACTTTACCCATGGAGCACAATAAGGAGGAAAGCTTAAAGGTAGCAAAGAAAAAAGGAGGCACACTGGTAAGAAAAAAGGCCTCCAGGAATGACAAAGGAAGTGCTGAAAATTAGAGAAGTTCTATGCTAAGGTTATAAAGTAGTGTAACCTTTCATATCGTACATTAAAGTCAACTATGGTTATGGTAAGATAAAAGGGACGATCTTGTTAAGTTGTATGTCAAATCCTTTTTAATTTGAATGTGACAATAGCTATCTAATCTTGTTATGACACATGACAACATAAATGGTGGTAAATGTTTTTATTGTGAGTAATGATAGAAGTATCTAGAATGTAAAGGATTCCTTAACATGTTGTTCATGTGAAAATTTGTTAAAAGAATCATGCAAAACTTTACCATAATGCCCAACAAAAAATTAATTTGCATGAATAAAAGCTCTTTCGGATAGCATCATTTATTTGCAATAGTGAATGTTTAACAAAAAGGAATTTTTTGGGGAATATCATGGATTTCATTTGTTTATGTCCTTGCACAACTTTGTAGGGATTCTATGCTTGATTATTACTATAAGCTTATTCAAAATGTAAATGGCCATTTGATGATTATGTGCTTGCATTGGTAGCTTTAAATTTTTAATATACATGAGCATTCAATCGTTGAACTAAGAACTTTGGTTGTATGTACGAATTCCCGCTTAACCAAGACATGATTTGTCATTAAAAGAAAAATAAATTGTAATAACTTCCCTATTATTTGAATATTTATGTAAAATAGCTTTATTCTTAGCATGAACAATGTTATAAGTTCTTGAAATTAGGAAAGTTCTTATTTATGATTAATGTAACCCTTTTGATTGAGATAGGACCATATAAAACACAAAAAACTCATCATTAGTTCAGCTTGTGTAAGTAACTTGGTTTAGCATGATAATGTTTATAAAAATTAAAACAATGAATAGTAAAGATATTAGGTGCCTTTCACATGGCCATGAAATGGAAGCCTTTTTCTTTTATTATATCTTGTAGCAAACTAAGATGTTTAATGATCTCATTTTCCCTTCCATATAAATTTGTTTCCTGACGGCATAGATTAATTAAAATGTTCACTACATTGGTGGGGCACAAAATTAACTAAGCATTTTATGGCATGATAAAACATTAAAGTTTAAAATTGAGTTGATGTTGATAGTTCCATGTAAATCCTTGTTGTGTGATATGTTTTATGAGTTCAAAAAATTTTGTTAGGCTTGATAATGCCTACAAATCAATTGTGTACTACGACATGTTAAAGATGCGTGTTATAGTTGCAAAACCATGAGTTCTAGTGCATAAAATTCCATGTGGAAAAATTAAACCTTAGCTTAGTTCATAAACCATGAAATGATACTTCAAAATTCAAGCAAAACAAAAATAAACCTTGTAAAAAAGCATCCTTTTCTCATATATATGCTTGGTAGGCTTTAAAACATGTCAAGCTTGGCTCTTGGGACTCAAATATTTAACATTTAAGAGAACATAGTTGGTTTCTAAGGTGTGTATTCCCTCAATTTCTAGTTGGGAATGTTAGAAGGGCTTTTTAGACATTGACTATATTGAAGTATTAATTTAGACTTTATGCTTGTTGTTACTTTATCTATCAAACTTTAGTAGATATTCAAAGCAATGCTTTAGATTTTATTAATTCATATGGTTTTTTTATTTGAGGAGTCTTAGCATGATAGACAGTTGCATGGAACTATAATATAACGAGTAGGTACATTTGACAATGTGGTATTGGATTTTCTTATTATCATTGTTTTGAAAAAAAATATGTGTGATAGACTTCTACACCAACCTCAAAAGAAGGCCCTTTTTTATTGAACACATGAATTTTATCGGATTCATAGTCTCAAATGATGGCATATCCAAAAATCTCAATAGGAGTAAGAATATAATTGATTGGTCAATGCAATAATCCACCCAAGATGTTAAGAGATGTTTTGGCCTAGTGAACTTCTATAGGAAGCTCACTAAGGGCTTTAGTACCATCACTACACAATAATTGACAAAGCATTTGAAAAGATTAAGCAATATATCATCCAAGCACTTACACTCTAACTTCTAAACTTCTTTAATTTTTTGAAGAGTTTTGTGATGCCTTAAAGATAAGAATAAGAGATGTCTACAACTAGAAAGGATTATTAATAATATATTTTAATGGAAAATATAGAATGGGTCATGGAAGAAATATTTAGTAAATTTCAAAGAATTTTTTAGAATGGATTCAACCTGAAGGAATTGGAAATGTTAATCCATAACCCAAGAATTTGTTCCTTAATCTAACAAAAATCATGTTAAGGGATCTGGATTCCTACAAGAAGTTAACTTTTTTGTGTCCAAAGTTGGATGAATTTTATATAAGCTAAACTTTTGTCCTAAAACATAGGCTTGCTGTATAAAAAAGGGCAGCCACTGCTCAATAAAAATGTTAACTTATCATATTGTATGTCTCTGTCTTCAACATTAAAACTATACCTAACGTCTACCCTAATAACATCGACTTTGAACTCATTTATAGAGAGCAAGTTGCCAAACAAACTAAGCCAACATTTGACATATTAGTAAAGAGGGTTATCATTTTGTTATAATAAATATTGAAAACTGCCGACATTAGTTAGGGATTTCTTTGTTTAGGATTTATCAGGAGGACTAACATGCCATTTCAAGTGAGACAAAGCAATTGTGGTTATTTATGATAGGTTTTATTTACTAGGATTAAAATGTGAAGTATCTCAAATAGTTCACAAGTGTGTGACTTATACAATCACTAAGCATCATACCTAAAACCAAAGATTTCAATCCACATTGCTCATACACACTGATTGTAAGAGGACTATATTGTGGATTTTGAGCTTCAAAAGCCCAAAACCATTGGAAGGCTTCACATTATCTTTTTTAATGGTTGATCTATTTACAAATATGCTCATATTCACTCTATTCTTCAAACTTCTAATGCCTTGCACCTTGCGCTACTATTGTTTGAGGAAATTGCAAAGCTTCATGAGTTGATGAAGACCATAGTCATAGATTGAGACAATCATTTCATTACAACCTTTTGAAAATACTTTGGAACTTTATGGGAGCAAAGTTAAAAATCTCATTTCCTTACCACTCCTAAATTGTTGCAGAAACTCTGACAATCAATCATAACATAAGAATTCTATTATGATATTTTTTTAGGATCGTACATAAAGAACGAGGATTTACTTATACAATTTCCAAAGCATGCATATAATAGTTTCACAAATAGGTCAATAGTAATATGCCCCTTTGAAGCCAACAATGGATGTAAACTTCATAACCTAATTAACTTAATCCTATAATCTATTAAGGCATGAACCTCTATCCTCATTATCTTCAATTTCATTTAAGAATAAACTAAGATATATTAACATTAATTCTGCACTATTGTAATTAAATCATAAAATTTATGGGATATTTTAGTTAAAGGATGTTTGCTCATCCCCTTATGTATTTAATGATGAAATTTATCAACAAAACATTGGATCATCAATTAAGGAATGGCTCACATAGGTTTGGAGGCCCACCTTGGAATGTCTTGAGGCATATTTGACTCAATTTTTTATGGTCCAATAAGCATTTACCATGACTAGATGAACCTAATAGGAAATTAATACTTAATTTGACTATCTCCAACCTATAACCCATGGACATTTGAAAAATTTAGTCAAATAATTCATTCATAACTTGCTACTAGCACATAGTTGAGGGGCCATGGTGCCATCACCACCAATGTTCCACCATCAATCTTAGGTAAATCATCAATAGTTTTAAGCTTAGAAAGGCAACAATTAATGTGTAGAATGTAAAAAAAAGTGTCCTATCACCTTAGCTTACCATAATATCAAGCAAATAAACCCAAATATAACTCATCACTAACCAAAGCCTAATAACATAGCTAGGGAAAACAACTTATACACTGATGCTACATATGTAAGGATATTTGATTTGGAGTAATATATAAGAAAAGCTGAGTGAGTAACACAACAAATAAAGATAGGGTAGGTGAAAGAAAAAATCATAGTTGGCAATGGAAAATTAGTGAGATAAGTGCCTATGCATCCTTTATAAATTTTTCACTTCTATTTTCTAAGATCTTAACGACTTAAATGAAGGCTTTTGCCATTTAGGGATGTTACTCTTCACTCAATAGATGCTAATTTTTCCACCAATGCCAGTGCTAATTGGGACATTAAACAATCGTTACTTGCCACTACTTGACATGAAATTACCCTTTGCTAAGTCTAATAACTGACTGACCAAAGAAAGAATCATTGTCAATTCGTATGCAAAGTCAAAGTACATGCTAGATCTCCTACTTGAATGCAAAATGATAACATCAAGAAGCAAACAATCACAAACCCACAGAACCACTATTCAAAGAAATATAAAAATTCGTAATAGAGTGCCATAAACTTTAGTGAAAGATAAAAATTACAATCACAAATTATCAATTAGTTATGAACATCTAAAATTTTCTTTACAACAACTACTTTCACATTTTTTGATATTATATACTATTTAAATTGCATCATGTCGCAATTTTTTCAATTTCATTATTATTTCTTTAACCAAAATACAAAAAAGTGTTTATTTTAAAATAGAATTTAATGGATTTATAACCAAATCACTCTAAATATTTAAATAATTTCATTTAAAGAAAACTCCAACTTTCCAGATTTTAATATATTTTTATTAAGAAATAAATTTTAATTATACAAATCATTATTGACAACTATTAAAAACATTTCATAGATTCAAAGTTTTTTAATTTCACGTTTAGAACATATTTTTTCCATAAACAAAATGATTTTCAAATCTCGTTTATTTCTATTGGTGCAATTTTATAATTACATATCATTCAAAAGTAACATTAAATACTGTTGCAATACTATAAATACCTTTTGTTAAACCCTTTATGCTTACACCACAATTTTGTTACAAATAAAAACTTTATATTATTTTGCTAAAAATTTTCATCGTGTGAGAATAGATCATCCTTCCTGTGGACAATTAAGTGTACCATGTGGAGATATAATGATCACTTGATGCAAGAGAAAAGCAAAGTTCAGTAATGCTAGGTGAAGGTCATTATTAAGTCACCTTTATTAGTATTAGCATGTGAAATCTATAATAATTTACCTAAGGAACTAGGTTTCAATAAGGTTAAGTGTCTAAAAATGATATTTCCACTAATATTCCTCTTTCCTTAAGGCATGCATCTTATCTAGCTTGATTTACATGTAAATATTTTTTACATACATTTAGCAAAGAATATTAGTTAGCAAATCCTAATAAAGTATGAAATTAAAATTTGATAAATTAAAAAATTTCCAACAACTATTTTAATCACACTTGTATGATGGATTCATCATATAATATCACTAGCTAAGAATGAGGTTGGATAGTGAGTTAGACAAGAGTGATTGTAGGCTATGTTCACTGAAAATGATATTTGCATATGCATGATGCACATATTGCTTAAGTACAAATATAATTTTCCCAAGAATTAGACAAGTTGTTTGCATAAGTATATTAAGTATGCCCTATAGACTTTGTTATTATACATGTATGATTTATTTTATTGATATGGGAACATTTTTTGTGGAGGTCAAAGTTGGAACTTAGCCATTGAGGCTATTTCAATTATAAAAGTGCAATTCAACTATCATATGTGTATGTACATTATTTATAAGAGATTAATGAATCACCAAGGCTTTGTACATGTAAAATAATTTTCATCCTATGATATAGTTTATTGAAAATCCAAGAGATGAAAACCAAAATTTAGAGAGTTTTCCAACTCAAAAATATATTATATGTTCATGTATGGTTTTGTTTCTTTTTTAGTATTTGAAATACACAATTGTAAATTATATAATAAGTTGGGTGACATGCATATTCTAGCATCATACTTGTTTACCTTGATTAGGTAATAAAATTAGTCCAGGACATATTACTAATGAATAATTTGCAAAAAACATCATAGTTCTTTTCCATTCCATTTGATGATTGTATGGATGTATTAAAGACAATTGTAATATTTATATAAATGGGTCCAAACATAAAAAGGATATTATTCATTTTGCAAGTCATTGAATGAAAGTTTTATTAGAAGATAATCAATCTTTAAGAAATGGATTAGATGAAGAATAATGATATTTTGATCATCATCCGTCGCCATGTCATCAACATTTTGTTCCACAACGAGCTAGTTTGCAAATTATTACTTAGTTACTTCCTTTGAGCTGAATTATCTATGTCTCACATTTCTTTAATTATAATTTTGTGTGCCTCGTACTTAAAATGATTTGAGTTAAAAGACCTTGTAATTAAACGATTTACTTGGTATCTTTGTTCCATTATAGAGACAATGTATTATTTACTGTATTGGTCTTTTACCAAGTTGTAAAGGTTTTGCATGAATATTTCTAGGTTACTTATGACTAGTGTTATAGGTTTGTTTTTTTATTGTGGATAGGGTTCTTTCACCACAAAATTGTAGTTTCTTATTGGCTAGCAGATACAACCATTTTTCCTAATCATAGGTATAAATCTATTTGATTCTAAAAAAGACTTCTTAGAATTTTTCCTAGCATTTTTAGCGAGAGGGAATGTAACCAAAGTGGATTAAACCACAAGATATTCATTTCCTAGTATTACATTATTGTATCCCCATATAATGGCTTTAGAAGTTAATAATTATTTATAAAGTAAGCTTTTCAAAAGCCATTCAAAACAAGGAGAACTTTCCATTATAGTGTATTTCATATAGTTTAGCTTTATATTTTCACAATTCATCCATTTTTTATAACATTGTCCTATAAAAAACAAAACATTTTCATGTTTTAAAATAATTGTTTGGTAATGACTTCCCAAGGTTTATTGGGCATATTCTCATTTCTTAATGTTGCTATCATTTATTATTATTTTTTATTACTAGAAGAAATTTTTTTAACAGATTTTATACCCCTAGATATTTTCCTATCTACGCTAGATGTCATACATGTGAATAAAAATAAGACATTGAGTGCTTAGGTAATTAGGTGATCAACAAATGATTTGAATTTTCCAATAAGTAAAGCTAGGATCCACTTATTTTTAGATGTACTTGTAAGCTCTACATCATCAACATTATTTTCATTATAGTATTTTAGGACGTACAATCTATATTGTAGTGATCGCAATCCTTCATGAACATACTGTGATGTTGCAAAAAGGATTCATCTCTTTTTGGAATCAAACCAACAACAACTTTTAAAAGTGAGATTAAGGTCATCTTTATTGAAGATGAAATTGCTAAAATGGTTTCCCTATTTAACATACTCTAATTTAGAATGTTTCTTGTGGATTTTTATGTTTAAAACCATCTTCTTAAAGTAAGATTGTTTTGTTATGGCTTTCATGGTTGGATATCATGATAGCCAAAATATTCTCATCACATTTTTATTGAGTTGAGCAAATTACATTGCTTGTAAGCTATGGCATGGAGCACCATTAATTTTTAAATTGTAGCCTTCAAGTTCAATATGGACTTTCAACTTAAAATGGAACACCTTCTTACTCAAACATAGACCACCTTAAAATAGGTACTAATGCACCTCTTCAACTAGGTAGTAATCTATTTAATCGCTTCTTCCATAGTAACTTCATTAAAGGTCAAAGTAACCATGTTGCACTTTTTGTGGTTGAGTGTTGGTTATGTTTGAATAAAGATGGTCTTAGTTAATTATTTTCCCATTAGAATAGGAATCATTAATATGTAATTTAACTGTTTATTATAACACTGATAATATGATGTAAGGAATCTTATATATTAATGCCTAAGTTATAAAAAAAAATTGTAGTCTATGTATTTCTTATTAATTATATATAAATAAATATTCATACTATAAAATATTATGACATGTATGATAAGTACAATATTTTTTTAAAAAGTGCATATATTAGATAATTTAGTAATTTTTAGAAATTTTTCATTATCTTTAAAGCCAATAACACAATTTTTCTATTTTCTCTTATGCTTAGATGTGTGATCAGACAAGAGCTATGACATTGGATCTCATTAGAACTCCAAACTTAAGCTTGTTTGGGAAAGAGTAGTATTAGGATGGTGGTCTCTTGAGAAGTCTTTGTGTTGCACATATTTTTTCATAGCATTCTATTTTCTAATTAATGAAAATTAATTTAAACAATATGTTAATTTTAAAATAAATTATAAAATTAAATTTAAAGTATATTCTTTTCTTATTTATAACTCTAATTGAGATTATCTTTCTGAGATTTTGTCTTTTTTCTTTTTTTAAATTCTCCCTAAGACATAAGTGTGAATTTTTTAAAATCCAAAAATTCACACATACAATTTCATTAATAATTCTTAACATTTGTTATCATCAAGCAAAGCACCATGATAAATGATAAAAAATATAATAAATAATCTAATACTCCTTGAAATGATCATCAAACTATTAACTATCATTTGATAATGAGATTGTCTCTCTATTTCTTCTTTTTTTCGCAAAAGAATTGTTGATAAAAAATGTATGGGATTCTTGTCACCGTTGGAGAGGATTTGATCAAGTTTTGAATAGTCAAGTGTTTCCTTATCATTTTTTACCAAAAGTATTAAAAAAAATTTCTTGCTTGATTATTATTAAGTGTCGGAGCAAAGATCTATCTTTATTCAAAAAATGAATTAGTATTCTTTTGTTCTTGATCATTATGAATGAAAAATGATGTTATCGATTATTTGTATATACCTTTTGTTAATATCCATAAATGACGTGTTTTTGATAAAAAAAATCAATATTATTATATGGATATATTGGCAAATGTTATACATTAGTTAGCTTATTCATTTCTCTTACTAACTTAGAAAAAATATGTTTTTGAACCCTCTTAAAATGAAAAATGCATTCAGCAACAAAACATTGCAATCACTTTTTTTAATCCTATATATTGGTCATTTTGAACAAAAATCATACTTTTAGTTAGAATATTCACATTATGTTGAATATTTTAACTCTCAGTAGTTAATACAAGTCTACAAAATATATAAAAGTATGGCGTCCATGACTTGTATGTGTTACATGAACAAAGCACTCATCAAATTTTAATTTTTCATTAGAGGGAGCTTCTACTTTTTTTATAGTACCACTTCTGAATATTCTACTTGTATGAATCTTCTTAAAGTTATTTGAGTAGTTGGTTACCCAATTGAATAAGCCATAATAATGCTTACAACTTCTCCCAACTCTATAAGGTCCCCATGAGTGGGACTCCCATTTAGCATAATTAACAGACCTAACATGCATTTTTTGCAAATAAAAGGGGGTCATAAATTTTATTGGCTTTATTCAAAATGTTTTTGATTAATTGACCAGCTCAATTCCAATATCTTGACTTTAAGCAGAGATTCATCAGGGATAGAGATATGTATTATCCCCAATACACAGCCAAATATTCTTTGGACAAAAGTTTGCTCTTTTATCCCATTTTAAGGACTTGTGGATATAATTTTAATAGTACAATTCATTCTATGTAAAAAACATATTATAGTACTTCGGCAAGTCAGCGCTTGAGATATCGAGCATCTAAAATTGATACCATGGTTTATACATTCCTTTGTAGACTCTGCAACAAGAAATTATGTATTCTAACAAAGAAATCCCTTATAATTTTTTTTGAATTAGAAAGCCAATCATTTGTAGTTGAGCATCTAACATTAATCCTCATATACTTACCAATTTATGTGCTTAAGATGCATTTGCTCTAACTCTTGAAAAGGATATTAAGTGGATTGGCTTAAAGGGATCTATCACCTAAAACTAAGGATTCATTTCTCATCTCTTATATTCACTTCTAAAACACAACTTCTCAATAATTGACATACATTTTTAACCACATGTACATTTCCATAATGATATTTTTCTCTAAAATAAAACATTTTTTTAGTATTTTGAAATAACCATCCCTTTGCAAGGATGGTCAATGTTCATCAATTCATTAATGGAATAGATGTAGCAGTAGCTTGTTGGAAACCCAATGTTCTCATTTGAACTAGGATATGTGTTGTATATGCCATTCTAAAGAGATCTATTAATATATTAGTAAGAATTTTCATAATAGTTCAATCTATGATCATCTTTTGAAAGGCCAAATCTACCCATTTGACCACAATTACCTCCTTATTCCATTAGGTTAGGTTTCAACAATGAGATTAGGATACTGATTGAAAAACATCCCTTAATCTTTGCTCTCAAAAAAATTAAAAGAAAATGCAAAATCCAACAAGTCTAGGCATCATGAACAAAAATTCATTTAATAAAGTTTTTGTAGTTTTAATTTTTAAGATAAATAGCATATGAGTAAGCGCAGAAAAAACCATATTTCGCTTCATTTATTTTTCAAAAAAAGGTGACCAATAGTTATTTATATGTATATCAAACAATTTCCTCTTTAATACTTACTATTTAATAGTTTTTATAAATCTTATTACGATTACAAATGATTCATATTGAAGTTCATTGTAACTTTTCTCAAGCATAATATGCATTGATCTAGTCTCCCCTAGAGCAAAAAATGATGGTCAAAATGGATTAATTTTTATTGATAAGCTCCAAGTGCATCACAAGAACTAGAAAGGTGTGGGTCATTCTCTTTTGTATACTGATAGTCTTTATTATAAACTATGACCCTCTTGTCATTTGTACAACTCTCATTATATTGATTATAACAATTTGTGCAAATACCTTAAGGATTCCCAATCAATAATATATAGAGTTATTAAGCATATACTGAGTTGGTATACAAACAAGATCCCCAATAGTTAGAAATAAGGGATTCATTTTACAAAATATAAGTAAATGATCTTCTACTTGAGCTTCTAAAGGTAAAGGTACATGAAGATCCATTTGATCCCCATTAAAGTTTAAATTGAAGCCAATACAAACTAACGGAAGTAAAAAAATAGCATGCCCCTCCACTAAAATAGTTTAGAATGCCTATATGTCTAATATTTGTTGAGTACTTACTCTGTTCGACAATACAAACACTTACCTCACTTCAAAATATATTTCCCATTCAATGTGTTATTTTTCTTTAATTTTTATTTTAGCAATAGCTATGCTAGAAGCGACTTGTCTTATTAAACCATGGATTAGAAATTTTTGGAATAGCTCTATTGCTATTTCTTGAAGTAATGCACATTGATATAATGAAAGCAAAGTGTCCATAAAAATGGCAAAATAAATCTATTTATTTACAAAGCAATTTCATGAAATATACCATCTTTGCCTTCAATTATTCTAGAAAATGACTTGTAAAGCCTATTATGATAATCACTCATAGATTGTCCATGGATCCTATTATGAAGAAGTGTATCCATGGTCTCTTATACCGATCTCCCCTAACACATTAAAAATTTTCTAAGAGAAAATGTACATGTAACAAATACATCTGTAAGAGTATTACTTCGATAGATAACACTCTTACAATGTTTGCTAGGATTCAAATTCATTTATTTTCTACTATCTATTTGAATGATTGGATTTCACTTAGAAGGGATAACTGGTAATAAGAACAAAGCCATGAATTTTAGCTCTATATTTATTTGAATAAAATATTTACCTAAATCAAAGCAACTAATCAAATCATTTCTTCTTCTCTTTTTTTATCTTCCTATTCATATTCATTTTTGACATTTTTTGTTTATTCATTTCTTCCATTTTGCCAATGAATTATTTATAATAATTTGTTAATCCAAGTGGTTGATTGTTGTCTAATTACACATTACTTCATTATGATTTTTGAATTTCAAATTTCTTGAAGCCTAGAGTTGCACAAAAAGAGGGATGTTGTAATTCCAAGGTTGTATTTCATATTAGAATGAATCTCATAATTATAAGAATGTAGGTGTTTTAGTTATGGAGCAAGCAAAAAACTTGAGAAAAGTTTCGATAGAATTCCTCCCCCCAACGCAAACACAATTGCATACACACACAAATGCACACATAGTCATATGTGAAAATTTTCTCCCATTTGGCTCATCAAGTTGCACCAAATAAATAAAAGGATTAATTTAGTTTTTCAACTTTTTTTATGAAACCTACAAAAAAGGCATACTTTACTAAAGTTATGAGTAAAGCCATTCTTTCATCAAGGAATGTGAAACACAAATGTTTTCATAAGTACCTTAACATGTGAGAAATCCGACTCCCCCAACCAGTCAAAAAATAACTTCCTGAACTACATCACAGAACATCAATACTTAGTAAAAGAACCATATTGTACTATGAATCATCTCTTCCATAATTATATTAAAAAAATCAATGAGCAACGAATCTTTCTATGAGGTTTTCTCACCTTAAGCTCTCACTAATAGACCTTATTCGCCTAGTCAAAATAGTGATTTAAAGTATTAAACTTGTGAGAAACTAAGTAATAAATAGAAGAAGAATAAATCTTGTCACATTAAAATTTAATACTATAAGAAGTTCTTTCATCTTTCTTTCATCTTTATATTTAAATATTTTATCACAAAATGCATAATATTTTAATTTTTAAAAGACATATATTTGTCCTTTAATCAAATGTTTAGAATTGGCAAACTGTTGCATCATTAGCTTCATACCTATAAGTCAAAAAGCCCAAGATGCACTTGAATTTGATGCACCACTTAGCATTACATGAGCAAAAAAAAGGCATAGTAGGTGGTTCTTATCATGCACTTGACCCATGTAGCTACCCTCCTAAAGCATGCTCATATATGAGTGGGGGTTGCACCATCTCCAATTCATACGTGGTGTGTACACAAACCAGGTTAGCTCTACATGTTGGGTGATGCACATGTGGTGCTTGAAGTTAAGTAGAAATAGGGCCACTATTCTTTCCCACATGAGCCATAGCACTTGTATTTTTTACACCTCTTTGCATGGGTTCAAATTTATTTTTGTGTTCCATTGCACCAACTTGACTTGATCCTCTAGTGCTCCTTTTCAATTCTATTTGAAACAAACATGTCGAAATAATGATTAACCGTTTTCCAAGCTATACATTTTGTAGTAGTAAGTCATTTTCTTTTCTGCACAATTTGGCATGAAGACTAAGTCTTGCTCCTTCTTATAGTGATTCCTTTCTTAATGAAGTTATCTTAATTTAAGGTCTTATCATCATTCTTTAAAAAGCTATCCTTTGGTGGTAAGTGTTTTTGATGTTCTTCATGAAGAATAAATTGCTCATAAGCTTTCATGTTAACCAAATAAAATATTAAGAATATTTGCATATATACTGGTTGCTCAACTAGATAAGTATTATCATCAATTCTTCATATTATCTTGAAAAGACTATATCAAATCAGTTTTATCTTCTTTCCATGCAGTTTAAATCTTTCCTTCCTAATATGAAGCCAAATAATGTAATCTTTTGTGAACATCTTTACAACTCTATGTTGGTCATGTCTTCTTTTATACTTCTATGATTTGAGTAGTTGTTTTTATCATTGAAATATTTTTCTTGTATTCTATCTAGAAAGTTTTGAGCTTTTTGTTGGTATCACTTCCAAATTGTCTTATTTCTTGTATCTTGATATTCATATGTAGCAAGCTTTGGGATAAGATTAACAAAAAAGCTTCAAAAGGGTTCTTATTTATCAATCCATGCACAATATGATATGCAAGCCATACACATATAATACTCTCATTCGTTGTTTTTGGGTGATGTACGTTATAAACTGTAAGTATGCTTGACTAAAATTGGTATCAATCATTTCCTAAAGTACTCACAGTATTATAATACTCTCAATTCAATCAATTTCCCTTCATAAAAGTGGCATCCATCATTTTCTACGTTGCTCACTAAAATTTATTAAAAAAATTAAATGTCTTTATTTGATATGATTAATGATTGACAATTTCTTTTATTATTCTTCTTCTTCGTCTTATCTTTTCTCTTCTAATCCTACTTTTTTTTCTTCTTCTTTTCGTTCTTGAACTTTTTCTTCTTCATTTTCTTCTTCTTCTACCTCTCCGTCTTCTTCTTATACATATTTTACTTCTTCCTTTGCTTCAAATTTTTCTCCTTCTCCATCCTGCACTACCTATTCTTCTTTTCCTTCTTCTTCTTCTTGTTCTTCTTCTTCCACTTCTTCTTCTTCATCTTCATCTTCATCATCTTCTTCTTCTTATTATTATTATTCTTATTCTACTTCTCTTACTTTTCTCTTTCATTCATTCATTATTTCTTTCTTTTTTCTTTCTTTCTTTCTTTTATTCTCCTTCTTCTTCTTCCTCTTCTTCCTCTTCTTATTCTTCTTCTTCTTCTTCTTCTTCTTCTTCTTCTTCTTTTACATCTTCTTTTCTTCTTTCTATCATTCTTCTTCTTCTACTTCAATTTTTGCTTCTTTTTCCTCTTCTTTATTTATTTATTTATTTATTTTTCCCTTCATTCTCTCTTTCTTTCTTCTTCTGCTTCTCTTTCCTCTTCTTCTTGTTCATCTTCTTTTTTTCTTTCAACTTTTCATTTTCTCTTTCTTCTTCTTCACTTTCTTTCTCTTCTTATTCCTCTTCTTCTTCTCCTTTCTTCTTTTCTTCCTTTCATTCTCTCTTTCTTCTTCTTCTTCTACAACTTCTTCTTCTTCTTCTTCTACAACTTCTTCTTCTTCTTTCCTTCTTTTTTTTTCTTCCTTCTCTTTCTTCTTCTTCATCTTCTTATTCTATTAGTTCAACTTCACTTTCTTCATCTTCTTCTACTTCTCCTTCCTCTTCTTCCTCTTTCTTCTTTTTTCTTTCTTTTTTTCCTTCCTTCCATCTTTCATTCCTTCTTTCTTTTTTGTTCATCCTCTCTTTCTTGCTCTTTTTCATCATCTATCCATCTTTATCTTCTTCTTCTAGTACTACTACCACCACTTTTCTTTCTATTTCATTCTTTCTTTCTTTCTTCCACCTTCATCTATTTCTTCTTATTATTATTATTATTACTCTTCATCTTCTTCTTCTTCTTCTTCTTCTTCATCTTTTTCATTTTCTTTTTTCTTTCTTTCTTTCTTTCCTTCTTTCTTCTTCTTATTTTCTATTTTCATTTATTTCATTCTTTCTCTTCTTCTTCCTCTTCTTCACCATCGTCTTCCTCTTTTTCTTCATCTTCTTTTTCTTCTTCTTTCTTTTTTTATTCATTCTTTATTTCTCCTTTTCTTTCTTATGCTTCTTGATCTTCTACTTCTACCTCTACTTCTTCTTCCATTCATTCTTTCTTTCTAGTTCTTCTTCTTCTTCTTCTTCTTCTACTACTACTTCTTTGTTTTCTTCTTCTCCTTTTCTTTCGTTCTTTCTTTTTTCTTTCTTCATCTTCTCCATTTTCTTCTTCTTCTTGTTATTTTTTTCTTCTTGTTTTCTTCTTCTTCTTGTCATTCTTCTTCTTCTTCATGTTCTCCTTCTTCTTCTTCCTCTTTTATTTTACTTTCTTTCTTTACTTTGTTCTTCTTCTTCTTCTTCTTCTTCTTCTTCTTCTTCTTCCTCTTCATCTTCATCGTTTTCATCTTCATTCTTTCTTCTTCTTCTTCTCCTCGTCCATTTTCTTGATCTTCTTTTTATTCTTCTTCGACTTCTTCGTCTTCTTCTTCCTCTTCTTCTTCTTCTTCTTCTTCCTCTTCTTTTTGATCTTCTTGTTCATTCTTCCTTCTTCTCCTCCTCTTTTTTCTTGATCTTCTTTTTATTCTTCTTCATCTTCTTCACCTTCTTCATCTTCTTTATCATCATCTTCTTTTTTTTTCTTCTTCTCCTTCTTCTACTTCTTCTTCTTCTCCTTCTTCTTTTTTCTTTTTTCTTTCTTTCTTTCTTTCTTTCTTCCTCCTCTCCTTCAAGTTATAACTTAAATAGGGTATTTTGTTGGATGATGATAATTGTTTTCTATGCAGTTGCTTAATGCACTGCGATACTTTTGTTTGTTTTACAAAACTAGTATGGCCACGTATGCATCTTTTACGACTTCTTTCTCTCTTTTTTCTAAGGTTTGTGTTCAATTAGGGTTTTTTCGTCTTTCTAAACAAATGATGAATTTTATTTCATTACATCATACATGTAAAGTTTTGTTTGTTCCAACAATTTTGAATGAAAAATGTCCAAGCGAGTGAGATTGAGACATGTGATCAAATAAACTTCCATGCATGTATGAAGATAAAATTAGAATAGTTGTATAAGGATAGAATTATTTTTTTGATTTTTTGACTTACACTTAAAACAATTGTATAATAATTTTCAAGATTAATTGATTTTTTTCAAGATTGATTAATTGTTTTCAAGATAGAATTATTTTTTGATTTTTTGAGTTTTGTATAATGCAAATGTATAAAAAAATTTAAATTTTAAAGGTTTCATTGAAGGCATTCGCATGTACGTGAACAATTGTTTTTCTTGATTATATATAATTGTTCATTTCTTGATTTATTTTTAATTTTGAAAAGCTAAAAAAATGGCATAAGCGACCTACAGTATGACATTACTCTAACTGTCAATGGTACACATACTTTTTGGAAGAAAAGAACAATTGTTTGTTCACTTGTAATCTCTTATTTGTATGACATTACTCTAACCATCTTGAAAATTCTAACACTATAAGAAGATAATTATGTCCTCTGAAGTCAATTATTGACCATTGATAAAATGATTTGAGATATTATTCCAAGGACTTCTCTGTACTAGTAGTAGTATATATAGCTCCTACTTTGGATCTGATGGTTTTTGTACATCAAAAAGTATTCACCCATACTTCATAACTTACTTAAATTCTATAGGTTATACTTACATAGTTGTTTTTAAACATTGTAATATTGAAGGAGGTTGACAAAGCATACTAACAAGTTTGCTCAAATGAATCTTCTATATTTAATAATTAGGCTGAATTATTGTAGGTATGATGACCACTTAAAGTGTCATGCATGTTATTGCTATGATTAAGAATACAAACATTGGAGTGGCTAATGATTTGAATTTACTTTGAATAAATTTCAAAGGATGTATGGCCTCTAATGTTTTATAGATTGATGTAAACAAATCAGTTGTTTATCATTGATTAGATTTTTTTATTCTCCTAGTAGTAATTAAGAACAGTATGATAATGGCTTTCCTTATTCCATTAAAACTACCTCGATAACTTACCCTAATGCATCTACTTGAATCTCAAACAGATGTTGTAGATTGATAGAGCTAGAACTAATGCTTCACGAATTACTACTTTTAATTATCAAAATGTCTATTGATGTAGTCCTATCCACTCAAATTCTAGATGTTAGTAAGCTGGTGCATGAAATAATGTTATTCTTTCAAAGAATCCTCTGTAGAATTTTCTTAGGTATTAACAAGTTCCATTAAAACCCCTAATATTGGTAACTTCATGAGGTTTATAGTATTTTCAATTGCATTTATCTTCTCCTTATCAATGCTTATTTCACCCTTTCCACTTAATATTCCAAATATTAAATGGTTTCTCTTGCATACTATCACTTCTTCTCATTTAACTATAAATGATGGGATTGTAATAAATTAAACACCTTCCATAAATTCTTTATATGTCGTGCATGTCTATTACTATAAATAAGAATTTCATCAAAGTAGGCTGACATAAAATCTTCTAAGGGAAAAGAAGTCCATTCATTAGCCACATGACTATTGTTTGAGCATTACACAACCTAGACACCATTACTAGCCACTCATGCAATCTTTGTAGAGTTTTAAAAGGTTTTTTCAAAGTTTCTCCTTTTGTAATGTGTAATTAATGATACGTTGCTTACAAATCGAATTTTATTTATTGTCATGCATGCTTTAGTTTGTCTAATAAATGATTAATTCTTCATAGTGGATGCCTATTCGTACAAGTGATTTTGTTATGAGCTCTAAAGTCCACACACATGCACCAACTTTCATTCTTTTTTGCACAAATTCAACAAGAGAGCCAAATGGCGAATCAATAAGCTTGAGTACTCAATTCTTCAATAAATCTACGACTTACTGATTAATCACTTCCTTTTTTACTACTAAGTTATGATGCATATCTATGTTTATAAGTGTTGATTTGATAAAAGTTAATCTCTTCACAATACAATTTGGTAGTTGCACTTTTAGTTTAGTAAATAGTGTAGAATATTCTCTTAGTATCTTTTAAAATTTTGTAGGTTTGACTACTATTTTTGTTTTAACCAATATTCAACTTCCCAGATATGATTAACAATAACACATAATTTAGACTTTTAATTCGTAATCTATTTTCTTGGCTAGTAGCAATAATATCTGTTATCAACTTTCCCTTATTCTATATTATAATAAATTTCTATCCAACTTTTGTGAGTTGATACTATTCAGCTTGACAATGGTATATATCATCTTGATTCCACAAGTATGAGGAGCCAAATATGATATTGCAAATATCTAATGGAACTACTTCATGGACAACTTCATCATTATATTCTTAAGTCATTTCAAATTTCACTTTATATTATCTATAAACTCTTATTTTAGAGACTTTTTGACCCAACGCATGAGAAGAGGGCTTGGATAAGTAGCACTTTCTATGTAGAGGTCCTTCATGAAGCTTTAAATGATCAAAGTTTTCTAACTGCTAATGTCTATGACAACATTGACCAACTTGTTTAAATGAATGCAAATTCAAAAGAGTTCCATTCTTCTTACTATAATTTCATTAATTATGAGCTTTGCTGACACTAACAAAAGAGATAGAGTCTTATCTTTTTATTGTTTGCCTCAAGAATAATCAAAATTCTAGTTTGAGCAAAGATCTTTTTTCCTATTTTTCTTAAACATTTGTAAGAAAAGATCAGTGTAAAAGATCCAACATTTTTCTCATATGTGGCCTTACCTTTTGTAGCAATACGATGATAAAAACCTTAGAAGTGCATAGATAAAGCCTACATCTTTGCAATAGATATCCTTAATGCTATATCTTGTCTTTGAAATTTAATGGTGCAATCTTATGTTGTTTGAACTTGTCAATATCATAGACAAAGCTAGTTGCTCCATTTTTCAAACAAAAATTATGGAATAAATGTTTTCTCAAAATAATGTATTAAGCAGGATCAATACTAGCTCTATATCTGAAGGAGTTCTTAAATTTATATTAAATTGGGCCAATGCATGGCTCAACATTTTCAATCAAGCATATACTACTTTGTTAAATGAAGAGTAGTCGTATAGGGAGAAATAGGTCTCGCGTAGATTTAATTGGGCATCTAATTTTATTACATCCACATCATCATCATTAATAGGGTATATCTAACTTTAATAGGCCTTATTGATTCTCAAGAATTGAAAAGGAATATATGATGGCATCCTCAAGTGTCCCTGAGTTAGAAAAATTTTCTTTTCATGGGGATTTTTCTTCCAATGTTATGATGGAGTATATTGATTTTTTAACACCATCCTTATTAACACTTATATTTGTTATGTTAATAGAGTAAATTGTGCTTACATAAGAAGGTTGACCCATCTAGGCACTTCTCCCTCTTTCATTCATCATCATTGCCTCCTTATATAGGGGTGGTTGGATAAACATTTTTAATGAAAAAATTATAATATTTTAGTTGTCTAAAGACACATTTTAGCATTGACCAAATGCATACAACTTATGGATTCTGTGTCATCCAATCCATTAATACAATGTGCAAGGATTTCACAAGCGACCAAGCACAATGTGCTTGTAGGTAACTCATGAAAAGTGGTAACAAATAGACTTTAATTACTCAAAAGCTTTATTGAGGATCTCCAGGAAAAAGCAAAAGCACTTAACATTTTTAGATGGACCAAGATTGCTTTATAGTGGCTATCAGTCACATGTCAAGATGAAAGCTACAAAATGGAATGCAAAAAAGTGATTTTACTTAAAATGGCCTAAAAAAGACTTTAGGCCTCTCAAAATACTAACATTATATAATGTAATGAATAATATCCTAATTTTTAACATTAATGGTGTAGTTAATTCTACAAAAAAGTCATGCCTAAAGAACATGACCAAATTGCACAAAATTAAGTTCAATTCATTTTTACTACCTTTTGAAGGTAACAAACAAATGTACATCATTCAAAGATCAAAAGTTTTTCTATTGGCAGAGCAACATCTCTAACAATGTATAGGTGTTTTAGTCGTATGACTTCCAGGGAAAAATATTGAAAATAAAGAGCAATATCATCACATGGTTATAAAGAATAATACATAAATGAGGTGTTACCCTTTTGTGTAACCAAGAACTATTTCATTAATAAAAGAGATTATTGGTAGGCTTTGAGATTGTTGAAGGAGGCTAAATATCTTCCTTGGATGGTAGGGAGAATTTAAGGTCATCACTAAGATTTAAGAATTTAAATGGCACTCTTCTAGATAGAACCCTAATGAATCATGGAAAGCTCAAAGAATTTCTAATATAGTGGTTGAACATATGAACTTGATCCTATTGGAATAATCATTGTTATTAATCCTTCCTCCAACAACTAGAACTATTCCAAGATAATTAAAATTCCAAAGCACATGGATTGAAAGCATAGAATTCTATCCAGTGTTTTCTCAGAACTGGAGTCTCTCAATTGTTGAGTTAAGAATGAGGGCCCTAACTTACAACATGAGGAGACAAAGGACTCACCATGAAGAAAGCTCAATTTCGTAATATATTGTAGATGAATCAAGAAGTAGAAGACCCACTTCTAGAGAAAGAAAAAGACCATGGCAAGCTATAAAAGAATTATAAAATTTTGAATTGACCAAACTTGGGATTAGATGTTCATACCTGCTAAAATGGTGGAGATGCATTAAAAGCTTGAAGGTAAGTACTATGTTGCCCAAGGAGGTTAATAAAAGCAAAACTATCTTTCACATAATGGCCAAAAATAGGCAATGTAAGCTTAATATATAATGAATTAAAGATTCAAGTGGGAGTTGGTTCTAAAAGGAGGATGTTTTTGCCAAATATGTTGTGGGTTGATTCACCTCTCACTTATCTATTGTCCCTACCAAGCAAAATGGGAGGAACTTTGCTCTATTATTCGAAGACTGACTAGATTGGAATATGATGCTTATTTAGCTTATTTACATAGGGACAATATAACAAGTAATTCTTTTGATGGATTTTTCAAGTGCTTTTAAATTGGATGAGTTTAATAATTTCTTTTACATGCATTATTAATCCATAAATTAAGATTGAAATTATGAAGCTATCAATGACTTTCTTGTTGGCTACCTATTAGTTTGATAATTCATTAGTATGAGCATAATCTTCCATCCAAGGTCTTATTGCATTACATCATTTAAAGATTGTAGACTAATTTGCACTTATAGTTTCTCTGAAAAAAATTTTAGGTTATTGGTTGTTAACCTACATTCTCTGTTGTCCACACACTCATCTTAGTAGAGCAATCAACTTTTTCTAAGGCAAAATCACTAAAAATATCTTCATTGCACATAAACTACTTTGATGATTTAAATTGCAAAGTCAAAGTTAATTACTCTATTATCAAACTATACTTTAGGAAAGCATTCAAATGTATAACATGCAATTTTCTTAAAAAGTACTACACAAGATTGACTTCAATATTTAATTTATTAATCTAGTCATAAGTATCTATAATAAAAAAGAATACTAATTATTAATTTTAGAGACAGTGGTCCCTCCTAATCATCCCATAGCTAAAGCAAGGTAACCATCTATCCTTATTTCTTTTCCATACTATAGCTAAAACACTATGAATAGGTTTAAGCAATCTACATATATAAGGTGTAGTGAAGCACTATGAAACTTTGAGAGGTTATAAACGAAATTCTCATTTGGACATAATAGTTAAATTTTATCCTGCTCTCAAGGAGTGAAGAAAACTCCATTCAAAATATCAATATATTCTTCTTTGAACTACATGACGCATACATTTGGAAATTATTGTAGAAATATTTTATTTATTTGAGAGTAATTGAATGAAACAATAGTAGGAGAACAAAATTAAGAGTATTATAGGATTCAAAAGATACTTCCATACAAAACCTTTTCTTGAAAGCACCTTGTTCAAAGGTGAGAAGTACGTTGTTCACTAAGAAAACAACATCAACAAAACATGCATGAAGATAATTGGATAGAGGAAGAAATTACTCTTAATGATACGTTTTGATTATCAGCCATGTCCTTTAGTTTATTCCACTCTATACTCTAATAAAGTTCTATCCTTCAAATATTAGTATTAACATTGTAGAAAGTGTGATGAACGATTTCCTTTAGAGGAATAGTCATCTACCTTCCAAATTGTTTTTTTAATAATATAGAGGTTCTTATAAATATATTTCATTTTGTTAACAATTGGAGGAAGTTCGACTTTTAATATGAAGACAAATGGACATTCTATTTGTAAAGGAACTCTCAAATTCTTACTTTTATGGAATTTTCAAGGTGCACAGACTTATTTAACCATTTTTCTATGGTCCATGGCATTAAACATAACCAACTTAACATGGTTCATCAATTGCTTCTACATTGGTGGAATTGTAGTCACAAAAACTCTATAACCATTAATGTATTTTGAGTTCCTCCATCTTTAATATGTTGCAATATCTGGAGGTTAAAAATTTAAAACTAAATAATAGCAAAAAATCCCAATGATTTCTATGATAAAAAGTGTTCAATATAATATCTATTCCATTTTCAATTGTAGTCTAATCATGTAGAGAAGCTCAGTAAATCTTTAATTGGTAAAACATTCATTGCTTCCTCTACTTTCTAGGACCAAAAGTAGAACAACTAAAGTGGTTTGATGGACTCCACTAACACTAACTTTTGTCATATTACATACTTGTTGATTGACCTAAGGGGACCAATGCATTGTAGGTTGTGGTCATGTGATAAAGGACCACTTGTGTAAAGCAATCAATGTATTCTTAATTTATGAAGGATCTAAAATAAATATATAAGATAAGCCATGATAGTACTATTTGGTTTAAACATAAGTGACAATCTAAGCTTATAGAGCGTTATTGTAGAATCAAATAGTAAATCAATCCTTGTACTGATTTGCTAAAGAATTGGAATCTCTTGGTGTATGTTAATCATATCGAACAAAACGAATCAATATCAGTGTAAAGTGATTCGATTCTAGCACATATTTAGAGATGGCTATGTAGTGGTAAACCAATTAGCTCAATTCACTAGCAATCATACTCATTGGGACATTTTATACACATTAAAAATTCTAAAAAGTATCAAATATTTTATTAAAAATGATAAGGAGAGATGTCCATATACTTATTAAGTGATCATAAACAAAGTCATCCAACAAATCCTTCCATAATCAAACTCATGAAATTACTCAATAAGTTCATTAGGGTCGGCTTGGATTTGTTGTTATGGAAATTATTGAGCAATTAGGTTTGAAACACAAGAAGATAAATCTTGGAAAACAAATCACAAAATTTTGTCATATTTGTTTTAACTTTTTAAAAAAAATTTAATTCCCACAAGCTACGTGGGGCTTTGTAGCTCATGCCAAATAGGTCATATTTTGGGCCAACGAAGTGAACCTATTTGACATGGCTCATTTCATTCAAGAGAAACACATCCATAAAATCTCTCAATTCTAATAGATGATACCTATTCCTCTTATATTAAAGATAATAATTTTCCTTTTCTAAAAGAATGCCAATCAAACCCATTTCATGATGTTTCTATCAAACCAAAACTTGGCTCTAACAAAAATACAAAAGCAAGACATACAATATTGACTACTTTTGCTGAAGTAAATTGATTATAAATTGTACTGAAATTAAATTAAAAAGTTTTTTATTGTTAAAACAATGGCAAATTTGTGAATTAGGAAGCTACCAATGAAATTTATTTTTCCCTTGAGATATTGAATGGGTAAAGAATGAGAAAACAATTGTCACTTTCTTAATAATTTCTTGGTTATTGGATCCAATAGAAAATGGAACTATTTATTAATTAAATGACATGGCACATTTCTAGAAGCTAATCATTGGTATGTCTTGATTCTCTGGCCAGTTCATCCTCTTAATCAACCCAATGTAAGGACTAATTCAATAGCATAATATAGGTACAATGGTTTAATTAAATAATACATCAAACTTTGTATTACATTTGGATAATTAGGCGATTTGTTTGAATTTAATACAAATTTTGAATGGTTGTCTATCTCACAAATATGTCACAAAAGTTTAAACAAATATCATGACACTCATCATTCATTTTAAAATGTATGGCTATGAAGTTCATCATTGTATTGTTTGACAGCTTGCACCAAAGAAATACTATCATCAACTTAGATGATAATAAACAAGGATGATTTAGATTGATCTGAAAGCCTTTTAGTTTGTGTTAGGGCCATTTTGTTATGATAGTACATCAAAAAATATTTTAGATTACTTTGATGATGAACATTTTCCTAAAAAGTGCAACATGATTCCTCAACAATCCTAGCCCAACATTTCATGTCGAGACTGCCACGCTCTATACATAATTCTCAATGCTAATAGATCAATTTTGTCTTTTATGCCTCCACCTGGTGTCAAGGTCATTTTGATATAGTCACTCATTACGAAGGATTAGATAAATCTATTGACTCTAATTCGTCTTTCCTATTTTTATATTAAATAAATTCGTTAATGTAGAACATGTTATTTTACTTCACCATAAGATTGTTATTATCTAAATTTTTGGCCTGGAAAATACCATTTTAATATGTATAGAATGCCTCTAGTTTTTATCGAGGTTGTTCAGTTATTACAATGTAGGAATACAATGGTCAAACTTATCCATTTAGGCACATTGTCTTTTTTGGAGCTGTTTAGTTCTTTAATTAGCATCATTTAGCACTTCACAAATATTTTCATAGAGTGTTTGCTATGATGATTTTGTTCATATAGTGATTCAGTTCATTGTCCTCTTATGTTTGCTTATATCATTACAATGCATATGGAATCAACAATGAACATTGTGGTTTATGTACTGCATTTATTCAAACCAATATATTGAATGGGTCATACAGGCACTTCAATGAGACACTCCAGATAATTGAATGGTAACCGATTATCTTATAGCATTAATGCAAAATAACAAATTGAAAGTTCGAGGATTCTCATTCTCTTTCACACATCAATTTTCGCCTTTAGAGAATTTCATTACAACACTAAGGCATTTCCACTACTAAGCACTATCTATAATAACTACCATATGCAACAATATTCATTTTCTAAAAAGAGAATGTTGAGCAAAGGATTACATGAGCTTGTAATATTGAAAAAGTTGATTAAATGATTTTAGAGGATGTTAATCACATAAAATGAATATAAATCGAATTTGTGTAAATATTTTTTTAATGATTTTTTACAAATTTCTATTTTTATTTAAAATAAATTATTTTCTTCAAATTTTAGAAAAAAAAGTCAAAATAATAAATTTGAAAATAATTAAAAAATATGCCAACACTTTTAAAAAGTTCGGCTAAATTCCATGGATACATCCACCCCAAATAAAAGCCAAACAAAAACAAAACTAATTAGTATAAGCCTTTCACAAACAAATAGCACTCGCAAAAATTAAATAAAATAAAAGGTCAATAATAGCCTTTCAAAGAAATAAAACTAACAAAAGAGGAAAAATTGTAATGACATAAATCAAATTTGATTCTTATGGCAATCTTATGTTTCATAAAACATTTAACAAAGATTAAAAGTATTATGCTTTCATTGAATAAATTAAGAAATTAAAGAATGCAAGCTTTGTTGGTTCAAGTAAAAGGATGTGTTGGAGGTGAAAGACTAAAGGTTATAGCGAATGGAAATAGTGGTGAGCACCTACAAATCAAACTTCAATTTTCTAACTCAAAAAAATTCATAAACTTTACACCAATTTTTTTTGTTAAAAAATGTACAAACTATAAACATATTACAACAACTAAAACATGTAACCAAACTTCTCAATTTGGTGCTATGCATTGAACGACTCTAATTTCATAGGAACTATTGAAATATGATCCTTTATGCAAAATAATTAGTTGGCTAGCTCAATAGTTTTTATAAAAAATTTGTTATGATCCATCAAACATCATTATGACCTTTAGTGTCTGGAATATACCATAATAATTGAGAGTCGCATCATTGATTTTAATATGGCTCATTTAATGAAAAATTACGTGATCGAATCAAGGTAAATGATAGCCACATGATTGATTGTACTATTAACTTCTAAATAAAAACAATGCATGATCAAATAAAGGTAAGTGTGACCTACATGATCGATTTTGACTTGGACCATTCGATCACAAAAATTTCATAATCAAATAAAAAAATTTAAATTTTATGCAGATTAGAAAAGTAGAGGAAATTATACCATTCGATCGTGAAACTTATGTGATCGAGCGATTGGAAATAAATCTATGGTTTATAAAGAAGGATAAGTTTTAAAACAATTGATCATGAAAATAATACGAACAAATTGCTAGCATTGGATCTACATGATTTGGATAAGCAGATAAATTTTTAACTATTCGATTTACTATTAGATTTAATACCACACATACTTTGAAATTTTGGAAGTGATATATGAAAAAAGAATTGGTAATTTTTTTTTAATAATGCTTATTTCCACAAAAGATCGCTATACATCAAGGTTGTAAGTGGGCATTCAATTAATCAAACATATGGGCCCCCCTAATTCATTTAGGAGATAACCACCCTTTCTTACTACTAAGTGCATAACAATCCGAAGAGTGAATTTGTGACTTTATACAATAGCTTAAACGTTTAAGAGTGCTTTTTTTAATATGATAATGTGATTCTTTAGATTTTTTCTACGCTCTTGGCTCTTATAAAAAACATTAGGCACAATTATATAAGATCAATTAAGAGTTAGAATATAGCAAAATGATAATATATATATATATATATATATATATATATATATATATATATATATATATATATATATATATATAAATAACTATGTGTGTGTGTACAATTTATTTTCTTTATTATGAAAAGTAATATTAATTATTGATTGTCTAGCATATTTATTTTTTTAAAGGCTTAATTTTGCTTAATCAGGAAATCATGAGTATTTTTTTCCCATGAGTTTGTGGAGGATCAAAGAGGTTTTTATGACAATAGCCAAAACAAGTGATGTTTAACATAGTCATAATTCATGAATACATTTAATCTAAATAAGTGATGAAATGGAGCTTCAAAGATACATCAAGAACTTTTGCAAGCATGATTTTATGTTGTTAACACCTAAGCACACCTAGCCATGATACATAGTTTGATGATAAGAAATTTTATGTATTAATAATGGATTTGGTTGAGTGAATTTTTAGATGATAGATAGATGATATGTTTTTTCAAGAAAGAAATTGAAGAAGATGAGAAAATATCAAATCTCTTGAAAATCATCTTGGTTGAACTAGAAACATCAAGTGATACATTTTGAATTTAATATTATGTATTTAAATTTTTTTCTTTGATTATAATACTAAGGTTAATTTAACCATTAATTCAAGCTACAAAAATGTAATTAAAATTGAAATTATCCATAATAGAAAATATTTTAGTTTTTAAAATCTTTTATCAACATATGTTGATCATCATAAGAATCATTTTTTTATCTTTCAAAATTTTTATTTCAAAAATGATTTATTAAATAAAAAAATTGAAAAAAATTTTCTAATTGAATAAACTAACCAAAATCTACATAACATATGTTTTGCCTACGGTAATAATGTTGAACCTGTTCAATACAACGATCATCTTGAGGCATCTCTCTTGAACATTGATCAAAGTACATTGAATCATGGCACAGTAACTTATATTCATAAATCAATTAGTCATGTTACTGTTAACGACCCTAACTAAATCTTAAAAAAACCCAAGGGTAGCTAACACTAAAATTAGACTACTTCTAAAGAACACAAGATGTCCGACAAGAAAAAAAAAGAGCAAGTACATCAAGTTTCACTAAAATGCAATGCTTATTCTACATAGCTAACTTTAAAATTTCATGATTGATGTGAGCATAATGATCGTGCTATTTTGTAATAAAATGGTTGTCAAGTCATTTACCTTTTTTTAAGTGATAATTTCAATGGTAATTTGATAACTCAATTTTGTCATTGTACGGTTGACATTTAATGCACAAGTCAAATTAAGTCCAACTATCAGATAACAATTTAGATTTAATGGCTGACATAAAATCATAATTTGAGAACTACTCTAGTTTATTAAAAACTATCACTTCATACAATTTTCATTGTTGAATGGTCCTTGATGCTTCTCATCATGTGGCTCTTAAAAAACTACTTTTTAACCATTATTTATTATCCAATATAACTTTCATTCAAATAATATTATGTCTCTATTTAAAAAACATCCCTCAAATCTTGATAACTAATGGGTTAGTTAGGTAAGTGCTATTAGGTGATATAAAATGTTTATAAATAAGATAATTAATAAAAAAATAAATTCATGAAATTCTTATAAGAATATAAAGAAATTGCTTCTAGTGATAATATTAAAGTCATTAGTAGCTAGTGCTCATCCCCTATTTGTTGTGTCCTTTATTGTCAAACTCAAATTATCACTTAAAATTAGCTAAGCTTGTATTTTTGAATTGATTAAATTGAAATACTTGTATATCTTTTTAGCAGTTCATTAAGCATAAGAATTACTCTTTATAGTTCTTATTATTTCTTTCCTATCATCTTTTATAAATCCTTTTTTATTATGAAGCATTTTTGGTCTGTCTTTTCTATTTAATTATTCTAAGGGTTTAGCTTACCCAGTCTTTTTGTAAGTTTTTATATATGTTGTTTTTGCATTCCTTAGCTTTTCCATGGCTAAATGTAGGTTTGATTTCAAGTAAGGCCACAAAAAGTTATACTTGTGTACACTTTAAAATTTTTGTTATCTTTTGCTTTCATAATTAGCATAAAAATTGATAATTTAATAAAAATTAAATCATTTTAAAATAAAATTAAAAATATGTATAATATTTCTTTTAAAGATTTGTTCAAGCTTATTAAAAGTACTTATATATATATATCTTTAAATATTTTTATAACACACCAAAATATTTTAAAGTAATTCGTCATCCATTTTGCTAAACCACGCATTACATGACGCAATAAGCTCATTAGCTTAAGATTAACGCTGAAACACCAAATGAACAGCAATTAGTAAATTGAAAGAAATGAGCATAGTGAGGCATATGGAAGCAAGTTGATATTTGAAATGAAGAGTTGATAACGTAGAGGGCATGTGACCAAACTTAAAGAATACATGAAAAAAATAAACAATTTTGAAAAGAATAATATTTAATAATTTTTAAAATTGTCATTTTATAGATATTGAGTCCATTATTTTAGGCATTATTAATATTCAAATTGATAAAATAATTTGCATTTTGGCGTGGCATTTGAAAAGAACATCAAACATAAACATCTAAGAGACAGTAAGGTGATAACATTTCTCAAATTTGGTGTGGGCATGATGAAATTTGCTACACGATTCTAGGGTCATTCCATTATTTAGGCATTATGAGTGCATTTTCCTCTAGGCCATTCTTTTATTGTGAATTTAGATAACTTCTTCATCTTTTCCAAACAAGATAATGCCAATGTCTTTGAAAAAAAGGTCATGTTTGATGACGACTTTGCTTCCAAAAAGAATTCTCCCTTCAAACTCACTCTAATAGACAATGTTTTCACATGGATGACCCAACCTTGAATTACTAAGACTAAGAACACAAAAAATTGGCTACATTGGATCTAGCATGATGGGGTAGACTTAAGCCCTTGAGCTTTTTACTAGAATTAGGCAACATTTGATACTAAATGTATAATATTTAGAAAATCATAGTGTTTCAAATGTGAGACTTAAAATGTTTTCCAATGTTTTAGCTCAATATTAAACAATAGAAAGCTCTAGTGTGGATCTTACTCAAGAACCTTTCAATCCACAATTTCAACAAGTAGTACCTATTCTAAATCATATCAATAATTGACAACCTATTAAAAGTAGATTCTATACAAATCAACCTAACAACACCCAATAGAACTCTAGCCTTTGAATTGGATAATCTTGGTAATGATCTTCCTTATACATTAGAATCTCTACAAGGATTATGAGCAAAATTGGATTTCAGAAAAAAATTAAGCATTTAAATTTTTTTAAAACGCTATCTATGCAATTTTAAATAGTGATGCTCAATGTTCTAATGTATGTAAGAAAACATTTCTAGACCCTTATTTGTAGGAAATGGTGAAGATGAGAAAATTCCAAGTAGTTAAGCAATAAGTAATATAAAATGTTGAGCTTCATTAGTCATATATGTAGGCACTTAAAGGTTCGATAATGAATGAAAATCAATGAGGCAAGTAACGGTATAAAAATTGGTTAGTGTATGACAGGATCTTAACATGCCTGAAACATCATTGTCCCCATAATTGAAAGAAATAACACCCCCATTACATCATAGAACATTAACACTTAATAAAAGAACCTATTTGTATAATGAATCATCGATTTTTTCATTTTGTGATCAAATTCAATGAGAAATTGTAAATTAAGAGTAAAACATTTAAATCTAACTGAAACAAACAAAGAATGTGTAGCTTAAACAATAAGTAGAGATTCAATCTCTCAATAACCTTCAAAGGTTCTCCAGGAAAAAGAGCCAATGCTCTTAAGCATTTTGAGATAGACTATAATGGCTCTATAGTGGTCACCAGTCACAAGTCAATAAAAAAAGTAACTAAACAGAATGTAAAATATTGATTTTCTCAAAAAAGACCTAAAGAAGCCTTTAAGAATCTTATAATGCAAATATCACATATTGTAATTACTAATTTCTTGATTTTGAACATCAAGGGTATAGTTAGTTCTATAGTCTCTTGATACCTTAATAACATGATCAAAATGCACAAAATTAAGTTAATGGAAATATGGGAAGCCTTTTCACATGATAGACAAATGGACATTATTTGAAGGAGTCAAAGTTTTCACTATTGTGAGGGCGACATTTCCAACAAAATATTGGGGTTGTAGTTGTAGTACATACAATGCAAAATAATGAAAATGAAGAAAAATTTCTTCACATGGTTATATTGTATGATATGTAAATGATGCATTACTTACTGAATCTTAATTGGTTCATAGAATTTCTTACTACAATGGTTCAACATATGAATAATATCTTATCAGAGCACTCCCCATAGCGATCATTTCTCCAATAGTAATTAATCTAATACTAGACAACTTAGATTCCAAAGTGCTTGAGTTGAAGGCATAGAATTCTATCTAGTGGTTGCTTAGTATTGGATTTTTCTAATTGCTAGGTTAGGAATGAGGGCCCTCACTTACAAGCTGAAGGGAGTTTAAAATCCCTTCAAGGAATGAACTAAAGCTTAACTTGGTAATATATTTTATAAGATTGAATCATCAGAATAACATGTAATGAAGAGGGAAAACAAAATCAATGAGTTTTCATGGTTACAACTAATAGAGCTTTGGATAAGTTAATCATGGTTGCTAAAATAAAGGAGATACATTAGAGCCAAAAAACATTTATTGTATGACTCAAGGATGGTGATAAAAACACTAATGTCTTCCACACAATGGTCAATAATAAGAAAATAGATGTTCATACATAAAGAATTAAAGATTCAAGTGAGAGATGGGTTACATAGTAGGATTTAATTACCAAATATGTCTTGGAATCCTTCACCTCCAACTAGTCCATAGGATTTAGTTGACAAATTTGTTGGATTTAAAGACATCAACACAAACTTGAGAACATCATCTAGAAACTCTTGGGATTCGAAAGATGTTATCTTCCAATCACTTAACTTGAAAGCACATTGTTTAAAGCTACGAAATAGGTGGTTCACTTCCAATACTAGATTAATAATACTTGCAAGAATAAATTACTATTGATGGGAGTTAGTAATGGTTAGTCATCTCCTATAGTGAATGCCACTTTATACTCTAATGATGCCTTATCTTCCTAACAAGATTATTAATATAGTAGAAAGCATGGCAAATGGTTTCGTATATACTAATAATGATTAAGTAAGCAAAATTTGGCCAACTAGAAATAAATTAGGTTCCCAAGGAAAACTATGGATAAGTGCTTAAGAAATTAAAATATTTTAACGATGCATGTAATGCAAGGCTTTGCTAGAAGGATGCTTCCCAACCTTCCAAAACTTATTGACTAATGTGGAGGCACCTAAATAATTAATTATCATTTGCTAACAACTTAAGGAAACTATATTTTAAATTTATAAACAAGTACCCATTATATACATAAAGGGATTTTGAAATTCATTCTTTTACGGAGTATCCTAGTTGCAAAAACTTATGAAACCACTTTGCCCTAAAGTTTGCGTTAAACACATCCAACTTGATGCTTTTACAATCGTGGAATTATAGTCACACTCATGAAGAATTTATATAGTGATCAAAGATAGGTCATAATTATCTGAAGTCAATACTTTATTTAATAAAGTTTTTTCTGATTACTATTTGAAAGATGGACTTTATTTTTCTTATCCCAACTTTACATACACCACACATCTTAAGAATTCTTTGTCCGACAAATACATATTGGATGTCTCACTGGACATTTTGGATGAGTCAAAACAATCAGAGGTGTGGCTGATTGATTTCATGGGCCATGATTACCCAAAAAAAGTTGCGTCGATAGATTCTAAATGTTGAATATGTGTCACAACTAAATTAGGTAATTATAGTTAAGTTGCATATACACCATTACTTATAGCACAATGGCCATCTAAACATGTAAGTTTGGACTTAGTACTTGGATTTTTCAAAATCATTTGAAATAGTTATTCTATATTCATATTGATATGTTTTAAAAAGTGGCTCATTTTATACCTTACCATAAGACATGAAATACCTCTCATATTATGAAGTGATTTCTTGATGAAATTGTTAACCTACATGTCTTACCCCAAATAATTAATTTAGATCATGATGTCAAATTTACAAGCTGCCTTTAAAAAATACTTTGCTGCCTAAAGCAATCAAAACTTAAGTTTTCATGGATTTGTTATCCCAAAAATAGAGGGGCAAATAGAAGTAGTAAATCAGAGCATAGAAAATCTTTTTTGTAGCATACTAATAGAACACATTGAAACATGGAATCTTTCAAAGCTTATTATTTATTTTATTTAAAATGATTCAATTAATAGAACTACAAATGTGAGTCCTTAAAATCATTAACAGAATCTTAATTATTTTATTCTCTTACCTTATGATTTAGCACTTCTCAGTTTGTTCAGCATTTTACTCATAATATTTAGTTATTACATAAATATTTTACAAAATAAACTAATTAAAATAATAAAATATATAAATGACTAGAAAATACTCATTCATAACTTAAAAAATTTGTTGAGTGATTATGTAATGATTTATGTTATGTCTGAGAGACAATACATGGAACCCTTAAAATATTACATACCTATAATATTGGACCATTTACCATTATATAAAGACTAAGTATCAATGTGTACATTTTTATTTACCTAGAGATCATAAAATTAGAGCTACCTTTAATATTCAATAGCTTGTATCTTGTAAAAACCTATGCCTAATACCTAGTGAGCCTTTTTAGCTTTTACCATCATTTCCTAACAAAGTTATCCAAACAATACATTTGGTTATAATTTGTGAGCTTTGAGATCAAGTGGAGCCAGCCCTAGATGATCAAACAATCTTAACATAGAATCATGTATAACATTGATTAAAGAACTATTAAAGATTTTAAAGCACTATTAGAGATCACTAAGGAGGAGCTACACCATCTAAATTTGGAGAAGTTAAAGCACTATTATAAATTTTAATGACTTCATGGAGTTGAGCTTTTTCTCACCTAAGAAGAATGATATAGTAGTTATTGTGTTATTAACCCCTTATCATAGTACTTTATTTAATGACAGCGAATCCAAAATATTTTTATTAAATATGTTCAAGTGAAGTTTTAGAATTTAGATAATATATGCTTATGTCTATGGGAGAACTTAAAGAAGAAGGGGTAAAGGCATGATTGCATGAAAATCATCTTAGTTGTTGTGGCAAATCATCTTAGCACTACTTCACGAACATAATTGCTTTGGATGTTGGTTATGAAAATCTCTTTTCTTCTACATTATGATCCCCCATGTCAAAGATCAATTTAGGTCTTTAGGTTTTGAAAAAGTTCTTACTTGCCAAGTGATTCTATAATTTTCAATTCTTAATTAATAGAATCTTTTAGCATGCTCTTATTCAAATATATTGTTTAAACCTAAAAAATTTCTATTATTTATGAGCTAACAATAGGTTTAGCATATCATCCTCATTAGGTTGGGGTTTAAGCCTTATTAAAATCTTATAAAGATAGTAGTGTTCAAGCCCAAATGTATGTCAAGAAAGGAGGTTATGCTTCAATTCCAAAGAAATGGTATGTGATGCAATGGCTTCCTCACTAACTATGACAAAGAAGTGAAAGGTTATGTAAGCTAAGCCTAACTTGGTGTTCATTGTTGGCACTTTTGGTAAGAGCCAAAAAGCAAAAAAATGTTTTATGAACTTTTCAATTTACATCTTCTTTTCGATATATTTATTAGTATCGCTTTAGTGAATTATTAATTGCAATTCAAAAAATTTTGTTATTTAATGTGTGATTTTTTAAAAAATTTTCACACACTAATTTGACTTGCCTCCTTTTGAGTGCCTTTTGTATTGGTAGTGTCATATGTATATTTTAAGGAAGAATGCTATTAAGGACCATTTTATTTTTTAATACTTTCTCATATTTGGATATGGTATCATAAAGTTGTAAGTATTTTTTGCAGCATGTGCTTAAGAGGCCAAATATGATTTTAACCATACCAAACTATTTAAGTAGCTTGTATTTATGTTCTTATGGTATACACCTAGTGCATGCTATTTTATTTAGAAAACTAGAAACTTATAAGTGATCATCCTTATCTTCCGGTGTCAAATGTTGCTTGAGTAGAGCATACAAAAGTCATATGAATAATATCAAATAAGCTCAAGTGTGCAGAAGATTACTCAGAACCCAAAGGGCACCATAAGTTTGTTCTCAAGGCATTCTTTGCTTTTTTGAGTACTTATGTAATTGATAAATTATGTTTTATTAGATGTTGACGAACAACTAAACATGAACCTTATTTCAAGCATGCACTTGCCATTCATTTTAGATATTGATAGAATTGAATAAAAGACTATTTCCTTTATTGAGATGAAACATTTAAATTCTAATAATAGTGAAAAGTCTTAGAGGTAAGGTGCTCAAGTACTTGAGTTTTAATACATGCCAATATTAAATTTTAAGCTAAAAAGAAAATTCACATTCATGGATACATTACATCTAAAAAAATTCAT
Organism: Vanilla planifolia; assembly: GCA_023846275.1. NCBI lineage: Eukaryota > Viridiplantae > Streptophyta > Magnoliopsida > Asparagales > Orchidaceae > Vanilla > Vanilla planifolia. Next base: position 2,576,388 of record JAIUJO010000052.1, read on the forward strand.
GATTTTATCAAAAAAATATCATTAAAAAGAAATTAGTACAAAGTGAACAACTGTAAATAAAAATTACTCACAGAATCTCTATTTGATTGTCCTTTGATCATATAATTAGTCATCTAAACTTGTCTATTATGTGTAATGAACCACATAGTTAGGAAACAAATAAAAAACAATAGCGAATTTGTAAGATGGAGATTTCTTAAAGGCCCAATAAACAACTTGATCAATAATCTAATGTTCAATCTAATGCACAATACAATAGATCATTGAAGGTTTAAAACAATAGAAGGAACAAAGTCGATCATCAACTTCACTTTTTATAAGTTGACCCTCAAATCGTTTAACAAGAATTTTAAGTTTAACGTGATGTCATTTTTGAACATAGAACAAATCATCTAATGGATGAGAGTTAAACTCAAGCTAAAACTAGGTTTTTATCAAAAGATAATTTGAAATTAAAGTGGATAGTTTGTTGAATTTAGGAAATAAAATTTGAATGTAATGGATGACGTAGGAGCATCATGTGTTCTCTCACAAACACATATTCATTGGAATCGCATCAATACCCATTAAAAGTTGAAGCCAAACTCAAGCCCAAACTTATTTCAATTAATTATCTTTGTCAACCATAAGGGTTGACTACAATGATATAATTTTCCACGTCATTACGTATACTAGTTTTTATCTATTCATCCAAATAAAATTCAATAATAAAATAGGTCATCATCGATGTTAGTCACTACGCATCAGTCACTATTGATAGCTTTCTTCCGTCAATTGATCGCTCACTACTCCGAGTCACTGCTAGTTACCCAACATCACCTAGTTGCCCATCTTCGCTAGGCCACTTGTTACTTCCAAATAACCTACCATCTCCTAGCCACTTGTTAGAAACCACACTTTAATCATCATGAAACACCAACAACAATCTTCTTCACTGCTGGCAACCTAGTCACATCATCATTGATATTCGATCATCATAATACATGATTGCATCATTTTTTTATATATCTTGCATACATTTTTTTTATTTTGTTTTTAACATCATTATCTATTTGGAGCTAATCCAAGGAATTTTAAAGATTTTTATAAATGCTTAAGTTATTTAATTAAAAAATTATCCTTTTTATATATTTTGCATTTAATGTGTTCAATATTTTTAGAATTAATGTCTTAAAATTCTAAAGATCTCTTTTACATTCTCAAGTTATTTAACCCCATAATTATCATTATCTTTTTTTCCATACTTACGATATTTTCTAAAGGTGTAGTTTCCTTCTTTTTTTATACATTAAATTTTCTTTCAACTATAAGTAAGAGAGGCTCACTTATTATAATATAGTTGTTGATTAAAAACTTTTTTTCTTATTTTTGTGCTTTTATCTTTGTGAGTAAAGAGTGTGTGCCCAACTCCAGTTAGAGAGATTCTAACTTCACATTTCTCATAGGAGATAAGGTTCGAAGGGGGAGAACTTCTATTTAAAGAGCTAAAATCCAATCAAATTCACATTTCTATCAGCACACGTAAGTCTTCCCTTACTTTTTTACACTTCTGAGCCAATCACCAAACTATCATCATCTATAACAAGGCTTGAGATTTTAGCCTTCCATCTTTTTACCCTATTATCATCCCCACTAATCCAAAAACTCCAACTCATCACACTTTTACATTTTTGATACTTTAAAACCTAACTCCACTGGAAATATAAGCCACCATCATGAAAGAAGTGCACTCCTTCTATAACTTTTATTTTCTAGGTGATAATGTAAAGTAAAGGTTGCTCTTTCATCTATTCGAGTAGTCCAAATAAAGTTTTCCTTGAAGTCCATTTTTTGTTTGGGTGAAATTCAATGTGATAAAATTTCTTACTAAAACTTAACACTTAACTCTTAATGTGTTGCCACATACTTTACTTAATGATCTATGCTACCAATTTAAAGGTTAATATTTGAATAATTATAAAATACCACACATACCACTTAATCCAAATTAGTGTGTGGTATCTTTTAATATTATTTATTAATATATTAAGAATTTTTATATTATAGGTTCCAAATTAGATCATAGTAGAAGTCTAATTTATTTTATATCAACTTTGGTTTTTTTGTTATCAATTTCTACTTATTATAAAACAACATAATATAAAAAAATTCTACAAATAATTATTTTTCCTACTTCAAAAAAATTTCCTTTACTTAATGTGTCCACTAAATAACTCTTAATTAGTCTTGGACAATCTTTGTCTTAGAAGATAGTACGAAAGGGTTAATAGGAATCTCTATCATCTTTCTTGAGAACCATATAGTTCTATGTAAGAGATGGTATGGTAAAAGAAAGATCATGATTGCTAGTCATTTTTTGAAAATACATCCCATCTTAGATTTTGGTGGTCTAAAGTCATGGTTACTTTGTCTTTAAAAATTATTTTAAATAAAATAAATATATACAAAAGGAAGATATGACTCATTATTCTCCTTTCTTGATATCCTAAGGTATCAAAATTTTATATTGCCACAAGGACTGGTAGGTCTTTCCAAATATGAAACTAAAGTTATGAATTAAGCAAAAAATAAAGATAAAACTTAACCAAAGATCTCATGCTATCCTTATCGGTAGCCCAACTCACCCAGATGGTTAGACAAATTCTCTTAAATCAATAATGTGAACCAAAACACAAAAAAAGAGATAATGATGGAAAAAGTGCCACACCTAATAATCTAGTAAAAAAACCCTAGGAGACACAAAAACCATAAAAGATATGATGATCCTTCTGATGATTCTCACCAACATAGCCAAAAGCAAAATCATAATCGTACAAGAAAAAGTGAACCTTCTAATGAGTAAGATCTAAATGATGATCTTGATATGCCTAGTAAATAAGAAAGACTTAAGAGGGAAAGAAAAAGAGAGAGCATGTCCCTAATATGAAACTAACTGTCTTAACTTTCAATGATAATTCCAATCCTATGGTTTATATTGACTAATAAACTAGTATAGATGATTACTTTAATTAGTACCAAATATTTTAACAGAGAATGTGTCAATTCATTAAGGCTAAACCAAATGATACAACAAATAAGTTTTGTAGAAACTTAGAGTGATAATAAGTTAATAATTATGAGAAGGTATCCCAAACTTATAGAAACCTAAAGTTTAGTTTATACAATAACTTTGTTTTATTAATCTATAATACTAAAATATTAGAAAAATGGCAAACGTTATTTTAAGCTGATAAATCTATTAAAGAGTACATTAAAAAATTTGAGTATTATGAACATCAAAGTGTTATAAATGAATCTGATCATGTGGTACTCTTCTATTTTAGGGTAGGTTTAAAGAAATATATATAGGTTGAGATTAATTTGAAAAATGTTATTACCATAGAGAATATTTATCATATAACTCGAAATATGGAAAAGAATAAAATAACCTATTTTATGAGAAATGGCCTTCCTGTCCTTTTACAGGCTCACACCACAATTTCATAACCCACTCATTCTTATGCTATATTTACTGCCTCCATAATAGTTTCTAAATCTTATAAATTTATACTATCATCCACTTCTTTACACCCTTCTTCAAGCAAGGCCATTAAGTTGTAAATCACCCAATCTAAAATCTATTATTTTAAGAGCCATGAAAGAAACATCTAGCTATAAAATACTCAAAGAAAGTCATGGCTATAAACTTATATAGTAATAATGAATAAGAAGAGTCAAAGGAAGAAGAAAATATAATGTCTACTAAGGATGTTTTGCAACAATTAGGAAATATGACAACTTTTGTGGTTAGGTGCACCCTTATAATCCCATAACTATAGGATGACCAGAGGAGCACCAACATCATCTGCACCAGTACAAAAATTTATGAACAACTATATAGAATGATAATCAATATTCTAGTAATTGGAACCATTAGTCTCAATGGTGCCTAGAACACGTTGAACTCCATTAAGGTGTTGGGAACACATGTCTATAAACCTCTCAACTAGCCACAATACTTCGTAGGATTGTGAAAATAGTTTATATGATTCCTAGATAAAGTATTCACTACTATATCCTCAAATATAGTGTACAGTTCATCACTAGCTTCATGGGTGATGACTTCTCCACTGAACTGACCAGTAGCAAAACCTGAATAAGTTGATTTAGTGGATAATTCAAAGCATTGCAAAAAACAATTTGTTCACCTTCATAATGTAAGACAATCAAAGCTATTTTTTCTTGCACTATGCTTTTGAAATTGTAGCATAAACCAAAATTTTCTAGAAGCACAATTTCATGATTGAATGATCCCATCACCTCTACATTTTTATAAAGGAAGATATTATACTCCATTCTATCATGCAAGTTCAAGTTCACACAATCTATGCTTGTTCTAAGAAAAGGATCGTAATCTAGTCTATTGATTATGATTGAAATCTAATGATCCCAATGAAAACCTCTATCTAAATAGAACCAATCAAATCTCATCCATCAATCATTACTTTACATAATCAAATAGTCTAAATCCTTTTGATCAAGAAGCACATGAAATATAGCTTTTTAGTTGTTATTTCAAGCCACTAAAATATTTTATTTAAATGATTCTTTTATTAATAAAAATATGGAAATAGTATGAATAATAAGGTAATTTTCCCATTTTGAAGTTGATAGAAAAAGTCTTTGAATAGCAAAAGTTTTTTATAATATGGGTTGATGAATCTTTTTACAAATTTACCAAATTTTTCAAGCCATGACCTCAAAGGCGTATGTAGTTTGTGATAATTTTCACTTCTATTCACTACTTCCATTAGTCATCAAACTCCTTAAAGTGGTGTTCTTCTCAAGTCAACAAAGTTATTAATTTTATTATTCTTATTTCATTTAATTAAGATACTTATGTCTCTTTAATCATTTTTAATTTTATGATAACTAGTATGTTTCTTCTATTGCTTTTTTTTATCATTGTAAAGTTGTGGTGTCAAGTTTCATTTGTTTAATTGTTGTAATGGTTTAGCTTACCATTCTCCTAGCAAAAGGCTTATACTGAATTTTTTTATATCTTATTTTTATGATAACTAGTATGTTTCTTCTAGTGACTTTAAATACGTACACTCTACTTACTCTTTTTTCAAAAACAAAAGCTAATTAATGGTGAAGTTTTTGTTCGAAGATCTTAGATATATGAGTATGTTTACAATTTATATGCTATAATCATAAGTTTACATGCCTCTATTGCATACTACCCAATTTTCTTTTACTTCATGCAAGATTAAAGTTAGCATGAAATTAAAATTTTGAACTTTTGCAGAAAGAGTGAAATAAAATTGTAACATAGTTACACATAAATGTGTTGAACCAAAAATAGTTTAGGTTCTCAAATCTAACAACAAAAGTCAAGTATTATGCATATAAACTTTGATTAATAAATTTTAACTAAAAAAATTAGTAAAAACATAAACAAAGAAAAAATAAGATTTGTGAAATAAAATTCAATATATTAAAATGAAATAAATAGAGAAAAGGATGTAGTGGAAAAAACCTAAAACTTTAAAACTTATTTAGGATTATCATAAACAAAAATTTAAATATGAAATTTTAATTTATTTTAGAATTAATTTAATTGTAAATATTAATTTTTTTTCAAAATTTTAATTAAAAATAACACAATATATCTTAAATAACATTTGTGGTAATTGCTATAAAAAAACTAAAACAATTTGAAAGGAATTACATGAATTAACCATAAACTATCCAATATAGTGTAATCAGAAGTGGTTTTTTTAAAAAAATAAAGTATTTCATTAATTACCTGAAAAATTCATAATATGTTAATTTTATTAAAAATTTACAAAAATTAGATTGAGTCATTATGAATGATAATAAAAATGAAAGAGATATTGTTCTCATATTGACCTCTAAATATGGTGTTCTGTTTGTTGTTAACAAATCTTAAGTATTTTGAATAAATTTGTTGAAGTTAATTTTTAGATTTTAGAAAATCCATATTTGTGTCCTTAAGAAAGCTTGAAGATGTGGAGCAATGGTGAAATCCAATGAAGATCATCTTAGTTAGAATGACTAACCTCTAAGCGATATATTTTATATTTAATTTTATGTATTTCAATTTTTTTTATTAAAACATTAACTTTCATTGACATACTTATTACATGACAAAAAAAATTAAATTTTATCAAAATTATTATTTTTGAAAAATATTTGGTTCTCAAAAACTTAAACCATTCTCTTTTACTATTTAAAAATTTCTTTTAATAAAAACTTAGTATTTATTAAATAACTTTTGTAAAACATACATTATAATTATAATAATTAAATACAAAATAATAATAATTATTAGCAATAAAAACCAAAAGTCTCTATAGTGCTTAAAACACATTGGCTATCGCCAAGAGGTATGGAATGCAAGTCCCCAAATTCATCTGCCAGTTGCGATACTAAGTGCAACTGTGAACATCGTGTAGTTGGGTCTGATAATTAGATAGTACACTCGTATGCACATGTATAATGTATAAAGCAATACTATGGCATTGGTAATGACTTCATGAGCAAATTATGGGGCAACAAACCCCAAAAAATTTGACTTTGAGGAACACATAGAGCACTATATACTGGACATATTTGTTCACCTTTGCAATATTGGACAAAAACAAAGAGTTCATTTCATGCAATATCTTTCCAAATTGTGGGGCTAACTAGAACCATCCGATCATGCAATTTCATGATCGAACGACCTTCATCTTTTTTGTCTTTTCATAAAGCCTGATATCATTTAATAATCGCATGATCAATTTTTATTCCATGTGTAAGATCTAAATTTAGCCATCAAGCCAAGATTTAAATCTAATGATTTGGATCAAATACATTTTTTAAACATCCCCATCGAATCTCATTTGTCCAATCATACAATTTTCCCAAATAATTAGTCTTGGTTCATTTAGTTAAACTGATTCAAGTGCAACATCTTTTTTAACCAATATTTTGAGCCCTTAGAATATTTTCTTTAAATAATAATTTTTCAACTAAAAATAAAAAAATAAGTGAATCAATAATTATTACTTTGCTTGATTTCTTTTAGTCATCAAAAAATGTCTACAAATAAACGAATTTTTTTGTGAAATAGATTGATGAGTTTTCATGCAATTTAAATAAAATTTTCAAGCCAGATATTCAAGTCATTAGTAGCAATAATAATTGTTGCTACTATAACTACTACCTTCACTTGCTAAATTCCTAATTGCAAATTTCTTTGTAAGTCAGTTAACTTATTTATTTTTTTATTCACAATTGGTTTAATTAAGATACTTTTGCCTAATTTATTATTTCATAAAGCATGAGATTTTGTTTATATTAATTTTGATAATGATGCCACAATAACTTGCTTCTTTTGTTTCATTATTGTAAGGTTTAGCCTAGCTGTCTTTTGGAGAATGCTTTATATTTAATTCTTTTTTGATGATTTTGTTAGGGGTGAATGTTGTGTCTTTTTAACCAATCCAACATAAATATTGTTGCTGCATATCTTAGTTATTATTGATTTTTAATTTTATGTTATTTTATAAATTGTTGGTATTAAAAAAATTATTTAAATTTAAAGTAGTCTATAAAATATTTTTAAATTATTTATTTAAATTATTTTTGTAGGAAATTTAAATTTTTATTTCTCATTATTTACCCTTTTTTGTAGATCTAAACTTCATCATAGGCATATTATCAATTCCTATTTAACAAGATATAGGTGAATTGTTAGGAATAAAAATTATTTTTTTAGAGAATATTTTTGAAAAGTACTTTAATATATTTTTTTAATAGACTTGAGTATATCTTTAAAAGTAAATTTTTATAAATATAATTTTTATTTTAAAATATGTTAACTCTTTTAAAATAGGAATGATAGATGAATGTTTTTCGAGTGGTTTAGCCAAAAATCTTGCGTACATCTATGTCGGACAAAAAATAATGCAAACAGAAACACTATTCTTGACAAAAGTTTGGTGATGTACAAGTGTTTTAAACGAACCAATTAGAAATAAAATAAATTCAAAACTTCACTATTTTTTGAAGAAAGTAGAGATTATGAGTTTTATACGAGGATGGCACGGCCTATGTGATAAAGAAAATTAGGTGCTAATGACTTGAATTTCAACACTTGAAAAAATTTCTTTTGATTTTATAAACATTTAATGAATCAATTTGGTTCAACAATTTAGCTATTTATAGAAATTTTTCTATTTGCTAAAAGCACTTATAAAACTAATCATTAAGTTGTTACTAATAAATTATAAAATTCGTAATGTCTTGAAATAATGGCTAAAAGAGACATTACCAAAGAATTCCTCGACCAAATAGCTTCTAGACCATTTGATCATGAAAAATGCAAGATGAGATGGCTTTGACTAAGCAAGTACTATTTTGTCTGGACCAATAAATCTAAATTGTTATCTAATAGCTAGATTAAAAAATTATGCATGGACAAAACATGAAATGTGTGATCACAAAACTTCATTGTTGAACAATGAATCTAATTTTGTTTTTTTAAGAGATAGCCAATTTAGATACAGGGTACATGAATGATGCATTATTATTGCCTTTAAAGAATTTTCATATGCCACCAAATAAGTGCATTGTTTGGTGTTAGTAACACTCTGATTTGCTCAAAAGTGATTTCACTTATTATTTTTAAGTTATGTATTGAATGAAAATTATTTAATTAGTTATTGTATTATTTAATCAATCTGATAAGCCCAACTCGCCATGTTTAGTAATATGTTCTCCTTTATTACTATTTTAATTATGGTATTAGTTTTACTAATTAATTATTATAATTATAGTACTTTTTGAAATAAGTTATTGATATAAAATTCCTAAAGATGTGATCAAGAATAAAAAACTTCTTTAGATGGCTAACATATGATAAAGATTTTAGAATCTTAATTATTTTTCTAAAATAATTAATTTAAATAAATATATTTTATTGCCTTCAAAGAGTAATTTTAGTCAAGCTTAATATTTTAATCCAAATAAAATGTTAATAACTAAAAATATATTAAAAATTTTTGTCTTAGTTATTTGTCACTTCAATTAAGATGATTATCATAAAATTTCACCTTTGCTTCTTCTTTCCAAATTTTCCCATATACGCAAGTATCATAGATCAAAAATCTTAAAATTTACTTAAACAGATTCATTAGTATTGTTTTGGGTTTATGAACATCAAACGAAGAACCACAATGACCGGACAACACAATAATCTCTCCTAATTGATAACAAAACTTTCAAAGAAATTGATAACGACAAACTATTTTTAAAAGTAATGAGCATGATAATTAGTGCTCTACCTACATGTATGTCTTGACTAAAGTAATGCTCCAACTTAATTAATGCTTATTTTAATTTTTTAATTTCTATTCTCCCCCTCTTTGACATCACTTAAAGCAAGATAATCTATATTTAGTAAATTGTTCAGAAAATTAGAATTTTGTGAAATTAACAACAAACTCATTTTTTCCTTAAGTAAATTTTATTCAAATTATACCTTTATCTCATGGTTTAATACACAATTCCTTTTAAATTGACTTAATTCTTTCTTTATAACCATTACAAAAGCTAATTATTTATGTTATCCTATGTTGCAGATGACTTCAAATTTATTGCAAAGGCTTAATAGTTATGATAAGATTGAATTTTAACATGAATCTTTACCTTATCTATAACTTATTCTTTTTAAAGATCTTTAATAAATTTTGAAGTTTAAAGATTTCCTTCAATTGCTTTCTTTTTTCTTACATATTCTATTTGACTTTTCTAAACTTAATTTCTCAAATCCTATTTTTACATCATACATACATATATATATAGTTTTTTCAATTGGAATTGATTTATCAAAGTTGTAATATACAATACCTGATTTTAATTACTAAATTTAAGAAAAGAAACCATTTTAGTTCCAACATATTTAAGATAATTAAGGTACTATTTTAATTTAAATAAAGTATTTTTCCAAAGGAGGTAAATCATCACAACAAAATATTAGAAAGAGGCTATTATGACCTTACAACGACAAAAACTTGGCATTAGAATAAATTAATTTGATAATAGTAAATGTAAATTACTACACATGAAAGTATAATGCTTAAATGAAAGCATAATGAAGCACAAGTTTTTTAATTAAACGAATTATAGTTAGAGAAAATTAAGAAGTTAGGTTATTTGAGAAAAAAGTAGAGATTATTATTATGACAATTAAAATGTGCACCACAAAAAGAGTTAATGAGCATCTAGAACAAATTGCATCAATACGATGACTTGAAAATATTGTTTCAGAATTTATAAAAAATTATATTAGTTTATCATATTCAAGAATTTACATATTTATAAATATTTTCTAATGACTAAAAACACTTGCCAAACTGACCAACTAGTCAACATTATTTTAATTAAAAAACACTAAAATCTTTTTAATGAATAAATTATAAAAATCACAACAACTAAAAGACTCTCAACGTAGGAGCTTCTTGATCGAAAGACTCTTGAACCATTCAATAATGAAAACTTTTCAATTTGATGGATTAGAATAAAAAATGCTATTTACAAATTATGATTTGATCTAGGTCATTACATTTGAATCATAACCTAACAATTAAATTTTGCTATTGGATGTAGATAAATCATAGATTGTGAGATTGCAAAAGTATGTGATTGGACAGAAGACCAAAATAGGTGTCTTTAAGAGGTGGATGACATTACAATAATTCGATAACATGATTGTCCAAATGTGTGGTGAAAATAATTCCCATAATTTTTGCTACAATCATGTGGAATGGATATACATTTTGATACCGTATTGAATAAATGATGGATTATCACTGCTTTATTAGAGCTTTCCAATGTTACACATTTTGCAAATTTTTTAGGGTTTCCTAACTGCTACTTAGCTCTAGATTTAAGTTATCTTAGGATTCTTAAGTTATGAATCGAGCGAAAATTACTCAATGAGTTTGAGAGTTATTTTATCAACATGATAAGCACTACTAACTATTACAAGAACTATTCTCTAATTGATACTTTTGATTCTTTTTAATAATATGTATTTTTTTGTAATTTTAATTACATTATTATGTTTTTACTGATTAAAATTTTTAGTTAAAATAACTTTTTTGCAATATGTTTTTAAAGATCCTTTTCAAAGGTATGATAAGAATTGAATGGTTATTTGAATGGTAAAGATAAAATTAAGATTTTAGAATCCAAATACATTTATAAGATGAATAATTTTAATAAGCTTTAATTTTTGCTTCTTGTATGAGTGATTTCAATCAAACTTAAAATCTAATCAAAACAAAACTAAAAGAATTAAAATTAAATTTAAAATAAATGCCTTTCCTAAATTCAAACCATAATTTTTTTTTAAATTCTCCCATGAACATGAAAAATAACTTTATATAATCTACAAATTCACTCAAGCAAATATACTAGTAATTCATAGTGTTTGTTGTTATCAAGCAAAATTCCAAGACTATGTATCAACAACATAACATATTAAACAATCTAATACTCTATGAAATGATCATAGAACAATTAACTATCATTTGATAGTGATTTTATCTCCTTTGTACAACAATTTTGAACCATTCCAACCATTTATGGGACCATTTGGTACCCACATGAAATAACGCCTCATTTGTCTGATGGCTTTATCTTTCCAAAACTCCCCTTACGATTCACTCTACTAATGAAAGTTTTTTTGAAAGTATTACATATCTTCTGTGGCCTGAATGTTGACTTCGAATATTATTGATTTTTTGAGAAAGTTAAATCCACAGTTAAGACGGGACTTTCCTTTCTTCATCAAAAAAACATCATATAATCACTACATCAAACTTATTCATTCTCCTTCTTTAAAGGCACTTTCATAAGTATTTGATTTATCTCCCACTTCCTAATCTTTATAACAAATTTCTCTTCACTTCCAACTATAATATCTTTGTTATTAGTTGCTTTCCTCTCATAATTCTCTATATTTGGTTCATAATTTTTATTTTGTTAAATATCCCTTGAGACAACAACCTTATAAAGACTGTCTTCTTGCAAATTCTATGGCAAATGACTTTTGAAAGTTTTTTTGAAAAATTTCAAAAAAATTACTCCAAGTGTAATTTATTTTATGAAATAATTCATATATGTCAAACAATAATAAGCATTTTTGTTGTTTTTTCTTAAAAGACAATTAGAATTAAATTAATATTATTGTTAATAAGTGCTAGTATTTTTTTATGACCTATCAACTTTAATTTGAAGCAAAAATTTTATTTAGGGTTTCTTTTCATTTGTTCTACAGTATTTGACTTCACATCCATACTATTAGTTCTTTTAAATTATAGTCTTTGTGGTCTTATACAAAAATATCCATATGCAAATTTCCTTTCATCACATTCAAAATAAATTTTAAAAAGAAGTTACATTTATTCAAAAAATATTAAATAAATTATAAAGTTTTTTGAATATTTTCTATACTTCTGTACATATAATAACATAATCATTCAAATTCAAAAAATGTGGGGATGCATGTAAAGAATCTCTTCCTCTACTTCCAAAATAGCTAGTAGTTAGTATCAGTTCTCCATTGTACAATCAGTATGGGACACCCTTCCTCATTTTCTGGATTTCTCTTGTTAAAAACCCCATTGGCCTTTCCTTATGAAACAATATTTGATGGAGCACCAAGTTATATTTGTAGTATTAGCAACAAATTTTATTAAAACTGAAAGACAAAATACATGATGTGCTCTAACTAATGATAATGGAAAAACTATGTTGTAAGTAATGTAACAATTTATTTTAATAATCTATAATGGAATAAAATTCCTTGACTTTAATTATCCTAAATTTCCAAACATTATAATGCATTTCTTTAGACATACCTTTATTAATACATGATCCTCTTCTCAAAACACCACCTTCTTAATTTTCTCTTCAATGTTTCCATAGAGTAAACATATTTTTTTAGCTCATGTTTTGATTATGTGGATGTTCTTAATAGCTTTGAAAATCATATCTAAATCAAGGAGAGTACTCTTAATTTTCTTATATCAATATAATGATAGTTATTACAAGATATTATACAATACAATATAAACTGTCATCTCTATGTTAGACTAATAACTATTACTGTACGGCAAAATTAATTAAAAGAGAAATACTTATCGTAGCTACATTAGAAACCTAATTTTTATAACATTAACATATTCTTAACTCCTTTAAATATTCCCTTTCATTGATTTCTATTTTTAGCTTAGAATTTTGGATTAAACATTAGCTGACTATAACATGCATCACACAACCTTTTAAAAAAGTATGATGTAACTTTGGAATCCTTATGTTATATATTTGTTTTTACTATGCCACATAATTCTTACTATTTTGTGAACATATATTTCAACAATTATTTTCAAAACAAATGTTGGCTTATTAGGCAACATATGAATTTTTAGGTGGATAACCTCATTTTCATTTAAGTTTAATGTAACATTTCTACATACAAATATTTTTCTTTTAATCTTCCTCAAATCACCAAGCAAGTTTAAGACAGCAACTTCTTTCTATCAATATGCCACAATGACTAATATAGTGTAGTTCATTGAATTTGTTATGAATATAGCATATATTATTAAACAATCCAAATAAATACTTAATTGAACACCCTTTATGTTATAAAACATATAATGTTTTTCTCCTTCTTAAAACTATAAAAGCTACTTTTACTTTTGCCATAGTGATATAGGATGTTAAAACCATAATGCCTTAATAATTGAAGCCTTTCTAATAATCTCAATGTCTAAAAGGATTTCTTAACAATCCAATTATGAATAAAATATTATTGTATATTTCAATAATAAGAAGCAAAAATATTAAAACTTAAGCATATTTTTATTGTAGAGTTACATCAGTAAGTAGATAGGCATTTGAGATTAGAAACCAAGTTAATGGAAGCTATCTCAACACAACAATCTTCAAAGAGACAAACCAATTAGCAAATTATTAAACAATTTTAGTTGTAATGGAATATACCCAAGCGGTGTTTGATCAAGTTATGCATTTAAAAAAGAGGCAGATTTAGAAGACATTGAACTCTTAGGAAAACAAAAATTGGATGACAAACAAAGGACCTGGTATGAAAAAATATGTAGATTTCCACATAAATATTATTTTAGTGTGAAGATGTAGACAAGATTTTATTCATCAAGGATTTTATTGATTAACTTCTTCTAGTCCAATATATTTTTTTAATAAACTATGACTTTTGCAAACGATTTGGCAAGCATGTTGGTCTATGATTTGAGATGAATATAGTCTGTGATGTTTCTTATTTTCTCAAATTGCAAGCTAACTAGATATGAAAGGTATCTTTGATATTAAATAAAGTATATAAATGAGATGTTAAAACTTCAAAAACAAGGAAATAGTTGCATCAAAGGAGTTAGTATAGAATGAAAATCATGTAAGAGATGTAATCTTAACTGACCTCTCTTTTGGAGTAAAAACCAATACCATTCTTTTAAAAGAAATTATATATGTTGCATCTATTTTAAAACTTATACAATAAAATACAATTGAAGCTTTGAGGAAAGAATTGTTTTGTGTCCATACTGGATTGTTTCAACTAGTTTTTGAGACTAAATGTGCTGGAATTAAAAGATAGGCCAAGTGACCACATTAATATGGCAAAAATGTTGGTGCTAAAAAATAAAATGTAAATGATCATGTAGTTTTCAATCAAAATAAGGGAAGGCTTGTTGCAAATAGTTATAATTGTGAGGTTGACAACAAAAAAAGCCCGAAACTAAATGTTATCCCTTTTTAAATCAATTTTCAAGCAAATTTTGTACTCATCGATTTGTGAGATGGTTGAAAGTAATATACTGATTATAAGATAAAAAATTCCAAAATAGTTTCCATTTGTTCTATAAATAATGTAAACTAAGCTATAAATGTAAATAAATTGATGAAATAATAAAAATAGAAATATGCAACAAACAAAGGTCTACTATATTGCTCCTCACAAAGAAAATAATAATAGAGATTAATGAGATGTATAGTAGCCAATCCTTCAAGGGCTCCAAGTTTGAAAAATTCTATGCTTCTCCAAGTTGAACCTCTACATGATGTAATGGGTGCTACTGCATCAACTGGATAAGATTTAAAAGATTAGTACTGTGTAGCTTAAGAATGGTGATAAAAACACTAATTTATCCACACAATGTTCAATAATATGCAAATGAAGGGTACTATAAAAAAATAAAAGATCCAAACGGGAGTTGGGTCATAGAAAAAGCATTAATTGCCAAATACCTTGTGAATTGCTTGACGTCTCACTATTCCCTACTAAGAAAAATGAGAGGAGCTTTGATTTATGATGCTTAGACTCAGTACAAAGTAATATATTGCTTATTCAGGTACTTAATAAGTTTAAAATACAAAAGCAATATTTGTTTTTAGGGATTCTTTATGTGCTTATAGATTAGATGGGTTTAATGTTTTTTACAAGCATTCTTGGCCCATATTTGAAGATGACATTGATGATGCTATCAATGATTTTCTTATTGATACCCATGTCCAAAAGAATGCGGTAGTACTAATTTAATTTTCTTTCTAAAGACTAATTACAATGCACCTTTCGAAGACTTTATGACAATTTCGTTATACTTTCTCAAAAATATAGTAAGTTGTTGGTAGTTAGCACATAGTGTTTCCTACCGATCATCATCTCAATGGAACAATCAACTATTACTAAGGAAGGGGAAATCAATAAAAGATATCTTACCTACATAAGAAATCATACTTTCATAAGAGCAATTTCATAATTTAAATGAGAACATCAAAGCTAATAGCTTTGTTATTGAGCTAGACTCTAAGAATGTACCCAATAACATATCCTTTGGGAAACATGTACTACACAAGTTGAACTTAAATAATTAATTTATTAATCTAGTCTTGATTATCTATAATATGAGCTGGTTGCTAGTCATTTATTAAAAAGAAATGAAATGGTTTCATTTAACTATCCCATTGGGTAAAGCATTGTAACCATCTATCCATATTTCTTCTCCACATTATAGCTAAAGACCTAAGAAGAGGTTTAAACAATCAACAAATATAAGGTAAACCAAAGCACTATGCCACTACAAGTAGTTGTCAACCAAAGTGCCATTTGTGCTTTGTAGATTGTCTTTTACTCTTCTTAAGAGCTGATAAACACTAAATCAAAAATATCAAGTTATTCTTCTCTAAACTCTAGGCACATCAAGCTTATAGATTAATGTAAAAAGGATCTTTTTTATTAGATATGAAGATGCAAAACACAAGCAAAAGAATATTAACAAGGAGCACCTGCTTTAGAAAAGATACTACCTTCCAATCCCTTAACTCACAAGCACAATATTCAATGCTAGGAAATAACTGGTCCACTTGTAACACAACATTAACAAAACATTCAAAAAGAAATTACTCTCAATGGGAGGTTGTACTTGTTAGTCATGTCCTCTAGTTAATAACTCTTTATAAATCAAATTACATCTTACCTTCTCAGTAATATTATTAATATTTTAGAAAGTGTGATAAATGGTTTTCTTTGTGGTTATAATGATTTGGCGAGCAAGCACCATTTTGCTAGTTATAGCAAGATTAGCTTTCCTTATGAAAAGTATGGATTACTAGTAAAAAATTAAAGAACTTTAAGGTTGCATATAATGTAAAGCTTTTTGAAAAGTTTGCACCTCGACATTATCTATTTTATTTACGTGAGATGTACAAAATGTGAAGCATTCTCAATGACCTGGAATCATATATAAAGAATCATCCCACTACTTTTTATTTTGTGATACTTGGAACAAAATAGACAAAAATGGCAACAATTATTGGACCCTCACAAAGGATAGTAAATTCACTATCAATTCAAGATTGCATAAGCTTAAAGTTAATTAATTACTTTATTCATAAGTCACAAAAAAATGTAGAATAATTTTCAACCTTCCAAAATATTTTTATTAATGTGGAGGCTCCTGATTAACTAAATATCTTTTGATAACAACTTAAGGAAGTTGATTTTCAATTTATAAGCTAGTGCCATTTTCTACCTATAAAAACTCTCAAATGAATCTTATGGAACCCCTTTGTAATGAATATTAGCATTTAACAAACACAATATCATGATTCATGATATGCTTCTACAATGATAGAAGTGTTCTCACATAAACTGATAGCTATTGAGAATTTATTGTTCAACCATTTGTCATATGTTGTATTATCAATAAGATAAAAATTCAAAACAATTCAATGGGCAAAGATTCCCTATGATTTTCTTGATAAAGTTAAACACAATACTTATGAATTTTAAAATGTTGCTTAATTTTGTAAAGAAGTTTAATATCCCCTGAAATTGTAAAATATACATTCCTTCTTCGATATCTTGAGATTAATTTCAAAATATAAAAAGTGGTTAAGTAGACTCCCATAGTAGTGCATTAAGAAAAATGAAATTCTAATGAATTAATTAGAAATAACCATGGCACTATCGGTTGCGCATGTGTGATTGGAGACTACTTGATAGAGCTATTAAAGCACTCTCAATTTACATAGAATATAAAAATATATAAATTGAAGCCATTAAAATACTAGTTGGTTTAAATTTATATGTTAATCTAGGGTTGAAGAAACATCATTATAGAATCAAGCAATTAGTCAATCCCTATAATGATTAAACAAAGCGTTGGAATCCCCTGCTGTATCATAATCAAACTAAATAGAATCAATCAATTTCTTTTCAAAGTAGCTGAATTATATCACATTTTCAAGGAAGGAAAGGTAATAACAAATTAATAGACTTAAGTAGCTAGTAACTATATTTATTTAAGGAAAGTCATACAACAAAAAATGCCTCCATAATCAAATTTATCAAATGCGTTCACATCGTTATTATAGCTGAATTGGATTTTTTCCTATGGAAATTACTAAGCAGTTAGAGCTAAAAATAATGAAAAAAATCATGAAAAACCATGAGTTTTTATAATATATCTTTTATTTTAGCTTAAGAAATCTATTTTGATTAATTACTTTTGTTGACATAACTAATGTTAAGTTAATCATATTCTAGGAAAAAGGAATGAACTTATTTGGTGTGGCTCATTTCATATTAAGCAAATTAACGTCCATGTAATCTCTCAATTTTAACAAATGATAACTATTCTTCTTATATCTAAGATCATTATTTTTTGTATAAAAAAGATTACCAATCCAACACATTCCAATATATTCCCATCAAACTTTAACTTGATTATAGCAAAGATACAAAGGAATTGTTCATAAAATTTTGACTACTTGTGCTAATGTAAATTGACTACATAATATATTACTATTATAATAATTTTTTGTAGCATTAATACAATAGAAAATTTGTGAATTAGGAAGCTACCCATGAAATTTACTGTTCTTTTTCGGAACAAGATACGCAAAGAATGAGAAAAAAGCCATCTGTTTCTCAACAATTTCTTTGTAATTTATTCCAATAACTAATATAATTGTTCATAAATTTTAATTACAAAACCTGTTTCTACATCCTCATCATCTAGTTCTCCTTAATTCAATGGCCAGTACATCCTCCAAATCAACTTTACGTAAAGACTTGTTCAATGGCACCACTTAAGTATGATGGACATATTTAGACAATACATCAGACTCTCTATTTATTTGGAATCATTGGAGACTTTCTTTCGATTCTTTGCACCTTTATCATGTTTTCAATTGTACAAATGAGTTCATTAATGTCTAAATGAATACAATTTCATTTATCCACTACTTCAACAAGTGTGGATGTAGAGTTCATCATGGTATTGAATTATATCTTACTTTATAGCAATACAATCTTGGCTAAGTAGGTTTCCTAACATAGAACTTCTAGATTGCTCCAAAACATTTTAATAATGTATCAATACTCTATTTGGATTACTTCAATTGGGAACAATTTCTTACCATGTGCATTAGGATTCCTTAATTTGCCTAGTATAACAGTTTACATCAAGGTTACCATCTTCTATGCACATTTCTTGAGGCTCATCAATCAGGTCTATCTTTTGTGCTTCCTCTTTGTGTCAAGGTCATTTATATAGTACTACTCATTGCAAAGGATTAGATAAATATGTTGACACTAATTGGTTTTTCTTACTTCAGACAATCACAAAATCCATCAATATAGTACATGATATCTTCAGAGTAAGATTGTCATCAACAAAATATGTGGCATGGCACAGAATATTTGGATTTCTATATAATCCCTTTGATTTGTGTCAAATGTTTAGTTACAATAATAAACTAATATGTTAATGAGGCACATTGTCTCAGCTTTTGTGGTTTAGTTCATCAATTAGCTTGGTTTATCACTTAATCAATCTTTTCATTAAAAGTTTGTCAATATGGTTCTCATCAAACAATATTGTAGTTCCTTAGACCAAGACCAGTCGTTGCACTCTTATGTGTGCTTATACAATTTCTATGCATATCATATATGGAAACAATCATTCCCACTATGGATACCTTTATGCATTGGACTAATTTGAGCCAATAGATTGAATTAGTAATATTAATACTTGAATGTGACACTCCAAATCATCGAATGGTAACATTTTAGCATTTGACATTCTAGTTCATCAACACATCAAAAGCATATGGATGCTCATCCTCACACACACATATGAACCATAGCCTTTAGAAGTTTTGATAAAAATAATAATGCATTTTAAGTAATAAACTTTAACTATTTTGACTCTATTATGTAGTAATGATGGAAAAGTTGATTAAATAATTTTAGGAGATGTCAACTACTTATAATAAAAAGAAATAGAACTATATAACTTATGTTTAATATAATCATCCACTTGTGAAATTTTATATCATTATCTTATTATTCAAAATTTTGAAAACCTAATTTCATGATTTTCTCATTGCCACACCATCAATGCCATGTACAACATTATTAAGGAAACTATGAGGATCATTTATATTATCAACATGCCTTAAGAAAGCTACATAAGCTTTTGATATCCAAATTCACGTCATGCCACACATCATATGCAATAAAATTAGACATTATTTCTTTTATGAAGAGAAAATTGTAGAATTGTTTTTTATTTAGAATTATACAATAGGTCATAGTTCACACTTTAAAAAAATCATTAAGTACTTATGTTCTTGCATTTTAAAAACTTCGGTCAGGTTGTGACATAGCAACATTCTGCCCATCACATAGAGGTTCCATTAGAGGCATACTAGTTCTACATGGACTTAGAGCTATTCCTTGTTTGACACCTCGTCATTTAGTTAGTCTCTGGTATCATTCCTATTATTAGGGACAATTATAATCAATCATTGTTTATTGCACTTTGTAATTTTTTTTATCTATTTTGTAAGTTATTTGCATTTATAATTTAGTCAATCATTTGGAGATTCATTAGTAGCTTTTTGGATGCCTCTAGCTTCAAATGCTACCCAGGACATCCTAATATTAGAACGATAATTCAATAAGGAAAAATGCTTTTGAAAATGACTTTAAAAAGGCTTAAAATTTTGTGTTTTGTTGCATTTTTGTTTTGTTTGCTGTCATCCTTCTCTTTTACCACTACTAGTGTTGATTCATGTGGCCAACTATACTTGCTTTGACTCTTCAAACTCATTCATCTGCTCAACACACTAACTAGTGTTTATCTGTAATCCATGAATTTTCTTGACTAGTCAATATATGTCGACTTGTGCTCATGTTGACCCACATATTAAACTTGAGGTGTAATTGTGTCTCTCTACCTGTGTTGCATTGATAGTGTAGGCCACCTACTTCACACTCATTAAATTGATAATCAAAACACACATGCCAATTTAGGAACTTCCTATGCAAAATTAACTTTGCTTCATTTTGAAGAATTCTTTTGGCTTAATTCAAATAATCCTTTTTATAATTTATGATGAGTTTTACAATTCTAGAAAAGTACTTTAGAATTCTAAAATATGTTCCACGATTTTCAAATAATATCCTTGCATATCTTAGCCTAACAAATTATCATTATAGCATTGAGTTATATATAAATAGTGATTCTCACAATATTACAAGTAATATAATTCGAATAAAATAACAAAGTTCTACCATTAAGTTAGTTTAATAGTAACATATTGTGTATGTTCTTGTAATAGTGTGATTTTAGGTGTAACCTAACGAAAGGAGTGAAAGGCTCAAAAAATGGATATCCCATCATATTATCTAGTTTTCAAAAGAGCATCAAATCTCTAAGAAAACTTTTAATCATTTAATTTCAACTTTTGGTAAATTAATCATCTAATCCAAATTTGTAGTCTACCTTAGTGAGCATGTGATGTTCTTATTTACCATTCTAAAAACAAGACTTGTGCACACTTCCCCTGCAACTTGAGTATTGTAGATGTTGGTTATTAAAACAACTTTTCCTTTAGGTTAACATCCCATATGTTTACAATCTATGCATGTCCTAAGCTTTAGGGAAAGTTTTTACTTGTCCAAGGATATTAAGATTTTTGATTGTAAACCTATAGCACCTTTTGGTAGGCCTCTACATGGATATGTTCCATAAACATAAGAAATTTTCAATTATTAATTACCTAAAAATAGGTTTTAGCCTATCATTTTATATTAATTTGGTATCAAAGAATGGTTAGCAGTAAGAAATTTTCATAATTTTTAATTTATCATTAAACCAGCATCTTTTAATTTTATAATTTTTTTAATAGCTATAATTTACTAAACATTATATGAAATAGCATTACAAAAAAATATTATTTTCAAGAGTAATGCTACAACATTTACTTATTTTTGTTCCTTTGCTATTACATTTCAATATTTTTTTTATTTTCTTTGTCTTTATAATCCTAAGTTACAAACTTTTTTCAAACACTATTGTTTATGACTATCTGGCCTATAAAATAATATAGAATGTCTGATTATTATTTGAAAAGAAATGTTGCACGTTGCATGGAAAAAAATGATGATCTTGAAATGATTTATGGTTAACTTAAAAAATATGAATCATTAACACTTCACGATTATTTGAAGATTTCTTTCACTAGTGAATTACATGCAAAAAAGAATTATTAAGACAATCACTTAAAACATGATTCAATTTTAAATTATTTGATATTAGAAAATATGTTCCTCAAAAAATAAAAATCTTAATTTCAATAATAAAATAGTTTTCTATCGTTTGATTTTTATGAATTCTATTGTTTGAACAAGTTTATACAAGCCGTATCATCAACGACCAATTTGTATGCTTTCCATATGTATCATTAAAGGTAATACAAATTTTTTTTGTAGACAGAGTCAAATTTTATTACACTACTCTTTGGGGAAAACGATTTCTTCATTTCCATCTAAATATGCTTGAATCTATATGTGACATTGCTTTAGATGTGAACTTATAACTCTTCACACGTGCTACACTTTACTACCTCTAACGAACATAATGTTTTTCGGAGTCGTAAATGCAATGATTTAGGAAATCTTGTAGATCTCCCAACATTATAAGCTCTTACAGAGGCTAAAATTAACTTTGTTTGATTCAAAATGACATAAACAATTTCTCATTAAGATTAGCATCTTTAACTATTTGATAGGGGAACTATTTTATGTAAGCACATGATATCATCTCGTCATGGTCTTTGACATTATGGGCAAATTGATATAAGTCCTATTTGAATGTCTAATCACCACTATTGGTTAGATGTTATTTTATTTAGTAAAAGTACACTCATAATGATAAGCTTCAAGAATTGATCATCTACCCAACTTCTAAGATCAGGTAATAAACATATAAACTTAGGATAACACTATAAGATTTTAAGATCATAGTCAATACGAGTAATCATTTGCGAGTATAACTGAATTATTCAATTAATTTTGATTCACAAGGAATTAGGTCACACCAAATTGATAAGGATGATTCCGTTCTGAATCAAAATAAGTTCAATAAAGAATCTGGGTGAACTAGACATATATGTTGTGTATTGTTTTTGAATTGCTAATAATCTTGATTCACATGTATTTAACCCAATCTTAAATTTTTAAATCTCAACCAATTATTGTACATAAATTAGTTATGCTATTCAAAACATGTAAGAATTTTTTTATTTTCTCATGGCAAGTTGTCTTGTAAGAAGGCTTTATTATTATCCATTTTATAGTGGCAAATTAAGTTAAATTATAACGCACACAATTATTTCATTGTTAAGGAATAACAACTTAATATTGCATATACAAATAATCTTTGTTTATGTATCTATTGAATACATGAGTAACGCTGGTAAATAACCAAAAATAAAATTGTTAATGGTTGTGGTGGACAGTCTGTTATAGGATCGATAAATAATCTTAATTGCTAGCAAGAGTAGAGTGATTGGGACACCTGGAGGTGAGTTCCCACACTCAACCATAGTTTAGTTATACTAAGCCAGTAGTTCTACAAGGCTTTGTTGAGGTTGTTTACTAGGTACCTGACCTTTCACTCGTACACGTCAACTAGGAAGAACCTTCAATTGTCAACCAAAAATTATTTTCAATGAAGAAGAAATTGAAAAGATTGACATGCCACTTAAGCTTGATTTAATGAGGAAAGTTTCACACCTATTTCCAAATAAGGAAACAATGCTAGTGGAATTAAGAAAATAAAAATTTTTAGTGACTAAAAAGTACCATTTTAAGATAACTAACAACATTTACTAATTACATTTGATAGTTTAATTCAGATGTTCACTTCACAAAGCATGGAACATCTGTGACTTTAAGAAAACATTATTTTAAGTGGCATGATGAGCTTCATGTGAATGTTTCTTGAATCAACATTAGCTTTAATTTAGCTTTCATTTGAGTTTTGCAATGAGGTAACTCTGTACTCCATAGCTTTAGTAGTAAAAACTACTATAAAAGTGACCATATATATACTATAAACCTAACTAGAATAAGCATAAGCAAGGTATATGTTGAAGTGGATATAGTGAAGGAATTACCTAGTTGAATCTAGATGACAAAATATTTGGAAAGTCAAATAGATTATGGCAATGAATTAGATATGATAACTTAGTTATTAAATGAACTTCTATGGCAAAGGTCGCACCTCTCTTGAATGTAAACAAAACAAAATGTCACCAAATATGCAACCTCAAAATAAGCACTGATAAATGTGATTTAATATAATCTTAGTAAGCCATTATTTATGATTTAGGAAACATTTTAAATGAAAAGTCACTGCATTCTGATCATTTGATTTTAGATAGTGATGTTGTATGAAAAAATATTTAGGCATTATCAAATTGTTCAACTACAAGGAAGGAGTATAAATAGTCACAAATTGTTTAACTGACACAAATAGTAAAATTAACACTTGTTTAAGAAAAAGAAAGTTTGGAAATGAATTAACATGGAACAAAATGAATTTTTGAACCAAATTATTGATAATTAAATTTCTTTTGATAAAAACCCAAAGCTAGAATAAACAACTAAGTTTATTTTTTATTCAGTAGCGTCTTACGGCAAAGCTGACCAATAAAATGACTTACAATCACTTTAAGATCTTAGCAATGACTAGCTTAAATGATATACAAATTCCAGTTTAATGTAATCCAAAGAGGAATACTTCAACCTAGTTTAGAATTGGCACTCAAAGGGAAATATTAGAAATGGTTAAAGAGTCATCTTAGTTTGAGTAGGATTCATAGAAGTGCTTGATTTTCTTAAATTTCATAACAATTGACTTTTATTTGATATCATCCTAGCTTGTAATATAAGAGATACAATAAATAAGAGCTATGTAAGGTGCTTTTTTTGCTTTTACTCAGAACAAAAGATAATTCTTATTACTCTCATGGAACCTATAGCTGACAACAACTAATTGAATAATCTATCAAAGACATTAGAATTTGATCACTACATGACAAATAAATGTAATGGGGTATTGGTATTATGAATTAAAAGCATCCATTATCAAACCTTAAATGAGTATGAGCAGTTAGCTCACTTGCTCATTAATAATCCATGGAAACAAAAAGTTGCCTATAATACTTAAGTGTATGCTGAATTCAAGAGATAAATGAAGAACACTATCATACATAGTGGCTAAAATTGCAAAGGAAATTAAAGCTCCATGGAAAGAAATCGTATAGTTTAATGTAACAGCTACACTAGATTAATGCAAGAGTTTCTCCAATCTTAGGTTGGAAGTAATGAATAATTTATTGATTATACTAGTCAATGGTGCATAAGAGAACTCTCATTCATTGGGTACTTATTTACATGTATAAGGAATGAAAGGGGAAATAGTTCTAGAAAAGGGTACATTGATTGTTAGACAATCATGCATAGATTGAACTTTTCTCAGCAATAGTAATACAATATTTATGTAGAATTGGACCAATTTATTCACGTTTACTTAAATTTATAAGCAATCATACTCCTCTAACAAAGTTTATAAAATTTTGATATATATGAGTTAAGTATCTAAAATTCATCCAAAATATAAAAAAATGTCGTTGAAATTTTATTACTATTAAAATAACCAATAAATTTCTCACTTCTAAATTCACTTTCATTATTGCTTTTAATGGAAACTAAAATATGACCAAACTCCTTTTCTAATTTATTTATCAAAATATGAAATTATCTACAAGATTTACTTCTTTTTTGTAAGTAAATAATCTATGTATTCCTATAATAGTTAGCTAACTCAATATGTCCATATTTCTTATGTACTACACTCATGCATTGCATGTGTCCAAACCATTTATTTAGGAAAGTTCAAAGGGCTAAATAATCATTTACAAAAGATAACTTAGCTAAACCTTTTATTATGTTATACATAATTATTTTTTAAAGATATGTGTGCTAGCATGACAAAGTCTTCTATGACATAAATTAAAGTCATTAACATTTGACACAAATGTCTTGTTCGAGAATCATTTACTTTTTTCAAATGATGTAAATAACAGTTATTTCTTTTAGTTGTAATAACTAATATATTTCCATCTGTACTAATTTTAGTGGAATAAGATAAAGTACTACACATTTTTTGAAATTATACTTTAAACTTTTAACTAATAAACTCTAGAAATAAAAAATGTAGAATTTTCGTTAGTAGTTATTCATTTGATGTATTTCTTTGAGTTGTCAATTAGTACTACTTTTCCTTCAACCTAAGCTCTTTATGGGGTGAATAAATTGTCAGTCATATATCTTAAACATCAAAAATCAAAGAATCATATCTTACTCATTTTTGAAAAGAAAACCTTTCAATAAATATAAATTAATTGTCAGACTTATCAAGCCAAACCTTTTTAGTGAAGCATATTTTTTAGTGGATGAACTACAGTTCCCCCTAACCACCAAGAAACCATATGAAATTTAGGTTAAATATGAACTTTAATAATTGGTACATGTGCTATATAATTTGTTTGCATGCTATAATGACATGTAAAATTATTATTGTAAACTTGTAAAATATTTAAATTTCCTTTATCCGAATTAACATTAAATATTCCAACATTTGAAATAAAAATATTTCTATTAATACATTTTTCAATTAGTAATAAAAAAGTATATTTCAATTAGTAACATTATATTTTAATAGACTTGTTTAGTATAAAATAGGTTTACTTATAAAATAATAAGATCTATAAATTTTAAGATGCTGAACTAGTGGTATTTAAAGTCCCTTGGAGTGTTCAACAAGCTCAAGGACTAAAGATTTATTCATCAAATTTAAAAATATTTTTTTTATTATAAAATGTATGCTTATTGATTTTATGATAGACTCATTCATTTTAATTTCAATCCATATTCAAATATCAAATTGTTTAATCATCTTCTTGATTTAGTAAAGAAATAAAATTTATTTTTTAATCCCATAATACATTCCTTGCTTAAATCCTATCCTTGTCAAATTTTTTGTTAGTTTGATTGCTAAACTTTGATTAAATTTAAAAAATCTAATTATGCAAAATTTTTCATAATTTAAATTATAAAAAAATTGCCACATCCCAGCTTGTGTCCAAGTGGAAAGCCCTTAGGTTAGGCTAGCTAGAGAAGGCATTCACATGCCTCAGGTCAAGAAATAGTCAGAATTAAATTTGTTTGAGCTAGTTCAGCGAACTGTGAATTCTTCAACTACATAGGATAAGGCATTGGAACAAGCTGTGCAGCACTCGAACCTAGTATACAAGTGGATAAGCGAGAGCCAACTTTAATGAGGTTTGAATATTAATCCCATTTGAATGCTTATATAATCTAAATACTTTTCCAACCCAAGAATATCGAATAAAATCCCTTGTGCTAGCCTATATCCAATGTTGTGATCACATGGTGGAGCTCGCCTCCAGTTTGTTAATTGATGATTACTAATTTTGTTGATTTTTTATGATTTATCGTCACATCTAATGGCCACAGCTTAATCCAAGCTTATGAGATGTCTAGAACTCTTTTCATCTTATCATTGTATCATGCAGCTCATAATTATCATGATTGAGTCTTACACTTGAGATCTACTTTGGCTTTATTGTTGTTGAATCGAATGATCTAGATTTCGACCAACATTTTTGGATGGCCTAGATCACATCTATCTTGATCAAATTATCAAAACTTATCCACTTATCCATTCAACTTAATGGCTAATTATTGAGCTATTACATTAGCAATTTTGAAAAAACTATTTTAACATATTTTGTAAAAGCTTTTTATGCTGTTTGGCTGTGGCTTTTCACATAACTTTTCTACACTTCGTGATGACCATAATAAATTTTTTATAAATACGTAACAAGTGTAAATGGAATAACTAATGAACATAAATAAACATTTTAGATCTCAACAAAACACTACTCAATATTCTGCTGAAGTAAATTCTACTAGTAGCAACTATGCCTTCTCATTCTCATATCATCAATTTTTTTTGCTAAGCTTTACTTGCTTAAACTTTTAAATTGTCATTTCTATTGTAAAATTTAACCTCATTGTATTTTATTTTATTAATCAACATGTATAACTAGCTATACAAATTTATCACCATTTTATCATCTTACTGTATTTTTTTCTCTTGGGTTAGGCGAGCCAAAATTTACAAACACCTACAGTCAATTTGATCTCATAAAAAATCAAGTTTTATTTAAGCTCGCAAAAACCTGAGATATTGTTCAACTTACAAAGTTAGTAGGTTGCAGGTGAATCATAAGAAATGGTTTAAGTAAGACCTTTTATTAGTGTCTTTTTTCTCGATCTCGATTGGGGGTTGATGAAGATTTTATCTTAAAGAAAAATTTTTTAAAATTATGGTGTTATATTTTAATTTTTCTCTTTATTTTTTTTATCAAATTAAAAAATAATGTTTACGAGCATCATATTATCTGATCTATATCATATTTAAGGCACGACTTTTTGTTTAGATGATTTCAATTCTTGAAGTTTAAACATTAAACCCATTATTAATTTGCTATTTAATTTTTACTTATTCACTATTATTTAGTAATTTGTTTACCATCTACTATTGTGATGGAGATTAACATTTTCACTAACATAGATCACACAAAGCGATTACCTTTACCATGAGTTGGATGAATGTAAACCTATGTGCCATACAAGTATTAAAAATTGGTTTAATAATTTTTACCCAAAGTATGATGCAGAAGACATGTTCTAGATGGGAAACAACTACACTAAGTGCTCTTTCAATTAGCCCAAAAATTCTATGTTAAGCCATTCTTAAGTAATGTCTCTAATATTCATTTATTTGTCTTTAATCATGTATTTTGCCATGAATCAATCAATTGAACTCTATGATAGATTAACCTACTTGATGTTGAGATACATGATTTGAAATACTCAACAAAAGAAATTAATTAACAATAGAGTGTTTTTTCCGTCAAAATATATTTTAAGAAGTAATGTTTCAACATAACTAATATAAGAAATAATAATAGTTGACAATAATTAAAATTTTTTGTTGAACAATTACTTGAATAAATAAAATATAAATAAAAGAATGAATGATGATAAAATTCTATCCATAAATAATCATCTCAACTCTTCTATTACTTCCTTGCATTGTCATACTAGAATCAATTATTATCAGCTTATGCATTACATAACATCTATACACACATCTATTGTCTAAACCATCCTCTACCTCAATCTACATATCTAAGTATGTATTTCACTATCATGAGTCATGTACTAATACTTGGCATGCATCACCTGGTGCAATGATTTGTCCCAACATGACTAATAAGCATTATCTATGCCAAACTAAATTATTTTTGTAGAAAACGTAATGGCCTTTCATTAATTAATCATTAAATTATTTATTTAAATTTTGTTTTTCACTTAAATTATAAAATATTATTTTTTTAAATAAATTAATAATTTGCACCTTTCTATTATAGATTTATAATGGTTACCATGACAAGAATCTTTTTTGTAATTAAGATATAGACTTAAAGCTTAATGTTTTAAGTGTTCAATTGTCTTGATTTTTTTGTATGTATGTTAGTAATTTTGGAATTATTTTATCTGTACCATTAACTTTGTTTAACATTTAATATCATGAAATGTTTTCTTATTTATGTTGTATCAATTATTTAATTTTTTCATTATAATATTTAATTGTTATCATGTGTTTATTTTTTTTATATTGGTAATAATTTTTTGTTTAATTATTTATTTTAAGATATTTCTTTAAAAATCTAAAGACTTTTGATTTATTTTAACTAATTTTTGATAATGCAATTAATTGAAAAACTCATTCATTGTACATGGTTTTTAATTTGTCTTTTTTGAACTATTAATGTTGTATTTCATTTCTCTGACATGGTAAATGTCTTGAATTTTTTTTCATTTAATTATTAAATTATACTTTGTACATATATTTTTAATATTTGGTACAATTTTTTATGCAGATTTTACTTCTTTGTTGAGTTTTTTTTGGTTAAAATTATTTTTTAAAAAATAAGCTATTTATGTTTTGGTGAACACTTCATAAAACTATCATTAAAATAAAAAGAATTTCAACATACATTTTTTCTTAAGTTTTATCTATTCTATATAAAATAAATTGATGTTTCACAATTCTTAAATAGTTGTAAGGAGTGTGCATTTTTTAAATAGCCTCATTATTACTATTCTTATTATTGAAATATTATGTTTATAATTTTTTTTATTTTAAATTTTTTAGCATCAAGCATTATTCAACATATTTAAAAATTTATTCTTTTGTTATCACTGTATTTTTTGTGTTTTTAATACTTCTATATTATTAAAAAAGTTTGAATGTATAAAATAAAGTGTATTGGTTTACTTTTTCAAGTTATATTTTTTAAATTAATACTTTATTTTCAATTATTGTACTATTTGAGAACATTTCAACAAAGTATGATGTAACCTTTAAATTTTAAAAATCTCTAAAATTAATCATTTCCTTATTGCATAATTTAATTTCGATTAAAGCAATTTGAAGTTTCTTGTCCAAGATAAATATAATTATCAATTTTTTTACTTTTTCTCAACTAATTTTTAAAATTTTGGGCCTTAAATCTCACCAACAATTTAAAAAAATGAAAAAAATAATAATAAAATTAAATTAATTGAGCAATTCATAAACTGGTCCTATGTTTTAGGTGGTGGAAATTGCGAGCGATGAAATAATGGAGCAATCCACGTGATTGACATAGAGCGGTGCCTCGATTCAGTTTTTTGTTTCGATGAGTAGCATTGGCTGAGAAGTGCTGAAGCTTCAGGTCCACTTTTGGGCAATGTGGTTTTAAGGAGAGTCAATTAGTCAATAAGTCAAAATGTTCGTAGATCAAGTAAACATAGGTCTAGTTGGTTCTGAGGTCCATGGGATGGCACAAGCCATTAGGGTATCGGACAAGTGGCTTCAGTAGTGCTTGACAATGGTGCCAATATTGGAAAATGACATTGGAGATGGATGATGATGAAAGCAAACAAGAAAATAATATTCAAGTAATTTTTAAAAAAATTTCAACCAAATTTTGTACTAATCGACTTCTTGAACTGCTGCGACACTAGCAACTATATGTTTGTGAGGCAACGTTAGATGCTATTGTTTCACTATTTGAGTTGATTACGATTAGATTCTTGCAATAGTTATTTATTCACATAAAATCGTTATATGCTACTTTTGATTATGTTTTACTTTAATTTTGTTATTATTTTAGAATAACAACATTATCACATAAAAGTTTACCAAATCTAAAATTGACTTTCAAAAAGCTCCTTATAATACCATTCAAGACAACAAAAAAATTCTTTTGCGAAGCACTTGTTTTTAATTATATTGTGTTTGAATAAAAGAGTTGTATTATGATAGCTAAATAAGTTTTTTGAAAACTAGGTTCTTAAAAAAGTTAATATTATTAACAAGTTACTATTGAGAGGATATTAATTTGTTTGGTATAATAAAATTTTTTTTTGAGTATGGATGTTTGATTTTTATTTAATATTAAAAATTAAACAAATTTTACTAATAACTTTATGATGTGAATGCATGTCAAAACTATATTAATTTTGGTCAAGTTTAAAATTGCATAATTCACCATTTCTTTTGGACATTATCTTCACATATTCCAAAGACAAAAAATTTCACATGTTTTATTTTTTAATATTTAATATATTTTTATCATTCATATTGTTTTTTGCATGTGTCGAAACATATTTTTCAGTTATAAATATTAAAATTCTTAATATAATAAATATTTTTATTTAATAATATTGTATATATTATTTTTTAATTGCATAATACCTATCTTTTAAAATTATTAACGAGTTCCTTATAACAATGCAGTATAATTGAAGTTTCCAATATATAATCTTTTTCTTGTGCACTATAAAAAATAATTTTAACATCCAAAATTCACTTGAAATATTATCATCCAAATTCGGCTTAAATTTTTTAACACAATGAGCCATCATTTTTACATTAATTTATAACTTTTTATTTCTTACATATTTAAAAGTTTATTTTTTAAAATAGATATTTAATATAGTTACACTGTTATAATTACTTTTTTCTTCAAAAAACTCATAACTATTTCTCTATTTTTAATTTCTCAAAGATTAATGACTTTTTTAACTTCTACCTTTTCTATTCTTAAATTGGACACACATAATAATCAATTTTATGTCATTTAAAATTTGTTTTAATTAATTATTTGTTTATTGCTAGTGATTGAATGGGGTCATCTTCTATTAGATTTTTATTTTTTTAGTCACTTTTATTCCATCTTTTATCTATGTATGACCCTTGTAATTAGCAAGCTTGCACAAATACATTAAGAAAACGCCATAGTCATATCATCAAGTTGGCCATTCTTATTCTTATGATTTTTAATTGTTTATAATAGTGGATCGAACAACTTCATAATTTCACGATGCATTTTATTTAGTGTTATAAATAATTATTTGAAAATATAATTTTCAATTTCAAAATTTTAATTAACATAAAACTAGAAAATTTTAAATTAGAAGTGAATTTCTTTTTTTGCACTAAAATATGTTTTTTAATATCAAGAAACAAATTATATTGATGTAAAGGACTTATCTTTTATTAGTCAAAATCTTTATAACTCTAAATTATTTTATGTTTTTAAAGTTTTTTTGGATAATGACATACCCATGATTGATTGATCAAGAAAGATTCTTATAATTTATAAAACTTATAAATTATATTTTAGTTAAAACTAACTATGCATTATTTGTTTTGTTTTTCTTTATAATTTTTTGAAAAAAAATTTGCATGGTTTGTAATTATTATTAATATGTTAGTATTTCTAAAATCTTCAAACTTAACTTGTATTTAATAATATTGTATTTACTTCTAACACTTAATATTTACATTTCTTGTTGAGAAATTTTTTTTTACATAAATTGTGTCAAATTATTAAAATTTTAAATTTGTTTCTGTCTATTTTTCACTAATATATTTTAGCTCTAATTTAAGGACAAAAATATTTGAGAAATGATGAAAATATTGCATGGATTATGCATACAAGGATGCCACATGTCCAAATACTTAATTTTACATTAGATAAATCATATGATGGGCTTATCAATGGAATCAAATGCATTCTCTATACCTATCATTAGAATGATTAATGGTGAGCCATATGTCGTTACTTCTTTCATTCTTTCAAGACATTTTATCTTTAAATGTATTCTAATTTTAACATTTTGTGCTTCTAGAATAATTATTGAGTTTTTCATTATAAATTTTTAAAATTATTATTACAAATTTTTTTGGTAAATAAATTGAACATTTTGTTTTTTTAATAATGTGAACATTTGATATTTTGATGATTTTCGTCTATGTTTGTATGTTTCTAATTTTCAACATATTAATAAATTTTTTTATTATTATTATTAACAAGCTATTTTGTTAGTGAATCATATATATATTTAGAAAATTTTAATATTTTAATGATTTTGGAATCTAAATGATTTTTAAAATAATAACTTAATACTTCATAATGCTTTTTAAATATTTGCTTTTTTTCTTACAATGACAAATTCATAAAAGATATTTAAAACGAAAAACTCTTTTTTCATGCATAATTTTGAATACTCACTATGCTTCTCATTAATGAAAAAATACTTAAAAAATATGCTATTTCTAATATGAAAACTTGAAATATGTCTAGCACTGAGCCCAAAAGACAAACAAAACATAGTTATCACATATCAAGAAGCTACTACAACTTATTTATTACTAAGAAATTCTTTTTAGTAGATAAATACAACCAAATAAAAATCAAATAAAATTATTACATTCATGATTATACCAATTGAAATAGGGTATTTAATTCATCTAATTATGTAAATATATCAAATGCAACAATTTTTTTAAAAACTAGAGTTTGTATTTCTCAAGTTTTTGACAATGTCAATCCTTTTTAGATATTATTCCTAATTTGTCTCTATAATATCTTAATTTAAAGATGATTAAAACAATTTTCAATGCATGAACATAAAAGATTATGGTCAGTTCTTATTTCAACTCTATGTAAAATAACCAAGTTATCTTGCTTTTGCATGTCTTGAAGTAAATTAGATCATAAGCACAAAAAAATTTTAATTTATATGATTTACCACATAAATATTTTTGCAATTTAAATTAGAGTTTGAAATCTTTCTAATGTTTTAGTTAAAAAATATGTTTAGCTGGATCTCTACTTTGTTTAATTAATTAACTTACATTATTAAATTCAATAGATATGAGTCCAAGCTATAGGCAATAAATGTCCTTGTTTTAGTAAGAAAGAAAAAAAATTATGACACATCTTATAAGCTCAAAATTTAAAGGTTTACCAAATAATCAAATTATTAGTTCATAACACTTATTATTCTATTTAAATGAATTCTTAATGTTAAATTCAAATTATATCAATTATGTAGTTATCTTAACAATTGTTGTTAATGTTGTTGACATCATAACATTTATACCATATGCTATGATTACCCCATTTTTCAATATTTTGTATCAATTAACTAGATATATTTTCTATTTTGCTACAATTGGTAACTAAACTTGTAGTCTGTAAAAAAATATAAGTCTATATTTCTTCAACTCATCTTGCACATTTGTTTATAAATATATTTCAACAAGTGTGAATCAGCAATACTAAAACATCTTTTAAGCTTTAGTATCTCTCAAATTATTTTGTAGGTAATTTTGTAATGACAAAGTTAATGGATTCTTCATAAACGTTTTTAATGCTAAAGATTCATGCTGAGATTCTTTACTCAATAAATTAGTTAACTATATATATAATATATTAAATCTTAACCTTTGCTAAAATTTTAACATTTGTTGTGATGAGATCAACTTGGTATGATTTTTTATTTTAGCTAAGAATTAAAAAAACATCTTATTGATCTTTTTATGAATTTGTGCAAAAAAAAATTTACAAAATTTCTTAGTTAAAAGCTTGTTGTCATTTTTTCATAAGGAAAATGTAGAAATAAATTATCTAAAGATTGGTGAAGATTAATGATATCAATAATCTGTTATTCATATTATTAACTTTCCCTCTCATCCTTATTTCTATCCAACCATGAATGTTACATAAGATATGGAAAGGATTGTTAAATATTAGAAGTTGGTGGTTAATGATAGGAGGGTTAAATAAATAACATTTTAATATGATGCTTTTAAGAATATCATGAGAAAAGATGAATATAAGAGAAAGAAGAATCTATTACCATATCTTACATAAATTCTTAAATTTAAGGAGCTTCATATAAAAGACCAAAATGGTGTAATTAGAAGAGGGTTAATTTAAAACATTGATTTATCAATGCTCCACACAAAAAATAGTTTATCTTTAAGTAAAATCTTGGCTTAAGGTTGTGTGGACAAGGCTAAATAAACCATTATGGCAGGCTTGTAATTTAAGAAAACTTAACCATAAAAAAGGAATTTGGATCGGCTGGCTTAGAGGATACCAAGTAAAAAAATTGAGATAAGCAACATGAAAAAGAATTTCTTTGTGATAATGTTTATGAAACCATGTTAATTGATTGTGACAATAATTAGTCATTTGTTTTCAAAAACTTGTTCAAAAAGAAAGAAATTCCTTCTACCCAAGGCCAAGGGAGAATTGTTTTAGCAAATGAATGGTTCAATTTTCACTCTTTCTTATGCAATGTTTTTGGTTGAGCTATAAGAAATGTACATTACATTTTTTCCTATCAATACAAAGTAGATTACTTGATCATATATTGTAAGTCTATCTTTAACTATAAATATATGTGGAAGATGATTTTGGAGTAGCAATTTGTTGATGCAAAACACTTCTTAACAAAGACATCACCATGTAAAAAAAGTGAAAAGCATGATAAATTTTATGCCTTGTTGGTTATCTATGTTGGTTGTCTAAGCATCTTTGCATTAAGCTAAGATTGGCTTGATAATTGTTTGAAAATTACAAAATCATGGAGAAGAAAATTTTATTGAATATAACCCTCATAACCAAGATGTAATAGCCATGTTTTCTTATTATATGTTGCCCAGTGTTAGGTTTCATAGTGTAATTGTTCTTCTTTCTAAGTTAAATTAATGTTTGATAATATAGATTAAATGTAAGACTTACTTCTTGATTATTGCACGAATAGACAAAGAGTTTCATGCCATGAACAAAGAAATATAGAAAATTGAAAGTTATTATATATTTTTTCATATAACCATATTTTTTAAAAATTTATTTTTTATGGGAGACACTACAATTATATTTTGAAATTATTCACAAGTTTAGTGGATAGCATGACAAGCTATAAATGTGTACTTAATTGATAAACTCATGCACAAAAAATGTATGAAATGTAATGTGATGCAGGTTATACCATAGATTAAGTAATAAAAAATATAAAGGAACTTGGAAATAAATAAAAACACTCTAGATAATATTGTAGCCAATGATTGCTTTGTTTAGAGTTTGCTTGTGAAGCATGGAACCATGGGCTTGGTTAAGTTACAGAAGGTATTGGTTCAACCCTCAAGAGAAACTAAATGGATTCTAAGATATGTGTGATTCTTGGTTACTAGCTAGAAAGCCTTAGAGGGCTAAGTTTAAGGACTTAGGAAAAGAATACCTTAATTAAGGGTACAATTAGCAACAAAAGAGTTTTATTATTGCTAAAATTAGTAAGATTAAGGTTAGACATTATGGTAAAGCTTTTATGTATAACTCCTAAACCTTAGCATAGTCAAATTGTATCATTAAGATGCTTTGATATGAATGTATAAGGTAAGTGCAGCCTTGGAATCTTGTTCAAAGGATTAGAAAAAAAAAATAAAAGGGAAGCTATAATGAAAGGATGTTATAACACGCTCAAGAAATATTATTGGTGAACCATATACATAATGCAAATTAAACTTTGGTTAGCTAGGCTCTCAACCATGACCTTGTTAGAAGGTAGAAGAACTTAGAATAAGACATAGGATTGTGCTAGGTTTGGCCAACTAAATAATATGATAAAGTTGCTAATTAGACATTAGGTTAAAAATAGTATTTTGATAAGACCTCAAGTCGTTCTTTTTAGGTTCTTATGTCACATGATGACACTTTTAATGGTGATTTGAGGAATGTGTGGAGGCTTAGAAGCGACCTTATGATCATTATGATGACTACAGATGGTCTTGTGAACATAAGGGTCATTAGTAACACTTTTGCAAAACAAGACTTAAGTATACTCGTCATAAGTTAAATATAAAACCTAAGGTTGAAAGCCAAGCCATTATGAACTCCACGATTAGCTTTGATCAAAAATATCCAAAACAAAATGTGGGCGAGATTAAATATAAGAAAAATGGGTAAGAAATTCTAGATAACTAAATTAGGATTTAGTGGGAGTCCTAAGGCATTTAGATATAGTGGACTCTAAATTATCGACACTCACTAAGGAGATAAACATCTTAGCTATCCAACTACCTTGGCTTGGTGTTAGTTAAATGTTAGTGGTTCAAGCTGTAGTTCAAGTGTCACATTTTATGGTAAGAACCTGTAGAATTTGTAAGAAGCCAATATATGAATAGTCATAGAAGGGGAACTATTACACAATTAGTCTTATAACAAATCCCATGGTGTGCTTTGATAAATTGGTGACTACTTGTGGTTCTTAATGACTCTTAGAATCCCACATGGATGCC
Organism: Vanilla planifolia; assembly: GCA_023846275.1. Classification (NCBI taxonomy): domain Eukaryota; kingdom Viridiplantae; phylum Streptophyta; class Magnoliopsida; order Asparagales; family Orchidaceae; genus Vanilla; species Vanilla planifolia. The sequence continues at coordinate 2,614,145 of JAIUJO010000052.1, forward strand.
GATGTGATTATCATTACCATGCCAAATGTTGGATTACATAATTTTAATGAAATGAACGAGACTAAATCATTTTTATGTATAGGAAGTTGTATTATATCATGAAGTGGACGCTAAGTATCTTGTTAGTCATAGTGTAAGGAAAAATATACTAAATTAGTTACTAAATGTTGATATAATTTTGTGAGTTAGAAAATTTTGTCATTCATTCTTGAGATTTATTCCATTATTATAGTCATATTTCTCGTTAGTGAACAATAATATTATTGTATGGCTCAAAGATTCCCTATTAAGCCATCTAGCTCTCCAATTTATCTCAAGATTAAGTTGTTAAACTTTAAGTAGGAGTGGAGTTAGAGATTATCAGAGTTATTAAATTAGCAAGATAATTTATTTTATTTATTTCAACATCAATAATAATATATTTGATTATTCTTTCCCATCAATTATATTTTATTGGGTATAAGAATTTATCAAATAGTCTTATCTAACTTATTACATACTATATACTTTTTCCTATAATACTTTTGTAATTATTCATGGTATTTCCCTAGATTAGATTAGAATCAAGTGGTTTTTTCAATTTTTTAAATAATTTATTCAAGTTTTGGTCAAGTGGATGGGGTAAAAATTATTAGATTCTTAGCATGATAATATTTTTCTTATAACCTACAAGTACAATATGATAATATGATTCTTGAGAATTTAGCTATGCTTATGATTTTTAAAGAAAATTAGGTTTAATAATGTAATATCATTTGAGAGGTAGGCAAAGGAAAAATGATATATATATATATATATATATATATATATATGTGTGTGTGTGTGTGTGTTTCTATGTGTGTGCATGTGTATATTTATTTTTGTATGTGCATGTGTACAATTGAATCTAATTTATTAAGAAAATTAGTTGTATGATAGATTGAATATCTATAATGAAAGTTTATTTTACTTTTAAAGGTTTACTTTTGCTAAGTTATAAAATGGTAAATGGCATTATCCTAGTGACCCCATGGAGGAACAAAGAGATTTGGATTATAATAACCAAATTATGTTTTGTCTATATAAGTGATGAAGAGGACCTTGAAAGAGATGCTAAGAACTTTTACAAGCATGATTCTATTGTCTTGACCCCTAACAATGGTGATTTATTTGATGATAATGAACAAAAGTATTTCTAATAAGTTTAGTTGAGTGAATCTTTAAATTTTAGATAGTGTATGTTTTTTTCCATGGAAGATGTTAAAGAAGTAGTATAAATATCAAATCCATGATGCTCAACTTGGATGAAGTGGTAGGCTACCAAAAGATATATTTTAAATGAAATTTTAGTTATTTTAATTTTTTTTAAAAATTTTATCTTAATTTAACTAATCTATGCAAACTATGAAAATTAAATTGAAATCAAAATTAATCAACCAAAAAGATATTTTTTTAATATCTTGGACAATCATGTCATCATCATTTTAAGAAACATTTTTCTTCTCTCATATTTTTTTTTTGTTTCCTTAATAATTAATAAAATTTAAAAAATAAAAAAACTGATTCTACTTGAATTAACTAACCAAGCCTATGTAACAATTTTTAGGCACGGAGCATTAATCTTCAACCCTTTTCACTGCAATAATTGGATCAAGGCATCACTCCAAAGCATAGATGGAAGTATCTTAAATCAAGGCCCTAATCCCTCCATTCATAACTCAATTAATCATGTTATTTGAAGTGTAGTGACTAGGTCTTCATTAAACTTGGTTGCATTAACCCAAAGATCAAACAACTTCTAAAGCAAACAAAGTGCCATATAAATAAACCAATTAAGAGGAAATACACCATGTGAGAGTAAAATTTAAAACTTTTTCCTCATAGCTAACTTCTAAATTATGGTAGTGATGTGGCTTATCTAATCATGCAATTTCATAATCGAATAATCATTGCTGCAATTGCCTTTTTTTAAGCAATATTTATACTATCTCATCACTCAATTAAATCATCACATGGTCCACATTTAATTGATAAGTAAAATTAAATGTAGTCATTATATCATAATTCAAATTTAGGGGTACATATGAAATTGAAATTTCTAACTGCTCTAATGGATTGATTGATTATTTAAAACAATATTTACTAGTTGTTATAAATTTATTTAAATAATATTATGTTTTAATTAAAAATATTCGTTGATTAAAAAGATCAAATAATTTGTTTGGTAAACACTTTTTGTCATTAGGAAATTCTTAGAAATTGGGTAATTATTAATCAAAATATATTGATAAAAGTTCGACAAAAAACTAAATAAAAATTTTAAGTAATCATATTAAAAGTCGTTAGTAGGTAATGCTCATCGTTGCTTCTAAACGTTGTATTCTTCTTCACTAACTTGATATTCCATCATAAAAACAACAATGCTCTCATTTTCTCTTTTTCTATTTAGTTAAATTAAAATACTTATGCTTTGTTAAGCTTTTGTCATATGTAGGAATTACTTTATATAGATTTTAATTGCCACTTTCCTTTCCTCTATCTTAAATCTTACCTCATTGTAACACCTTTCTAGTCTTTTTTTCCCATTTAATTATTCTATGAGTTTATAGCATATCCAATTTTTGACAAAAGTCTTATATAAATTATTTTTTCCTTAACTTTTTTAGGAGATGATGTAGGTTTTATTTTAGGTTGAACCACCTAGAAAAACATAAATATACTTTAAACTTTTTATTAATCGTTCTATTTTGAAATTTTCTTAAAAATTTATTATCAATTAGAAATTAACATATTGTAAATGAAATTTAAAATTTTTGCAAAATTACTTTTAGATATTTGTTTAAGGTTATTATAATTTTTTTAAACATTTTTCTTAAATATTTGTGCATGAAATAAACATTGTTTTTTCTCATAATTCACCCATCCTATTGTTTAAAAACTCTCGACATGATGCAAAAAGCTCATTTGCTTCAGATGAATGTATAAAAATCAAATGAACTATAAGGAGTAAATTAAAGGGGATGAACATAACGAATCATAAGCAGAGAATTTGATATTTGAAATGAAGAGTTAATAGCATGGAGGATATGTACCAAAGCTTAAATAATAAAAAAAGTAAAACAACAATTTTAAGAAAACATTTTGACTTAATAAAAATTTAAATTAATCATTTATAAAGATTAATTGCATTATTTTAGTCATTCTTGATTTTTAAAATCATAAGAATGTTAATTTAGTGACAAGTTTCAAAAGAATGTCATAAACAACATCGAAGTTGTAGTGAGGTGATAGCATTTTTCAAATGTGTTGTGAGAAAGATGACACTTCCAACATGATTCTAGGTCATCCTTTTGTAAGTATGCTCCTCTCTATTACTGGGTATATCTCACAGGCGCATTAGCCACTTGGCCCTTCTTTTATTGATAATATGCGAAAATGTTTAACCACTTGGCCCTTCTTTTCAATTTGAATTTCAAAGTGCATGAATTCAAAACAATTGGCATCTTTGATTTCATTCCAAAGAGATAAGCTTGTGCTTCTAAGTTTTTCATTAGAATGAGAAAACATTTGATGTTGGATATACAATATTTGAAAAATTGAACTCTCCCAAATGGGGGTCCTCAAATGGTCCAACTTTTTGGCTTAATACCGAACCTTTGTATTATCCAATGTCAATCTCATTGAAGCACCTTTCAAGCATCTTGGTTAGCCAGTAGCCTATTCTCAATCATGTTAATAGTTAGCAAGTCATTAAAAGTAATACTATAAAAATAAACTTAACAAGGCCCCATGAGGCTCTAGTCTACACTTTGGCCAATCATGCAAAAAACTTTCTTTAGATATTAGAATCTCTAGAAAGATTCAGTGCAACAATGGATTATGGAAAACAAATTAAGTAATTAAAATTTTCCTAAATACTATCAAAGCAATTGTAAAAAAGAACTCTCAATGATCCACGTGTCCAAGAAAAAAGTTCTAAACACTTGTATGTATGAAATGGAGAAGTTGAGACAATTCCAATTATTGAAGTAATGAGCAATGAGAAACTTCAATCTTTGGTTGTCATGGATATATAAAATAATATCAACACCCCACTAAATCACATAACATCAACACATAATAAAAAAGCCTAATTATTTTATAAATCATCTATTCAATGATAGTATGATCAAATTCAATTAGTAGTTGTAAAGTAAGAATAAACAATATCAATGTAATTTGAACTTAGGAAGGACATATAGCTTAAACATAAGTAAACATTCAATCTCTCGTATTCTCAAATAAAGATCTCTAGGAAAAAGCAAAGACTCTCAAGCATTCTAAGATAAACTCAATTGGCTTCACAATAGTTAATAGTGACAAGTCAATGAGAAAAGACACTAAATGGAGTCTCAAAAAAGTGATTTGCCTAAAAGTGACCAAAATAAGCTTTCACAAATCTCAAAATGTAAACATTGTAGTATATATTTAATAAAGTCCTACTATTCATCATAAAGGGTGTAGTAAGTTCTACAATAGCTTAATGCCTTAGTAATATGATAAGATTACAGAACATTAAGTTAATTGCAATGATAGAATGCTTTGCAAGTAGTAGACAATTGGACATTGTTTGTAGAAGACTAAATTTTCTTTATTATGAAGCATCATTTCTATCAAAGTACAAGTGCTTTTGTCGTAGTACTTATAATTTTAAAAATTAAAAATTCTGAATAATTTCTTGACATAGTGATACTTAAATGATGTGTTATCTTTTTGTGTTTTCCAACAACTCTATTATTAATAGAAGAGATCCTTGGGGAGATTTAACATTTATGATGGAGGCCAATTGTCTATCTTAATTGTAGGAGGCACTAAAATGTCTTTGCTAAGGCTCAAAAATATAAAGATTACTCCTTTGGGTAGATCCCAATTGAATCATGATTTGCCTAAAGCCTTCTTAACATAGTGGCTTAGCATATGAACAAGTTCTTGTTATACCAATCACTATTATAGGTCATTTCCACATCAGCAATTAAATCTAGTCCTACACAACTTAGATTCAAAGGCACTTGGATTGAATGCATAAAATTCCCTCCAATTGTTACTCAGGGAAGTCTTCAAGAAAAGACTAAAGGTTTGACTTCAAAAGCTACAGAATTAATTATCACAATTAGTTCCCAAAATGGCACAATCTTTGCAACAAGTAGTAATTATGAAAGGGGACGCAATGGAGTAGTGCACAAAGCAACACTGGTGGATTGGTGCATCACTTTGTGTTCTAATTATGATTGTGCATAGAAGGAGTACATCTCTAAGTTTAACCTCTACGTGATGTACTAGATGCTACTACATTAGATGTATAAGAGCTGAATGATAGGTACTATGTAGCTTAAAAATCGTGATAAAAACACAAATGTCTTCCACAAAATGTTTAATAATTAGCAAATAAAGGGTAATACATAAATAGTTATAGATCCAAGTTGGTGTAAGGTCTTAGAAAATGGTTTAATTGCCAAATATGTCTTTGATTGCTTGAGATCTTATTATTTCCTACTAAGAAAAATGAGAGGTTCTTTGCTTTATGATGCTTAGACTCCCTAAAATGTACTATGCTACTAATTCAAGTAGTTAATAAGGAGAAAATGCAACAATTTTTTTGTTGATGTTTTCTTCTTGTTCTTATAGATTGGATGGGTTTTTTGTTTTGTTTTACAAGTAATGTTGGTCCATATTTCAAGATGAAATTTATCATGCTATTAATGATTTACTTATTGGTAGCTCATCAACTAAAGAATATAGTAGGACTAATTTACTTTTCCTCTAAACACTATTTACAATATATCTTTTGAAGACTTTATGACAATTTGGATTTATAGCTTTTAAAAAAATATACTAAGTTGTTGGCAATTAGCTTATGGTGTTTCCTACCCACCATCATCTCAGAGGAGCAATCGTCTTTTGCTAAGGAAGAGGAAATCACTAAAAATTCTTTATCAACATAAGAAATCATACTTCATAAGAGCAACTTAATGATTTAAATGAGAAGATCAAAGGTACTAGCTCTTTTATAAAGCTAGACTTTAAGAATTTGTTCAATAGTATATCATGACAAAAAACAACTACTGCACAAGTTTAACTTCAATAGTTAATTTATTAATCTAGTCATGAGTATCTACAATATAAGTTGATTGTTAGTTATTATTAATGAAAAAGGAAATGGTTCCATTTAACTCACCAATTGGCATGGTAACCCTCTGTCGTTATTTCTTCTCCACATTGTAGCTAAAGCACGAAGAAGAGATTTATGCAATCTACATATACTAGGTAACTAGGCCACATCAAGCGGACAACAAAAGTCCCATTTGTGCTTTGTGGATTGCCTTATACTCTTCTTAAGAGCTGATAAACACTCAATAAAAAATATCAAGTTATTCTTCTCTAATCTCCAGGGCACATCAAGTTTCTAGATTAATGTACAAAGTATTTTCTTTATTAGACGTACAAACATGAAACACAAGTCAGAGAATTTCGAGAATAAGCTCCTACTTTAGAAAAGATACTACCATACAATCCATTAACTCCAAAGCACATTATTCGACGGTAGGAAATAAGTGGTCCACTTCAAACACAAGATTAAAAAAACATGAAAAAAGAAATTACTCTCAATGGGAGGTAGTACATGCTAGTCGCCTCCTATAGTTAATAGCACTTTACAATATAATGGTACGTTATCTTTGTAATAATATCATTAATTTTTTAAAAAGTGTGATAAATGGTGTCCTTTAGGGTGATAGTGATTTTGTGACTTGGCACCTTTGGGCTAGCTAAAACATGATTAATTTCCCTTATAAAAAGTATGGATTATTGGTTAAGGAATTAAAGGATTTTAAGCATGCATATAATGCAAATCCTTTTTAGAAGTTCTACACCTCAAACATTATCTATTTTAGATACATGAATTGCAATTTCCATAATAGAAAATGTTGTCAAGCATGCTCAATACTTGGAATCAAATAAAGAGAATCATTCTCACTAATTTGTATTTTGCAAAACTTGGAACAAAATAGATACAGATGACAACAACTGTTGGACCCTCACCAAGGATAGAAAATTCATTATCAATTCAAAATTGGGGTAAGCTTAGAAGTAACTAATTGCCTTATTCATAAGTCACAAAAAATAATGTAAAGTAATTGTCAACCTTCAAAATCTCTATTAAAGTGGAGGCTACTAAATAACATATTATCTTTTTATAAAAACCTGGGGAAGTTGAATTTCAATTTATAGATAAATGCCTTTTTGTATATATAGTGACCTTCAAATAAATCTTATGAAACCCCTTTGTAATGAATAATGGCATCAAATAAACCTAACATCATGACTCAAGAAATGCTTCTATAATGGTGAAAGTGTAGTAAGACAAAGCCAACAACTATTGAAAGATTTAGTATTCTACCATCTCTCATATGTTGCAATATATAGACGATAGATATTCAAAAAAATTCAATAAGAAAATGTTCCCTACAATTTCCCTAATAAAGTTCAATGTAATACTTAAGTAATGTTCAATTGTTGCCAAATTATATAAGGAAGTTTAACGGATCCTCAAATTGTAAAATATGCATTGCTTCCTTGATTTTGTGAGATCAATTGATAGGGAACCATCTTTTAGTCATTACAAAACAAAAAAATTAAACCTACTAAATAGAATGAATCAATTTCATTGCAAAGTAGTTCAATTCTAACATATATTCAGGGAAGGAAATCTAGTATCAAACTAGTAGGCAGGCTTAAATAGTTAGTAACTGTATTCATTTAGAGATTCTATATTCATTACAAATTCTAAAGGTTTGCAAAGCTTTAAGTAAGATTGATGAGGAGAGATTTTGATATATTCATATAATGATCATAAGGGAAGTCATCCAATTAATGCCTCCATAATTAAAATTATGAAATGCATTAAGACAATCATTATGGCTGACTTGGATTTGTTCTTATTGAAATTACTGAGCATTTGGGCCAAAAAGGGTGAACTAAAATCTTGGAAGACCACTACATTTTATCAAATATCTTTTATTTTATATTATCAAATCAATTTTCATAAACTACTTTGGGTTTACATAACTCACGTCAAGTTAATCATATTCTGGGAAAAAGGAATGAACCTATTTCATGTGGCTCATTTCATAGTAGTGAAATCAATATCCATAGAGTCTCTCTATTTTAACAAATGACAATTGTTCTTCTTATATCAAAGATTATGATTTTTTGCATAAAAAGGATTGCCAATTCAATGCATTCCAATATATTCCTATCAAACTTGCAATACATTCTAGCAAAAATTCAAAAGAAAGGTTTATGACTACTTTTGCAAAAATAAATTGAGTACATATTGTCTTACTATTACAATAAAGTTGTCTTTGTAGTATTAATTTATGTTTGTAAATTAGGATGCTCCCTATCAAATTTATTGTTCTTTTTAGAAATAAGATATGCAAAGAATTAGAAAAAAGCCATCACTTTCTCAAAACTTTCTGTCATTTGACCTAATAGCTAACATAATTATACATCAATTTTAGTTACATAACATGTTTCTATGTCCTCATCATCTAGTGCACCTTGATTCATTGGTCATGAAATCCTCCCAATCAACCTTATGTAAAGAACTAATTCAATGACATCAGTTAAGTATGATGGACTTAATTAGGAAATATGTTAGCTTCTCCATTTATTTGGATTCTTTGCACCTTTATCATGGCTTTTAATGATATTAATGTGGTCATTAATGAATAAACTAATATGATGAAATTTACTAACTCTTTCAACATTTATGGTTTCAGAGTTCATCACAGTATCAAATTATATCTTACTTCATAGCAATACAATTGCTAGCCAAGTAGTGTACCAAACATAGATCTATTAGAATGGTGCAAAACATTTTAATAATGCTTCAATACTCAATTTGAATTACTCCAATGGGGAACAATTTCTGAGCATGTGCTATATGAATCATTAATCAGCTTACTATAACATTTCACAAAAGGATTATCATCTTCTATGCATGTTTCTTGATGCTAAACAATTAGATTTATCTTTTGGGCTTCCTTTTTGTGTTATGGTCTTTCTGATAGTGCCACTCATTAGAAATGATTAGAAAAATTTGTTTACTCTAATTTGTTTTTCTTAAGTCATACAATCATGAAATCCATCAATGTAGTACACAATATCTTACTTTATAAAAAGAATATCATTAGCTAAATATGAGACATGGCACAAAACATTTGTATTTATTTGAAATCCAATTGATTTTTGTGAGATTGTTTAGGTACAATAATACACTAATACGTTAATCACAATAATCCATTAAGGCACTCTATCTCAATTTTTGTCGTTCAGTTCATCAAATATCTTGGTTTACCACTTCATCATTCTTTTTATAATATTTTTCATATGATTCTCATCATACAACATGATAATTCCATTGAACAAGGCCAACCATTCCACTCTTATGTGTGCTTATACAATTTCAATGCATAACTTATGTGGAATCAATCGTGGTCACAATCCATACTCTATGCGTTAGACTCATTCCAAACCATATATTGAATTGGTAATACTAATACTTCATTGAGACACTCCAAATCATTAAATGGTAACTAGTTAGCATATGAAATTCACGTGCATCAACACATAAAAGATTATGGATGATCATCGTCACACATGCACATCAACTATAGTCTTTAGAAGTCTTGATAAAAATAATAATGCATTTTAAGTAGTAAATTATAACTATTGTAACCTTTAATATGTAGTAACAATTTTTCACAAAAGTAAAGGTTGACAAATGGTTTACATAGCCTTGTAATGGTGAAAAGGTTCATTAAATGATTTTAGGAGATGTGAACTACTATTTATAAATATAAATATAACATTATAACATATGATCAAGATAATCATCCACTACTAAAATTACATATCATAATCTAATTATTCAAAATTTTAAAAACCTCATTAATTCATTTTCTCATTGCCACATAACCAGAGACATGTATAACATTAATATGGAAACTATAGGGATCATTGATATCATCAACGTAGCTTAAAAAACAATATAAGTTTTTGATATCTACCTTCATATCATGCTAGACATCATATGTGATAAATTTAGACATTAGTTCTGCTTTGAAGAGAATATTGTAAATTTTGTTTTCTTTAAAATCATCCAACTTATTTGACTTCACCTTTAAGAAAAATCAATGGGTAGTTGCGCTATAGCATTTAAAAAAATATTAATATAGTTGTGACATAGTAGCATTCCATACATCACACAAGGGTTCCTCCTGCAGGCATACTAGTCTTACTCAATCTTAGAGCCATTCCAAGTTTAGTATCTCTACTTTTAGTTAGTCTCTGACATCACTCCTATTACGGGGTCAATTATAATTGTCCCTTGTATACCAAACTTTTTAATTTTCTTTTTATTAATTCATTGAGTTATTTGTATTTATAATTTAGTTTAAGTCATTCGGAGATTAGTTCGTAGCTTTCGTAATACTTCTAGATTTAAATTCTTCCTAAGATATCTCTACAGTACTATGGTAATTCTATGAGCAAAAAAATTGATTCAAACTAACTCTAAAAAGTCTTAAAATTGGGAGTTGGGTTGCTTTTGCTACTGCTTGTTGTTCATCTTTCACCTTTTCCACTACTAGTGCCAATTCCTAGGGCCTACTTAGCACACTTTAATTCTTCAAACCATTTTATCTACTCAACACACACTAACCATTGTTGATCTAGAATCTATGAAATTTTTTAACCTGTCGGCACATGTTGACCTCTTAGCTCGTGTTAACCTACAAATTAGGGTTGACATGTAACTTGATCTTTCTACCAATACTGCACAAAACGTGTAAGCAGCGTCCTCAGCACTCACAAAACTGACATTTACAATGCACAAACTAATTTGGGAGCTTCTTATGCCAACTTAATTTTGCTTGATTTCAAGGAAAATTTATCTTAATTTAAATTATGTTTTTTATAATTTATGATGGCTTATAGAATTTTAAAAATACTTTTTAGAATTTTAAAATATATTCCAAAGTCTTCCAAAAATATCCTTTCATATCCTAGGCTAACAAATTGTCATTGTGCCCTTGAAATCACTATAAATAGCAATGCTATCGATATTGTAAGTAATTTAGTTTGAATAAAATAGCAAAGTACTTCCATTAAGCTAGTTTTTAATAGAAGCACGCTATGTATATTCAAAATAATAGTGTGATTCTAAGTTAATTAAGAAAGGAGAGTTAAAAGCTCAAAAAAGAGAGATCCTAATATATTATCCATTATTTACAGGAGCTCAAATCACTAAGAAAACTCTTAATCCGTTAATTTCAACTTTAGGAATGTTAATCACCTCATACAAATTTCAAGTTTGTCTTAATGTACATGTGATTTTCTTATTTAGTATTCTAATAACTCCACTTGTTCACGTTGACACTTCACCACTAAATTAAGTATTTTGGATGTTGGTTTTTAAAATCACTTTTTGATTAGGTTAAAATTCCTAATGCAAATTATCAATGTATGTCTTAAGCTTCTACGAATGCTTTTACTTGTCCAACAATACTTTGGTTTTCTATTATAAACCTATAGAAAATTTATCGATGAACAAAGAACTTTTAATTTTATGCATCATATTTTAATAGCTATAAATTATTTAAAATTATGTCAAAAACCATTACAAAATAAATAAAAAAAGTCTTATTTTTTAGTCAAATATTACAAAATTTATTTATTTATGTGTTCTTCGGTTATTACCTTTCATGATTTGTTTGTTTCTCTTTATCTTTACAATCCCAAATTACAAACTTCTTTTCAATCCCAAATGTTTATGACTACTAGGTCTATAAAATAATATAGAATATTTGATTCTTGACCACTATAGTCATCTATGGACCTAATAACATAATATATAATTATAAAACTAATTCATTCAATACAAGAGCTCAGAGGAACCTTAATAACATCAACGGATTGATTGGAAAAATGTAATGAAAATAGATGTGGTGAAACCTAAAGATTAAGTTGGACTATGAAAAGTGACTCTGAAGTGGAGAAAAGGACTTCTAAAAATGAACCTAAGTAAATTGAATATCGACATAGGTGACAAGCTACCACACATACCCATGATAGTAGGCATGTTAGGGATGTGATCACTAGGCTAATATTGTCAAAAAAAGAGTTGTAGTATTTCATGATAGTTTAGAATTTATAGCATATCAAATATGAGAAATTAGAATGGGGCACATTTTTGAATACTTGACCTTGGTAGGCAACAAAAGTACTAATTTGTAAAAACCTAGGCTCTTATCACTTTTTAGATTATTTGTTTACATGTTAAAACAGTAAGTTTTTTATGAGAATCGTGCAATATCTCAATCTTGTGAAGAGCTCAAGATTTGCCTACAAGATAAATATGTACTCACTTCTTATTTAGGTCAACTTTTGGATAAATGGTAATATTTATCCCAAGATTCAAAGACTTCTAACAAATACATTGCTAAATTTGAGGATTATATGCTTTGATGTGATTCTTAGGAGCTAGATCAAGTGGTATTATTATAATTCTAACTTAGGCTCAGAGTGACTATTCAATTGACATATACTTGAGAAATATTATTCCGTTGGCCTATACTTGAGTTATTATTCAATTTCTTCTACTCTGTAAACAAACTATGTCCCATCACCAATACTACTAGCTGATCAAATATAACCCTTGGACAAACCATCTACTACTTTTAGAGTACAATATTATCATTATCATAAAAAGGACATGCCACAACTTAGTGTCTTAAAAGAGTCTTACACATAAATATAAAAGAAGAAAAGAAAGAAAGCAATAAACTTAAGAGAAGTATATTGTATCACCATATCCATTATGAGATGCATTTTTTATTACACTAGGAATAACAAAAGATTTGTTATGAATTGAAATATTTTGTACCTTTATTGCAATTGGAGATTAACTTAGTAAGATTGTTATAGATAGCAATAGTTGTATCATTATCCTATTTGAGAATGTTGCCAAAAACATAATTTTAACATTCACAAATGGTCTCCACCCATAGATAATATTTTTGATTGAGAAAATAACAACTATCATAAACACAAAGGTGTTGCATTCCTTTTCTAAATTAATGGTTAAATCTATTGGCTCATGTAGAACTTACTTGATAAGTGAAAGAGCGTACTCAAAAGGGATATATTAAGAAATGTATTAGAGCATGTGTTGTCCGTACTTTGTTTGCTATAGAAAATGATGAAAAATTGGGGATAAACAAAGATAACCATGTCATTAACAAAATAATGTTTACATATAAGTTTTTAATTCCTACAGATGATTATTTGTTAGTTCAAATCGTTTGACCCACCATATTGTCCAAAATAAATATTGTAAGTGGCTACTATTTTGTTAGAATCTAACTAGTGGTGAATGTAAGATAACTTTTAAAACAAAAGATGGACTATATGAATGGTTATGGCTCCATTAACTTTGTTGAATGCACCAACTACATTTGTGATACTTATGACTTAGGTTTGTGTCCTTATCTGGGTCATTTTGTAGTTATCTATTTTGATTATATATTAGTTTATAGTCGTGGCATATTTTAATTGTTAGGACTTCTTAAACAACTATGCACTACATTACATGAACAACATTTATTTTCTATGCTTTAGAAGTGTTAATTTTATTAAAAGAATCTCATTTAAAGGTTTTATAATTCCAAAGGAAAGATTAATTACTAATCCTAAAAAGATAAAATTCTTTTTCTAATGGCCAACTCAAGCTAATGTAGACTAAGTTCATAGATTTCATAGCCTTCCCACATTTTATCTCTGGTTCATTGAAGGACTTATCGTGATTGTAGCCTTAATTCTAGATTATATTGAAAAGGTTTAATTTAACATATGAAAAGTGGTAGAGGAAGCACTACTAAATCAAAAGAAGTCATGAGTCAAGCACCAATCCTTAGGTTACGAGACTTTTCTACAAGTCACTTATGCTTAAGTAGTTAGCAATGGTAGAGTCCTAAGTAAAAGTGGTTCTACTATCGCTTTCATTAATGAAACGTTAAATGAAATGGAAGAAATATTCCAATAAAAAATAACATTATATGATAATTTAATCATTAGGATTTTGGAGGCACTATCTATTATCCTTAGAATTTGTTCTTCATGAAAGTCATGAAGCACTTTAATTCAAGAATATTCAACCTATTTTATTCTTTATTTTGGCCAAATGAATTTAATTCATTAGCATGGAAAATGGTTTGAATTTTTACAAGAATTCACTTTTGTTTTAAAACATATGATAAGAGTGTAAAATAAATTTTCAAATATAGTAGACAGTGCTAGTTGTGTCATTGTCATATCATAAAATTCTTCTAGAAAGATAGACTAAACATATACATACGATCTCCACCCATACACAATATCTTGGATCGACAAAAAATAAATGTTCTCAAATGCAAGGTGTTGTATTCCTTAAAAGTTTGGTCAATATTTTGAAAACTTATGGTGTAATGTTATCTAAATGTATATAGATGGCCTTATTTTAGGAAGACCTTTGTTATCAATTTAGATGCTACCTTAAATGGAAGAGCCAATACTATAATTTTGGATAAGGAGCAAACATCATGCTATATCCTTGACTTTTTTCTAATGTAATTTCTACCTAAATACTCCAATAAAAAAGATAAAAGTAAAGAAAAACTAATTTGTCATTTCACTAGTCGAGATTGAGGGATATAACCAATGGTGATGCTCTCTAGTTTATAGTAATTAAAAAAATCCTTATTATTATAACCACCCTACCACCCACAGTCCAACCATTGTTAAAAGAATTTGTGAAGGTTTTACTGATGACTTGCTAAACACACCAATTTTTAAGAGATATTTAGCATACTATTGATCTAGTTTTTGATACTTCACTATCAAATTTACTAAATTATTTATTAAATTTTGTTCCTGATATAGAACTTACCTAATAAGTAAACGACCTCATTTAAAATAAATTTATTAAAAAAGAGTTAGAATATGTTATTTCCCTATTTTGCTTACTTTAAAAAGTGACAAAACTTGATTAGTGTGCATATATAGTCATGCCATTAACAAAACAATGATTAACTATAGGTTTCCAATTCCTACACTCGATGATTTGGTAGATCAAATAGTTGGAGCCACCTTATTTCCTAAAATAGATATCAAAGGTGGATTCTATTCTATTTGAATATGCTTTGTGATGAATGTAAGTCTACTTTTAAAAGAAAAGATGGACTATATCGATTGTTAAAGATGTCAGTCATGTCATTGAATGTGGCAAATACATTTGTGAGACTTATGACTCTTGTTTTGTGCTCTTATCAAGGTCCATTTGTGATTATCTATTTTAATAATATAATAGTTTATTGCTATAACACATTTGAATAGTTAAGACATCTTAGATGGCTATGTACTACATTTCATGAACAACATTTATTTGTTAGTCATAAGAATTGTTCATTTTTATGGAAATAGTGTCATTCAAAGGTTTTGTAGTTCCAAAAGAAGAATTATTTTCTAATCTTAAAAAGATAAAATCTATTTTTTCAAATGGCCAACTCCATCTAATTTACATTAAGTTCATAGCTTTCACGACCTTTCTACCTTTTATCTATGGATCATGCGAGGGCTAAGCATGATTGTATTCAAAAGGGTTGGTTTGAATTGGGAAAAGTGGTACAAGTAGCTTTGCTAAATTAAAAGAAGCTATGACTCAAGCTTCATTCCATAGATTACTTGAGAAAAGTTGTCCTCTAATCACATTCATCAATGAAAATGTAAATGAAAATGGAAGAAATATTCTTATTAAAAACAACATTATGTGATACCTGAACCAATAAGATATTGAGGCACTATCTATTATCCCAAAAATTTGTTCCTTATTTCTGCTATGAAGCATTTTAATTTAACAATATTCAACATATCATATTCTTTATTTTTGTGGAATTAATTTAAGTCATTAGAATGGTAAATGGTTTAAAAATTTACAAGAAATTAACTTTTGGTTTAAATCATAAGGTAAGAGGGGAGAAGAAAGTATCAAATGCTTTAAGTCATGATGATTGTTTATTTTCAACAATGACAATAAGTGGTTCTTGATTTTAATGTGTCAAGAATTTATATCATGATTGTTAGAACCTAGGTCATATCTATCAAGTAGTCAACACTTTTCATAATAAGTTTCTGGTGATTATTGTTTGAAAATATGTTTATTTGTTTTGTGGATCATAACTTTGCATTCCCCACACATCTCTTTACGATTTTTCTATATAGCAAATACACACTAGAGTTCTAACTAGACATTTTGGTCAAGGCAAAACCATAAGAGATGTGGTTAATTTATTGTATTGTACAAGATTACCCAAACTAGATTTGTCGGTTATTTCTAATCTAGAACTTGTGTCATAATAAATTAAGTAATTATGTACAAAGTGCATACACATCATTACCTATTCTACAATGACCAAGGGAATATATAACTATGGGCTTTGAATTAGGATAACCAAAAACCGTTGGAAAGAATGCATTTGAAGTTGATGATATGTTTTCCAAAATGGTTCATTTGATGCACTAACATAATTCATTAGTTGTGAAATGTATTGTAAAGGTATTTCTTGATTAAGTTGTGAAAGTACATGGCTCACCTTAAACAATAATTTAGATTATGATACTACATTTATTAACTATTTCCATAAATCACTTTGTCTCCTAATAGGAAAAAAACTTAAGTTTTAATTAACTTAATATCTTAAATAGATGTTCAAATAGAAGTAGTAAACAAAAGCTTTGTTAATCTTCTTCATAGCCTAATAATGGAACATGCTTCAACCTAAGATCTTTTGTTGTTACATTGAATTTGCTTAAAAAATAAAACATTGTGTTTGAGAATTTTAGTCGTCATATTTTATCAATACATCAACATATTACTTAACAAATTGATTTTAATAATGAAATACGTAAATGGCTAAAAGATGCTCATAAGAAAAATAGAGAATTAATTTGGGATGATTATGTAAAGATCTATGTGAATTCTGAGAGACTCCTACTATAAAATCTTATAAAATTTATGTACCCATAATGTTGGATGATTTAGAATTGCAAAAAAGATTAAGCATTAACACGTATGCTTTAGATTTAATTAAAGAACATGAAACTAACACAATCTTTAATATTCAAGATATTGTTACTTATAGAGAACCATACCTAACACCTAGTTAGTCTTTTAAGCCTTTAGTATTGTAGCCATGTAAACCTATCCAACCAATAAATTTAGTTGTATCAAGCAACCTGATAATCAAGGTAAGCAAATCATAGATGATCAAACAATTTTAGGATAAAATCAGGCACAATAAAGATTTTTGGTACACTTGTGAGGCCATCCCACATTTATTAACACTTGGACTATTGGGTAGAAACTTCATTACTAAAACATAGACATGTTTAAGAAGTATCAGAGATTTCACCATAGCTCTATAGAGTTATGTTCTTTCCAAAATAGGGAGAGTGATGTTGTGGCATCTTATACTTCACATAAAGGTTCAACTTGGAGGTGCACTACTCCTATTTAGACATAAAGTAGTGACAATATTTACTTTTTTACGTCTTATTAATCTCTATTATCATAGTCATTAATGGTATCAATTATAGCTAACTATTATTTTTTGATTATGATATTAAATTTATTAGCTATTTCTAGAAATCACTTTGTCTTCTAATGAGAATGAAACTTAAGTTTTAATTAAGTTAACATCCAAGATAGATGTGCAAATAGAAGTAGTAAACCAAACCATCGTTAATCTTCTTCATAGCCTAATAATGGAACATGTTTCAACAGAAGATCTTTTGTTGTTATTCATTAAATTTGCTTAAAAAGTAAAACATTGGGTTTGAGAATTTTACTCAACATATTTTATCATCACATCAACATATTACTAAACAAATTGATTTAAATATTGAAATATATAAATGGCTTGTGGATGCTCATAAGAAACATAGAGAACTTATTGACGATGATTATGTAAAGATCTATGTGAATTCTAAGAGATTCCCCCTATAAACTCTCATAAAATTAAGTACCCATAATGTTGGACCATTTAGAATTGTAAAAAAGATGAAGCATTAACATGTATGCATTAGATTTAACTAATGATCATGAAACTAACACAATCTTTAATATCCAAGATATTGTTAATCATAGAGAACCATACCTAATACCTAGTTAATCTTTTGAGCCTTTCATATTATAGCCAAGAAAACCTATCCAACCAATACATTTAGTTGCATCTAGTGACCTGATAGTCAAGTTGAGCAAATCATAGATAATCAACAAAGTCCCTGGTTGGACGGTTTGGGGTTTGCTAAGTCCAATTGAATTGGTTGTAGACGTTCACTCATGTGGTAGGTGCCGAAACATATAAAACAATTTTTTTGATCCTTTCATTTTATGTATTATTTTTTAATATTTATCGATATAGTTTGTGTGATATTATTCACTACAATTCAAAAACGATTTTTTTTTTAATTTGTGAATTTTGAAACATTTTCGCAAACTTATTTGACGTGCCACCTATTAAGTGTTATATGTTTCAATAAGTGTTACATGGATATATTAAGCAAGCTGTAAGCTATTAATGAAATTTTATTTTGTAATATTTTCTCACATTTAGATATAGCATCATTAAAATTTTGGTATCCTATGCACCATGTGCTCCATAGGCTAAATATGATTTTGACTGCAACAAACAATTTAAGTAGCTTATTTTTTTGATTTTATGATATACCTAGTGCGTGATTTTTTATTTAGCAAGCTAGAATGTTATAAGTGATGATTGTTTTCCTATGATGTTAACTATTGCTAGAGTATAACTTACAAAAGTGATATGAATGACATAAAATAAACATGAGGATGTAGAAGATTTTTAACATCCCAAAGCATAACATATGTTTTTCTTCAAGGAATTTTTTATGCTAGTGAGCACTTATGTAATGGATAAATTATTTTTTATTGGATATTAATCATGAAATACAATTACATCTTATTTTAAGAATGCATTAATAGTTCATTTTAATCATTAATAGAATTGAATATAAACCTATTACAATTTTAAATGTGAGTGCTTTACATTCCAGGAATAATGAAAACCTTAGGCTAAAAATCTTTGGGAAATCTCGAATTTTTGTATACACAAATATTAACCTTCAAATGAAAATGTATATTCATATTTGCAAATACATTTCATTTTCAAACATTCAAGATTTTGTTAAGAAAATGTCTATGAAATGGAATTAGTACAAAATGAATTTTTGTAAATAAAAATTACTAAAAGAATCTCTATTGGATTGTCCATTTGATAATCTAATTAGCAACCTAAACTAGCATTTTATGGGGAATGAGCCACTATTTAGATTAGAATAAAAAGTAATAGTCAAATTCTAAGTTGGAGATTTTTTGGAGGTCTATCAAACAACTTGATTAATCAAGTGATGTTCAATATAATGCACTATAGATCATTCAAGGTTTATTTCCTATAGAAAGAAAATAGTTTATCATCAACTTGACATTTTGTATGATGACTGTCAAACAATTTCATAGGAATTTCATGTTCAATATGATGGCTTTTTTTAACGTGGGTCAAATAATTTAATGAATAAGAATAACACTTGAGTCAAAACTAGATTTCTATCAAAAGCTAATTGGAATGTAAAACGTATAGTTTTTTTGACATAAAAAATAAAAGTTGAAGGGAGTGAATTATTTGATAAGGTTAATGAACTTACAAAGAGGTATACTATTTGGCTTAGCAATTACTTTAGAAATTATAACAATGTGCTCAAGCATTGTTGTAAGCATTAAGGAAACATAAGGATAACAATTTGATTCTAAGCTTAAACTAATATACTTACTACAACAATAAAAACTACTTATTTATAAAAGAAAAAATATATATTTTAATACTCATCATGAAATATTTATTTCAATTGTTAATTGAAAAAGTACATAGTGCTTTTCATGGCCTACTACATTGTTTTTTTAGACTTTAGTAATACCTCACTTTCTTAATCTTTTTTTATTGCAAAAGCTTAGATGTGCATTTTGGAAGGTCTTAGAAGAGCTATAACACATCATTCTTCATAAAATAATTTGAAAACATTGTTTAGTAATAGTGATTCAACCATTATGTTATGACTCATTATTTTATATCTTAAAAAGGATACATTGAATTTCATTATTTTTCCTTTTCTTAGAATTATAATTCTTGTGCGTTTATTTCATTCTAACATGGATTAAAAGAAAGGAAGTCCCACTCTAGTGCTTTGTTTTAAGAATGGAAGAACACTCTTTGGGCTTAGTGTTAAGAATTATTTGGGTTTTGTTTGACACCATAAAAAAGAAATGAGCGATGAGTTCTTGTAATAAAAAGGTAATGTTGGTAATATTTGGGTTTATGAAATTGTGGAGTGTGGTTTATGCTTTAACTTATCTAAATAGCAATTGCAAAACTTTCTCCATTTATGTAGGAGTGGATAAGTACTGATAGGCATATGCTTGGAAACTTAAGGGTCAACAAAGTGCATAGTTTAGTTTGGTAAACCATGTCATATTCTGGCAACATTTCTTTTTACTTCATATTTAACTTGATTATTTTAAGATTCTTCAATTGTTTTAATCATTCCATGTAATGTTTCATAAACCATTAAAGTACTCCACCAAAGTATTTAACAATTCTAATAATTCAAAATGGACCTCCATTTTTTGTTTAGTTATGTGACAGCTAGTGAGTTGAATTGCAAATCTTACAAAAAGTATCATAATGGTCATAAACTAAAAGATGGTATCAAAGAATCCCAAGAGGCTTAATGGTTGGTCAAAAGTAGAGATTATATTAATGCTTATCTTATAGAAACTACGAGTTTACAAATACACATAAATATAATTCATAAAAGTCTTTTGTGCATGAAATAAGCTAAAAATTACAGTTAAATGTATGTATCAAGGCTAGATAAATTTTTATAAGACAACTCTAAATAGATAAATTATAATATGAACTGCCATTATTCATGGGTTGCATAAGGAACTTATTAATTATATCATTATTATTCATCATATCAGTTGTGAAGTTATTTAGAAAATAATTAACCCATTTGAACAATTAAGGTAATTTTGTTATACAGAAGATTCATGTTAAGATCATACCATACTTATCATAGCTTCACTTGACTTGACTTATGCATCACTTCTACAGTAGAGTTAAAAAAAATTAATATGTTATATTACAAATATATCACACATTAAGCATCATCTGGTCGACTTTGACACTTATTTGAATTTACTAACATTAATATAAAATGATAATTTACATTTATAGAAAAGATAAGGTCTAATGCAAACATTTATTATGATAATGTTATAAAATATACATGACTGGTAAGATGCACAATACTTAGTACAAAACATAAATTTCATGGCCCTAGATACTTGCATGTATTATGTAGGAAGTGTCATTCATGTAGGAAAGGATTGTGCTAGTGAGTAGTATTACATAGCAACACAATGGATGATGTTAACATGATAAGGGATATGTGATGTGTGTTCTTCTCGATGAGTGGAACTGGAGTGTTAAATACTCTTCTAGATGAAGCTTCTATAGGGTAATTCAAGTGCAACAAGTCTTAGTGATGTAAGGTATGCATAAGTTGTGTAACTATTGTGTTTAGAATAGGAAATCTATGAAGATGTTTATGTACTGTGAGGGAAAATTAAGTTTCACTTAATTATTATACAACCATTTGGATGAAATTATGAGAACTAAAATTCCTATAAATGGGCCATATTTTTCTCCTACACTACGCTCAAGAAAAGTACGATGGATCTCAATAGTATTTAATCATCTAGGGTCATTTGATTTAATGGGCAGTCTTTCATGGGACTTTAATTGAAATATCACTTTTGGATTATATTGATGTGCATTCCTCTATTATAGTAACATAGCACTTTCATACCTTCAGAATCATTAAAATCTCATGATTTTCTTTAGTAACTTCTAATATTAATTTATTAGTGATATTTATTGCATATCTATAATTAAATTAGGGGTAATCTTTTCTTAATTTTGTTGTTCCTACATTCTTAAAAAATCCTTGGCTCTAATTGTGAGCAAGGTAAGACCTTAACTAAGGACTTTCTAATGAGCAGATGAATGGCAACCTTACATTGTCGCGTTATGGTGGCACAACATTTAGATCAAAAGTAAGGGCTTTTGTTTGTAGAAATTGGAACAACTTACACCAAGGCTTGGAGTAAAGTGTTCTGTCGAGTTAAACACTGCTTGTACTCTTTTTATTGAAGGATTTAGAACACATTTTGTTTAGTAAAAGAATGTCGATTTAAAGCCTTCTCACACCACTCATGTTAAGTGGAGTGATTATATAGTCTAGGTTATAGAATTTTGTAGGATGGATGTTCAATAATGTCTAATGGTTGAATATCTTAAAACCTTTAAGTGGTTTACTTTATTAAAATTTTCTTCATATTTCTATTTTATAAACAAAAATGCTAAAAATAATGATCAAGCAAGATCTTGGATTATAAAAAAATTGATTTATTCCAATTCTCCACCTTAGGTTACACAGAACGGTGAACAAGTTATATCAAAGTAGATTGTTGCATTGATTAGAGAAGTTAACAACTTTGTGAGCTAAACATTGTATAGCAAATCCTCTACAGGAAAATTACAATTGTTTTTTTAAAAATTTTCAAAATCATATTTGGGAGCATGCTCAACTACCAACACATGTTCATGAGTCAACAATTTTCATTTTGGCAAAATACTTTCCAACTATTTTGTCCAAGAAGTTGATTTAAAGTTGAGGAAATTATTTGAAAAATTCATAACATTTTTATGAATATTTCTTATGAACATAACAACATAAGTTTATTAAAAATTTTTAATATATATTTTGTGTTATACCATAAGAACTTTGTACTAAAATGTTATTGCAAAACACTTTCTTTGAGGCAATGTGTGTGTTGGATGGGTAATATAAAAAAATGAAAAAGGTAATAAAAGAAAAAGGAAGAAGAAGAAAGACAAGAAAAGGAAGGAAGTAGGAGCCCAAAAAATAATATGGAGCTTACTTGCATAATACCTCATTATCGAGGTAAACGTTCTTCATGTAATGAAGTTAATTTAAATATTTTATTTTTTGATGAATCATGTTCCTCCAATGATGAATTGCATGAATTTTTTTTAAAAAAAGAAACAATTATTTTGTTAAGAAATATTATAAATTGCATGAAAGAAACAATAATGATCTTGAAATGATATATGTTTAACATAAGAAAATATGAATCATTAACACTTGATAATTACATGATTTCTTTCACTAGTGAATTACATGCAAAAAAGAATTTCTATGAAAATGTTCCATTAGAACTTGATTCAATATGCAATTATTTGATATTAGAAAATAGGTTGCTCAAAAATAAAAATTTTGATTTCAAGAATAAATAAATTTCTATTGTTTGATTTTTATGAATTAAATTATTTGATCAAAAATAGTTTTAGTTTATACATCATATATGCTTATTCTTGGATTCTCAAACTCTTGTTAACATTGAAATTTATGCATGAAAATTCCTTATCATCAAGGACCAATTTGTATGCTTTACATATGTATCATCAAAGGTAATATCAAAGTATTTCTATGGATTAAGTCTAATTTTACTACACTACTCTTTGAGGATAACCATTTGTTCAATTCCATGTAAATATGCATGAATTGATAGGTGACATTGTTTTGGATGTGAACTTAAAATACTTCACATTGACCACACATTACTACCTCTAACAACTAAGTTTTTTTTGGATTCCTAAGTACAAAGCTTAGGAAATCATGTAGGTCTCCCTACACTATAAGCTCCTACAAAGATTAAAATTAACTTTGTTTGCTTCAAAATGACACACCCTATTTCTCATAAATATTAGCATCTTGAACTATTTGATGTGGGATCTATTCTATGTAAGTAGATAATATTATCGCATCATGGTCCTTAACATTATAAGCTAATTATAAATTCCATTATACATTTAAGTACCATTTGAATATTTATTCACCACTATCAGTTAGATGTTATAAAATTTAGTAAAACTACATTCATATTGATTAGCTTCATGAATTCATCATCTACCCAACTTCTAACATCAAGTAATAACATTTAAACTTCGCATAATGATATAAGATTTTAAGATCAATAAGGATAATTATTTGTGAATATAACTCAATTATTCCATTAATTTTGAATCACAAGGAATTAAGCCTCACCAAATTGATAAGGATGAATCTTATATGAAACAAAATAGGTTGAATAAGGAATGTAGATGAACTAGAATTATAAATCCTTAAATATATATGTTGAGTATTTTTTTTTAAATACTAATAATCTTGATTCACATGTATTTAACCCAATATTAAATTTTAAAATTTCAACCAATTGTTGTTCATAGATTAGTTATGGTATTCAAAACATGAAAGAATTAGTGTATCTTCTCACGACAAGTTGTTATGTAAGAAGGCTTGATTATTGATCATTTTATTGTGGTAAATAATGTTAAATTATGATGGACAAAAATATTTCATTTTTAATGAATGACTACTTAACATTACATCTCCAAAATAATCTATGCTTGTGATTCTATTGAATACATAAGCAACAATAGTAATTATCTGGAAATTAAATGGTCAATTCTTGTGGTGGACAGGCAGTGATAGTATCGATGAATAGTCTTAATTGTAGCTAGACTGGAGTGATTGGGATACGAGGAGGTGATTCCTACACTCAGCCATATTTAAGTTATACAAAGCCAATCCCTAATTCCAACAACACAGGAAGTGTTTATTGTAAATTTAGAGGGCCTCACCTCCCTCAACCATTCATTTGTTGAGGTTGTTTGCTAGGTAGCTGACCTTTCACTAGTTTGAATCAACTAAGAAGAACCTTCATTGGTCAGCAAAAAGTTATTTTCAATGAAGAAGAAATTGAAAAATTTGACGCACTATTCTGGCTTGAATTAATGAGAAAATTTTCACACATATTTTTAAATATTGAAACAATGCTAGTGGCAATTGAAAAAATAAAACTTTTTTGTGACAAAAGGTATCATTTTAAGATAATGTTGTTTGAATGAACATTAGCTCTAATTTAGGTTTCATTTAAGTTTTAGAATAAGGTAACTCTTTACTTCTTAGCTTTGGAAGTAAAAATCCTATACAAGTAGCTATATCTACTATAAACCTAACTAGATTAAGCACAAACAATATGTGTGTTGAAGTCGATCTAGTGAAGGAATTACCTAGTTGAATCTAGATAACAAAAAATTTGGAAACTCAAATAGATTACAGCAATGAATTCATTATGATAACTTAGTTATTAAATTAACATCTATGGCCAAGGTCACACCACTCTTCAATGTAAACAGAATAAAAAGTTGCAAAATATGCAAGCTAAAAGAAGCACAAACTAATGTGAATGAATATTTATCTCACTAAGCAAATATTTATGAATTAGACAACATTCTAAATGAAAAGTCACAACATTCTGATAGATTAATTATGGATAAGAATGTTGTGTGAAAAAAGTACTAAGGCATTACCAACTTTATCCACAGTAAACAAGTATAAATAGTCACAAATGGTTTAGATGATAAATTTAGTAGTAGAATTAACACATGCTTATGAAAACAAAATTTGCAGATGAATTAACATGGAACATCATGAAATTTTAACCAAATTATTGATAATTAGATTTCTTTTAAAAAAACACAAAGGTAGGATAAAGAACTATGTTTAGTTTTTTATTTACTAGCGCATACAATAAAGCTTACAAAAATAATGACTTACAATCATTTTATGATTTTATCAATGCCTAGCTTAAATGATCCACAAATGCTAGTTAATATAATCTAAAGACGAAGATTTCAACCTTATTTAGAGAAGGAACTCAAAGAGAAATAATTGAAATGGTTAAAGAGGCATCTTAATTTGAGTAGCATTTGTAGAAGTGTCTAATTTTCTCAAATTTCATAACAATTAATGAACAAGCATATTTCAAAGATTTAAGATCATTAATTCAAGGCTTTTACACATTGTTTGCGGTGATCCATCATTAGCCTTTTACACATTCATTATATATCTGTTAACTAGTGTTTAATATGTTCACAAAGTCTTAAATATTGACTATCTTTTTCTTTTAGTTTCTTATTTTGCTTACATAAAGTTTCATATTATTACACACACATAAATTAATTGTTAAGATAATCCTTTATTATGGTAACTTAATTTTACTTCACTTAATGATGTTCCCTTTTCTTGTTCAACATCTTGAGCCATCCTCCAAAATAGCTCATCATTATTCTCTTTCTCTCACTTGTGTTAGTCTCTTATAAGTGATTTTAGGCCTTATTCAAGGCTTTCTTCTTCTAGTTCTTGCTCTTCATCACCACATTCTTCTCTTTTTCATTTTCATCTTACACCATAAGACATGCTAGTTTGATATGTCCTAGTTTGTCACACCTATGGCAAAGGATCTCCTCTTTTCTTCTCTCTTTTTTTTGGACCTTTGTTTTGTGCATCTTCATGCAACACCAAGAAATTTAAATAAACATTCAAAAATTAGACCTATGTTATCTTCATCTATAGCCTCCACTTCCCTATAGTGCTATTATTTGCTTTGTGTTTATAATTTTTTTTTAAATCAAGCCATCTTCTTCTTTTCACCTCTCTATCGCTAGTTTATTAGCCATGTGCTCACCTATAAAGTCAGCCAATGCTTTAGTAGAAATGTTTTTAGAAATTTTAAAGATTCATACTCTTTTGGCAAAATTTTAAGGATCTTTTTTACATGTTCTTTCATAAATATAGTCTTTCCTAAACTAGCAAGTCCATTAAAAATGTTAAAAATCAAATAAACATTCTTTCAATACATTAATTAGAAGGCATTTTGAACAACACCTCATCATACGTCATCATTTTTATTTTTTATTTTTTAAACAAAAGATGTGCCTTTTTATGTTAATTGTAACTTATAGAAAATTTTAAAAGTAATTTCTAAATTCATAATTCTATTAAATCTAACAACATTCAAAGCATAAATGATAATATTATAGCATTTTTTATTTAATTAAATTCTATGTTTCTTCTTTATATCAATGTTATTAAATTGGTTTTGTTCTAATGCACCTTATAAATTTTTTTGTGTGCATTTCCCTTACTAACTTTAAGTGAGTGGCAGTCCTAACATTTCAATAGTGAGTATAATGATCACAAAAAGTCAAGGCTTACTTGAGGAGACTCTTAAGTGACCTTTAGATTTGATGAGTCAAGTCTTAAATATTTAGTATTTTTTTAAATGGACTTATCTAGTGTAAAATAGATATCTTCAAAGTATCTTGGATTGTTTAGCAAGTCCCAAAGATTGAAGACATGTGCACCAAATTTGAAAATATTTTTTTATTATAAATTATTATTTTATTGATTTTAAGTCACTTTTCTTTTGTTTTAACTTAAAATCATATTCATGTATCAAATTATTCAATCATCTCGATTTAACAGTTGAATAAGATTCTTTTTTTAAATCTTATAACCTTTTTCTTGGTTTAATCATATATTTCTCAAACTTCATATTAATTTGTATCCTAAACTTTGATTAAATAAAAAAATAATTATGTTAAATTTTTCATAATTAAAATTATAAAAAAATTATCACATTCCTACTTCTACCAAATTGTAAAACTCTCTGGCTGGGCTAGCATGAGTAGGCACTCGCAAGCCTTGCATCAGAAAATAGTTGAAACAAAATTAAGACGAGGCCATTCTGGCTTATCGTGATTTCCTAAACCATATGGGGTAAGGCATTGGTAAAAGCATCATAGCACTTGAACCAAGTATGCATATGGATTAGGTCAAATATGTATAGACTTGTATGTTACGAGTAAGCCCAATTGATGAATTACAAGGGGGAGCTAACTTTAATTAGGTATGAATATTAGTACCATGCAAGTGCTTATAAATTCCAAATATTTGTCCATCTTTATAACGTGGGTCTAAATCTCTTATGCCCTTCGGCATCCAGAATTGGGAACATTTAGCACTATATAATCATGCATTTTTGTGATTGTATGATTGAGCTTGCCTCCACTTTGTTAATCGATGATGATCATCCATCGCATCATCTATTCGTTCTCTTAGATCTAATAGTGATTACTAATTCTAGTTATTTCATATGATTTATCTCTACATTTGATGGCTGAAGCGTCATCTTAACTTACCAGATGACTAGAACTCTTTTCATCTTATGCTTGAATCATGTAGCTTTTAATTATCCTATTTGAATCCAATGACTAAGATCAACTCTGACTTTATGGTTATTGAATGGAATGATCCAGATCTCATCCAACATGATCAAATCGCCTAGTTTAATCCATCTTGATCAGACTATCCATAATTTATCCTCTGATTCAACGTTAGATTAGACTGTTTGTATTGCCTCTAATTTGTTCCAAAGGCCCTTGTCCACCAAATCGCTAATTTTTTAGTAGTTGCATTAGCTATTTGAAAAACTTATTTTAACCTATTTATAGAGGCTTTTTAAGCTGTTTAGCTATAACTTTTCACATAGCTTCTCTACAATTTTTTAATAGCTATAATAAAATTTTTTCAATAAATGCCTAACTATTTTAGATGCAATAACTAATTAATATTAATTAATCTTTAAGGTCTCAATAAATTTCTAGGGAATGTTTTATTAGTGTAAATTCTATAAGCAGCAACTATTACTTCTCCTTCTCTAATCGTCATATTTTTTAGCTAAATCTTACACAACTAGACTTTAAATATTTATTTATCTTCTTAAATTTATGCTCATTGTACCTTGTTCGATTAATCAACAAGTATAAGAAATTACACAAATTTAGTATGTGAGATTCGTATGCTAGTTTTCAATTCAAAAGCATGTTTACAAAAACTTGTTCAAGTATTAATTTAATTGATTATTATATATGTATAATCAAATTTGAACTTAGTTTATCAAGAGGGATGAATTTTTATTAAAAATATTTTGACTTTTGAAAATGTATTATTAAAAAATATTTTAAAGTAACAATTTTAGGTTGTCTATTAACCTGAAATAAATCATTTTTAAACATTGTTTTTGTAAATTTAAGTTTTTTCAAATATATTAATTGTATTTTAATTTTTGATAGAAAATTTGAAAATAAGAAGTTGGAAATAATAAAAAAATACAACAACCTTTTGTGATTCAATTCAAAATAGAAACCTACAACTTCCATAAACCAATATTAGGAATAAACAAAACTTATTAGTATAACGCTTTCATAAAAAGACAGCACTCACAAAAATTAAAGAAAAAAAATGGGCTATAACAATTTCTCAATGAGGTGAAACTTGTAGAAAAAAGTAAAATTACAATCAGAGTTTTGATTTGATGCATATAATAATACTATGCTTAATGAAATATATGAGGAAGCACAAATGTATTTTTCTTTTACTTCAATGAAAAGGGAAGGAAAGTTAGAGCTACAAGAATGATGGGCACAATAAATGGAAATAACAATTAGCATAAGCTATTAAGATTTAAAATTTGTAGCTTTAAATGTTCTTGTTCCTTCACAAATTTTTTATATTAAAAAATCCACTATTTACAAACATATTTCAATGATTAAAAGAAGTTACAAAATATCCCAATTAGTCATTATGGGTAGAATGGTTTGAATTTCATAACTATTTAAAAATAGTCATTTACAGTAAAATATTAGGCTTTGTGGCTCAGTGGTGCTCATAAAATAACCATTACAATCCATCAATCATCATAAGTTTTTTACAGTAAAGGATAGATCGAGAAAATGAGAGCCGCACAATTGAAAATCTAGATTATTATATTTCAAATTGTGTAATTAGATAAACGTAAATCATAGGCGCTTAGTTGATCTTAATATAGATTATTAAATACCAAATTTATGTGAATGAATCAAGGTAAATGATAAATACATTATTGATTTTAATTTGGGTCATTATATCATAAAAGTTAATAATGAGGTAGCTAGATTTAATTCTATGCATATAAGAAAAGAAAATGAACCTTTCCATTCGATCTTAAAAATTGCATGATTGGCTGACTATATTTAAATCAATATATTTTTTAAAAATATGATGAATATTTGAACATTTGATTATGATGACTATGGGTTCAAATAGTTGGTTTTAGATTTATGTGCTTTAGAAAAGCAAATGAATTTTAGATTGCTCAATCTAACCACGAAATCTAA
Organism: Vanilla planifolia; assembly: GCA_023846275.1. Taxonomy (NCBI): domain Eukaryota; kingdom Viridiplantae; phylum Streptophyta; class Magnoliopsida; order Asparagales; family Orchidaceae; genus Vanilla; species Vanilla planifolia. The sequence continues at coordinate 2,644,546 of JAIUJO010000052.1, forward strand.
TAATGAACATTTTCTTTCAAATGTTTTAAGTGATATATGCAAAATGAATTTTTAAATTTTGTCCCACATTATTTATTTACTTGTGAGGTAGTTGTAAGTAGGAATTAGTTGTAGGTCTTTAATTAGTTGAACATATAAGATTGTCTATCCTCTAGTTCACTTTGGAGACCATTGCTTTTTAATAGGGACATAATGGGTTCAAGAGAGATTCCATGGTGAGAAACTATAGCTTATACACATGGTGTTCAAGAGTCATGCCTTGACTCATTACTTAGGAAAGCATTTGCTTTGGTCAGTTAGAATTAAGTGTTTTTTCTTAATTAATTTTTTGCATTATTTGAAGAAGGGTTTCAAAGAAGTGATTAAGGTGAGATGACTTTTAAAATTATGAAATTTGGAAATCTTATATTTTCCTAGATTAATTTGAATAAAGATTTTAGCGATAAAAAAGTTAAATTTTTGGGTTTACAAAAATGATTTTAATCAAACTTAAAATTTTAATTAAAATAAAGGTAAAATTCTTAAAATTAAATTAAAAATAAATATCATAACGATCTGTCACTCCAACTATGATGACCTCCATACGGTTTGACATTTGTTATTTCATAAGTTCTTCCATGAGCATAAGTATCAGTTATTAAAAATCTAAAAAATCAGTCAATCAAATTAATTAGAAATACTAAGGTATTATCATCAAATAAAATATCATAATTTGTGTTCAACTAAAATATAATAATTTTAAAGGGCATGACATTGTGTGATCAATATGCATATTGAAAAATTATGTTTATTCTTTTTTTTATAAAATTTTGAATATTTAAAAATTATATTAATTAATATTTATATTTTTAGTTTTGTTAATCACTATAAATTTTTTAATTTTATTGAGGAGTACAAACATATTTCTTAGGATTATAATAATAAAATAATATATATGGATGTATTATTTCATATATAATTTTAATTTTTGTTACTTTTTTTAATTGGAAAGTTTTGTTTTAAAGTTTTATTATTTTAATGCTTCTTTCCTTGTGGTCAAAACATAATTATTGAATTGCTATAAGAAACTATTACGTCACTTTTTTCATATTGTGAACAATTATAAGCAATAGTTTATTCGTTAGGTTTAATTTTAATTTTATATTCTATTTATCTTTGTTTATTTACTATGCTTGTATTATTCCATACAATATTTTTTTATGATCTTTATGTTTTGCTTTTTCTATTTTTATAATACTTTTTTGTTTAACAAGAATAATTTGTAGTAATTTTTGGGTTAAAAGTTATTACTTATTTACAAAATATTTTTAATTATAAATATTAAATAAGTTTAACTATTATAATTATTATTTTGTTATAATTTTTTAAAAAATTATTATTAATAACTAAATCATTATGCAATTTTTTAGAATATATTTGTCAACGCTAGCATTTTTGCATAGCTGGTACGTTAATGTCATTTGTTTTTGACATATTTGCAAATCTATTTAGAAGTTGCAAGTAATGTAATATATTATGCTTTTAAATGTTTTTGTTTTTGAATGAATATGTTTTGTAGGTTAGCAAATTTATCATTATATTATAAATGAAATTTTTTTATTAATTTGTATAAACATTTGGTCATATAATTATTTTATATTATTATATTTACCTTTTTAAAGTAAATTTTATTATTTTAAATATTATTTAACTTAGGTTATTCTTTATTTCTTCATAGTTGTATAACCTTTTTTAAATTATAAAATTTAATTTTTTTATATAAGAAAAAAAAAATATTAAAATTTCTCAAATTATTATTCATAATTGTTGGAAAAATATTTTTATCAAGAAAATAAAATAAGTGTCCAACTAATATAAAAAATATTACACAAGTACCAATGACAAGGTTTAAGGTAAATAAAAACTTTTAAAATTCAATCTTTGTTCATAAATTGTCTAAAACAATTTGCAAAACACAGAACAAATTTAGAACAAAATATTCCATTGAGTGATCTCATGACTTTCACAATATTTACATTTTTTATTATGTAGATGTCTTTTAACTTTGCTTTTTGATTCATTTTATTTTTATCAGTTCAATTATTATATTTTGAAAAACGTATTACATCTTAATTAAAACATCAATAGTCTAACTAGTACTTAATTACATTAAATATTTAAAGTTTGAACTAATGATTTCTCAATGAGTATATAATAAAACATTATTATTTTTTTGCATTAAAACATAGAATTTGAAAAATTAGGTGTGTTTATTTTTAGCCTAAAGAATTTGAAAAATAAAGTGTATTTATTATTAGAACATTTTCACTTTTTATAATATTACATAAATTAAAAAGGAATTTTAAAACTTTATGTTTTGTAGGGCAAATAATTGTAGCTTACAAAGTTTGTTTTATTGTTTGTAAAAAAATCCTTAAATAACAAAAATAATAAACTTTAATGTCAAAAAGACTATGACATAAATCTTCAAAGATATTGAGTATTGGAAGGTTTATATTGAAAACTGTAAATTAAAACCTAGTTTTATTGCAAAATGTTTCAGTCAATCAAAGTTAAGAAACAAAATGCAATTATATATTTTCAATAATATTAAATATCTACTAATTTAAATAAAATATTTGTTTAAGAAATCAAATAAATTTATCTACTCAAGGCACTAAAAATATAACAAAAAGACATATTATTTCATAATTTTAATCAGCTATGCTTTAATAAATTTTCAAAAAAAACATTTCTAAAATAAAACAATTGAAATAAAATTAGAAAGTTAAAAATACTAAAAATTATTTAAAATCTTGAATATAATATTAAAAATTTGGCATAATGCAAGGCAAATTAGCTAATAAAAATGAAAAAAAAAGTTAAAAGAGTCAAGAAATATTAAATAAGTAAATAACATACAAACGAAAATTAAACGTAAGAATAATTTAATATTGCAATACTACATAAAATATATTTTACTAATAAAAAATAAAAAATAAATATTTTAAAATGAAAATAAAAAATATTTTTATAATTTTTTACAAGTCTACACCATCTATGTACTTGTTTTTTTTGTTTATTAATTAATTTTATAATTTTTTGGTATAAAACTTTTCATGCAGTCAAAGACAAAAATATTTTTTTAAGTAATTTTATTATGAAAAAATGTTTTTAACATTTATAGTATTTCATTATCCTCAATTTGATTATTTAGAAATGTTTTCGTTAATGTTTTGCGCATATACACATGACAATTTATATGTTCATTATATCGGTATTACTATTTTTTCTTGCATTTTTGTATTATTTACACAAAGATAATATAAATTTTCATAAGTTATTTTTTTGATTTGACGATATTTTTGTAAAATATTTATGCATTTTAATATTTATAAAATCTCATTTATAGCATCTTCTTGACATGTTATTTAGATAAATCTATACAATTTATATTGTCTTTTGTCTCTTGTTTTATATATTTTATCCTTAAATTTTTCTATAAACTTCACTTTCTAACCTAATATTTAAATGAAACAAAATATGTCAGAACTTTTTATCTCGATAACTTTATATTTTTTATCGTTGATCCTTTGCTTTTATTAACACATTTTTAGAAACATCACAAAGTATCCTTTCATTAACACTAATGGATATTTTTGATAATATTTTGTATAAAATATATTTTGCAATATATTATAAAAATATTTTTTTGCATTTTACAGTAGATCGTTGAAGATAAATTTATATTTCTTTAATTGCTTTTGCTATTTTCTTTAATAACATAGGTTGCATATTTGAATTTTTAAGTTCTTTTTTAGTTAATATTATGTAGGAATACAATTGAAAAAAAAATTTCATTATATACAATTAATTTCATTTTTCAATGATTTAAATTTTTTTAATAAAAATGTTTTACACATAGCTTTTAATATGTTGAGCATTCTATTATGTTAATATTTTTTTGAATTCTTTCAAATTTTAAATTTTTTTATTTCTATTGCAATATTTTTCCAAGATTAAGAAATTTTTATTGTGCTTTGCAAATATTTTAAGGAATTTACTATAATGATTATGTGCCTTTTGTTTGGTTTTTATATTTTTTGTTCCTTTTACAATTATAACAGTTTTTATTTAAGTATAACAAAAACCAACTATCCATCTTTGAAGAATTGACATTTTTTTTTACAATAAATTATTATGATATTTTCAACGCTATTAAATCTCTTTAATGACACATATTTTTGAAAAATAAGTATGTTTATATACTGAAAAAAAGTTTTTTGAGTGAAAAAAGAATAATTCTAATTCTTGATCATTGTTTATCAAATACCTTTTTGATGACAACGAAATCTCATGTTTCTTATTTATGATTCTTTTGGGAGATTTTTTTAATCTTGCAAAACAAAATCAAATTTTGATTAATCAATTATACAACCAAAACAATTATACATGGAATAATTAACTTTTGAGGATAAGTCAATGTGTGTTGGTGGCTTTGTTCAACTACAACTATCCTTATAAATTAAGGAGTCATTTTCTAAGCACTTGATAAAATAGTTGCCTATAAAAAATTCATAATGTATACTTGATTTTTGTTAAAATTATAAAATATATCACTTTATATTTGTTTGACATTCTGAGTAATATAATACTATCTACTTATCATGCAAACATAATACTTACCTTGTGTTGACAATACTAATGTCATGCCATTATGATATATATTTCCATATGAGTTAGGTTTGATGATTTGGGCATTTGTTGGGCTTATTTGTGTAATTTTTGTTTTGTCCACTTTTCGTGTAATCACAATCATTCATGATTACTAATATGTGCTTCTCATACAACATATTATGTGCTATATTCTTGTGTTATACAATTTTTTTTCAAGAGTTAAAAAAAATAGTTTAGGTAGATTTGTCTAATTATTATTATAATATACTTGTATAAGTAAGATACATTGACATAACCACAATGGAATAGAATGGATAAGCACTTATTGCAAGAAATTATAATTTTGTACTTATCAATTTATTTAGGAATGAGATTTAGTTACTAGAATGTCTTGATTTTCATATAATCCATTGATTCATATAAATGGAAGTAATTTTGGAAGAATATTTCAATCAATATGTTATTAAGTCGTTTTACATATAAAATAAGAAAATCGACACTTGGCTTTATCGATATTATATTTAGATTTACTTCATCAACTTTGCCATTATATTGAAGTTTCATATATTAATTTGGCAACATCTTTTCATAGTATTTAGTTATTAGGTCATACAATTATTTTTTTGAATTAAATAAATTATTATAGTAATTATGCTAGCTATATTGAACTATCTTGATTGAAGTGACTTGTACTTGGCCATCATTCAAAAAGTAGTAAACTTGAGTGAAATGTCTCTTACTTTGCCTTTTGTAAAAATAGTGTTTCGTAAAAGAAACTACAAGCTAGCCAAGGGCAAAAAAGATGTGGTTTGAAAGGCTATGCTCTTATTGGCAATAGTAAAAGAGTGTTATATTAATGAAAGCCTTTTTGATGCAAAGCAGATTTAGAATTCTATGATAGTCTAAATTGGTACCTGTAATACTTAAGATATTCAGTAGTTTATTATAGAATATAAAAAGATACTATGCACTAATTAGGATTAGGTAGAGTGTGTGATATTTTATTATTATTTAAAGATTAATATTCCAAAAGTATAGTATAAATTATGAAGTTGAGCAAGTGACAACATCTTTAGTATTAAGCATAAAATTTTACAAAGTGGTTTTTGTCAAATTCAACTTCACATAAGTAAAATAAAAAATATATGACAATCTCTAAATAGAATACTTTAATGTTAGATGTTAGATGTTCTTGAATTTGTGTGACACTGGTGGTTGTATGTTTGTAAGTTAATGTTAGATGTTCTTGCATCATAATTTTAGTTGATTGGGGTTAAACAAAAGAAATAAATTGGTCAAATCTCCAAAAAGCCTTAAATCCTGCTTCTTCATAATTATTAAGAACTTATAAAAATATTCTATAATTGAAATTTTTGCATAATAATAATTTTTTGATGCACCATAAAAATTATTTTTGACATCAAAAATACATTTCAAATATTATCATTTATATTAGTCAACTTAATTTCTTTTATTTTATTAACACAATGTTCCAAATTTTTTCATTAATCTATAACTTTTTTATTTCTTACATATTTAAAAGTTTATTTTTCTATATATATATTTACTATTATTACACTTTTGTAATTATTTTTTGACATATTAGTGACTTCTTTTATTTTTTTATCTTTTTTATTCTCGAATTGCATGCACACAATAATCAGTCTTACGTGGTTTAAAAATCTTTTTTGATTATCTATTTTTTATTGCTAAATTATTCAATGGGGTCTTTATCTATTATATTTTAATTTTTGAGTCTCGTTTATCTATGTATGTATGACCTTTGTAATTCACAAGCTTACAAAAACACATTAAGAGAATTACAATGTAATATCATAAAGTTGACCATTTTTATTCTTGTTATATTTAATTATTTACAATATTGTTGAACAGGTTTATATTTTCATAGTACATTTTATTAAGGATTATAAACAATGTTTTGAAAATATAATTCCATTTAACATCCTACATATTAACTTTTTAAAAATAATTTTTATTGTGTTAATTTATTTATTAATGTTTGATTATTAGGGATACTATTTTAGAAGTTGAAGCACAAAAACAATTTTCAAACATTTCATTATTATAAAACTAGAAAATTCTAAATTAACTATATCTTTTATTATTTGCACTAAAATATTTTTTTAATATCAAGAAAGCTATTCTATTGATGTAAAAGGCTCATTTTTTATTAATGAACAATATTTATACTTCTAAATTATTTTTGAATTTTTTATGTTCTTTTTATAATGACATCCATGATGGATTGACCAAGAGAGTTTCTTATAATTTATGAAAAGTACATATTACATTCTACATAAAACTAAAACCATACCTAATTTGTTTTATTTTTCTTTTTAATTTTCTCAAAATTTTTTGAATTAATTGTGATTATTATTGCTATGATATTATTTTTAAACTCTTCAATACCTATATTTAATAATTTTGCATTTTATTGTAATACTTAATATCTACATTTGTTGTCAATAAATATTTTTGTGATATAATTTTGTCAAATTATTAAAAATTTAAATACATATTTTTATTTTTTTTAATAAATATATTTCAAACTTCCAATTTAAGGACAAAGATGTTTGACAAATGATAAAAACATTATATAGATTATGATGTGAATCTTTATTTAGTAATGACTTTTTTAAATAAAATCCACAATGCTATCATACCGCATCTCTAAAAACTGAATGTTACATAAGATAAACCATACAAATGGCTCATTGATTCAGGCATATACCATCTCTATATCTATTAAAAGAATGATTAAAGGTAAGTCAAATGTCATTATTTGTTTGGATTTTTTTTCATGATATTTTTATCACTAAAAGTTTTTGATGTTTAACATTTTGTATTTCTATTCAATTATTGAGCTTTTCTTTGTAAAATTTTTTAATTATTATTATGATGATTGTTTTGTAAACATGTTGTGCTTTTAATTTGTTTTAATAATTTAAATGTTTTATATCTTAATGATTTTCCTTCATGTTGGTATCTTTTAAATTTTTGCATATTAATAAAAATGTGTATGTTCTAGAATATTAACATAGTATTTTTTTACTGAATCACATATCTATTTAAAATATTTTCATAAAATAATTTGGGTATCTGAATAATTTTTTAAATAGTAATTTAATATTTCATAATATTTTTTGGACATTTTTTATTAGTTATAATGACAAATGATTAAAACACATTTAAATTAGAAAAACTCATTTTATGATACAAAATTTTGGATACTCACTATTTTTTTCATTAAATTTAGTTTTCACATGTTATTCAAGTAATTTTAAGTTCATACTCCAGTAATTTATATAATTTTTGAGTTATTTTTTGAAATATTTTTTATCATAAAATATCATTGAATCAAATAACTACGGTTCTTTCATGTTACTATATTATATCATAGTATTGTTTCACTAATATAATATTTATCAAATTGTTATGCTAATTATTTTGGACAACTAAACTTCTTTTTATCAAGATAAATTTTCAATTTATTAATTTTATTTTTATTTTTTATTTTCAAAAAATTCAACATATTAATTTTGCTATATTTTTGCAATTCATAGCTCACCCAATAAATTTTAAATATTCAAATATTTTATAATTTAACTATTTTTAATAGATATTTTTTTTACTATTATTATTACATTGACAGGCTATATTTTCAAGAAATTTTTTCCTTAAATATTATACAAAATAATTTAATTCATATTTTTTTAATTTTAAAAATAAATATAATTTTTATAATTTTATACTTTGTTGTCAATGTTAGATTTTTTTATTATGTTTTGATAGTAAGGTAAATTTTTGAAATAAATATTAATTATATTATTTAAAGGTTCAAGATGTAATTGTCTTAATAGTTATATTTAATTACGTTGTTCCAAACTTTTTATATCGACATCAATATATTTCTTCTCATTATAATTTATAAAAAGACATTTTCATAATATATCTTAAATGGTTTTTAAAATATTAAAACTTTTTTACTAATTTTATTTTATTTAAACTTTTCTATAATAAAATATTATTTATAACAGAATTAACATAAAAAAACTTTTATAGCATGTTAAGCATGCTAGCTTTAGTAATTATAAAATGTGATTTTTCATTTTTGTCCTTTCCGTTATTTTTTATTTTCTCAAAGACATTTATTATGTGCTTTTTACTATAATATTTTACCTTTGACGATCATAGTATTCACTTAGTTTTTTAAATTCTTTTTTATGGAATTTTTGTCATTTAATATTCATTACTAGTTTTGTTTTGGCAACTTGTTTTGTGAAAAATTTATTGCACATTTAATATTCTATATTACCTTTTTTTTTATCAATGTGTTTATCAAAAATGACACCTTTGTCAATGTTTTTCTTTCTCAATATTCTTTTTGTGGCTCTATTATATTATTGCTAAAAAAATGCTATCTTAAAGTTCAATCATTACTTTCTTTACAATTTTTAATAAACTACAAGACTTAAAATGATTTGGTAATTAAGAATATTTTTTCTTTCTATGTTATGAAATAATTTTCAATATTTTTGTTATTTTTACGTTAAGTATTATTGTTTGTTTCATTGATGGATAATTTCAAATAAACTTCAATATGTTAGGATTTGTTTTTACAATAATGATACTAGATATTAAAAATGCAAAAAAACCTGGTATGGTTTGCTAACAAATAATTTTTTGGAAATTGAAATATAGCAAACATATAATGCACAAATGTAAGTCATAACTATATTTAAGATAATTAAAAATTATTTAATATTAATTGCATGTGTTTGCATGTGAAAAATATATTTTTGTTTAATCTAAGGTTAATAAGAAAACCAATATAAAGCAAATTCTAAGAGAATAAATGTAAATTATATTTCTTTACAAAATATCCAAATTAATCAAAATTATGAAAATATATTTATAAAAAATATGTTTATAAAATAAAAAAATGTGAACTATATCATGAAAATTAGAAACTTTAAAAACATTGAAAAGCATAAAAAAAATATCTATTATTGTTGGGAATTTAATATGTCCAACTTATATGCTTAAATTCTCAAAAATAAATTAAATTTCCATAAGTGAATAGGAAAAAATTCAATAGAAAAGAAATTTTAAAATAAAAAAATAATAAGTGATAAAACAGATAAAATATGACAAAAAGGTCAACAAAATTGCCACTATAAGTTGAGAAAAAATCATATTCTATTGAATAATTGAAATAATTTTTTTTGGAAAGAAAGGATGTAAGAAGATTTACAAAATGTATATGAACCTCAAATTATTTATCATAATTTTTCCAAGAGCATGATAAAAGGTTATATAAAAATTGTAAAATAGTTTAAATAGAAAGAATGCTTAATGAACAAATATTTAAAATATTAAAAAAATGTTATATTATTTTAAAAAAATTATAATAAATGCAAATTTATAAAAAAAATATGCTATTACAAATATGAAAGCTAGAAATATGTTTTGTATTAAGCAAAAAAGGCTAAAGAAAAAAATAATTATCACATATCAAGAAAGTACTATGACTTATTTATTAGTAAGAAATTCTATACAAAATACATCATAGTAGAGGATCATTGCCAAATTAAAATCAGGTAAAATAATTATATTCATGATTATACCAATTTAAAAATGGTATTAGATAGATCAAATTATTTAAACATTCGAGTTATTATTTAATTACTAGAGTTTTCTAAATTTCTTTGACATTTATAAACTCTTTAGCATGATTACTTTATTCAAATAGTATGAATACATAAAATAAATATGGATATATCCTATGTAATGTTTGGTATAAAAAATGTCTATAATAAATCCGTCAATTAAGTCAAGTATATGTAGAACTATTGCAATATGAATCAAAACTCATCTATAGTAATTTCACAAAGCATATGGCATTACTAAAAAAATTAGCAATATACAATTTATCAATTAATTTTCAAATCCATAATATAGTAAACAAAAAATTTGATTTTTATTGTGCTATCATAACCAAAGTAAAATAGATACTTCAACTTTGTAGATTGCCTATCTTATTTGTAGTAAGGGTTTATGTTTTGTACCATCCATATTTTTTAGAAATCATGAAAATAATGTGTATATTACTTTCTTCTTCAATGTGCCCACAACATTTGAAGCTCTTAGTGCATGTGCCTCTTCTTTTGACATTCCAATGTGCTTGCCTTTCTTCAATTATAATACTTAGATCATCATTGACTCATTAGATTGGGAAAAAAGTTTTTATCAAATAATCTACTAACCCATTCAACTATTTCATCCAATATTTTGGACAATTCAATGGGCGAGTAACAATAATCATAAGCATGCAACATCAATTCCAACCACATTCTAATTCCACTTCATGTTCCTATTTTACTATCTAGTCCACTATCAAGTTGACCCAAAATAGTTGAAAGAACATCAATACATTTCTTTGTCTTACAATGAAGAATTAGACTAAAATAATAGTGGGATTATGCACTCTTTGTAGTTTGGTATAGTAAGATGGGCATGACTTTTTTGGAATAAAATTTTTATTCCTTTGAGAATATTTATAGAATTTGCTTTAAACTAATTTTTTAATAAACATGAATACATCATTAAAAATGATTATTAACAAATGTTAGTTTTTTTAGACATATTAACATTATTTTAAAATAAATTTATTTTTTAGTAATAATATTAAATAAAAATTATGAAAGAAATTAATAAAAATAAAAAATATACATAAATGATTAACAAGTATTTTGATTTAAAATCAAGCAAATATGTACCCTTAACAAAAATCAAGAAAAAACATACTAACCAATGTAAATCTTTTAGCATAAGATGATTAGGTTAAATCACTGTAATAATGAAATAGTATAAATAAGCTACTATGGACTTATAACATAGTAACTATAAAAATATATTAACAAAATAATTTAATGACAGAAAATTAGAATTAATACAAATAGAAAACTAATATTCAAAAATATTTAATGAGAGTAAACAGTTTTAATTGAATCAATAGGAAATAATAAAAATTAAAAACATCATTGATTCGAGAGAAAAGGAGAGATTAGGAGTTTGCTGATTGAAGGACATACCATATGGAAGTGAGAATGAGCACTGTATGATAATGATTTCTTTGTCATGATATGAAAATTCTTTTTGATTTTGTAAGAACTTCATTAGTCAATTTTGTTCAAGAATTCACTTATTAATAGACACCTTCATTTATTTTTAAATCTTAATTTAAGTTTTCTATGGTGAGGCATTTTAATCCTTCATGAATGACAAATCAAATGATCTAGATCTCATGTCACTTAGTCGAACACCCTAGATCAAATCCGTCTTGATCTAACCATCTAGAGCTAATATACTTTTTTAGTCTCTGATCAAAAAATCAATAACCTCACTGATATGATCTAATAATGCTTGTTGATTCCACATAATGGCTAATTCCTTAGTCATTATTTGAGCCATTGCATTAACCAATTTAAATAAATATTTTAAGTTGTTTTGAGGAGCTTTTTAAGCTATTTGGAAGCATCATTTTAAACAACTTTTGTTTGACATTTTAATAAATATGATCAATTTTTTTCTAAATAAACCTAGTAGTTATTAATTAAATAACTATTAAACATGAAACATGTTTGAGATCTAAATAATGCATAACAAATATTCTACTGTCATAAACTTTTTTGACAATAATCATAACTTAATGTTTCACAAAAGGTCAAATTCTTTTAGGTAATCATAGATCATCTAAACTTCTAATTTCTTATTTCCACAATAATTTTAAGCTCATAATGTCTTCTTCTATTAATCAACAAGCATCAAAAGCTAAACAAATTTATCAAACATTTCCTTCCTGTTTTATTTTTTCTTATTCATTTGTGTTGGGCGGCATAATATTTATAAAAGTCTAAGTTTAGTTTGATTTCATAGAAACCTAAGTTGGTGTTAAGCTTATAAAATCCTATAATATAACCTATAAAAGCTAGTAGGTTGGAGGTAACTCGTAAGAAAAAACTTTAAGTTATAAAGTTTTTTATTGTAGTGTTTTTTTAAGTTAAGTTGGGGTTGATATAGGTTCTAGTTTGAAATAAATAATCTAAAAATTTCATTATATTTCTTTAGTTTTTATTATTAATTTTTTAATTAAAAAATAAATATAAATATAACTAAAATTCAAGTTTCCCATAAATAAAAAAAATTATTTTTATAAATAATTTTTTAAAAATAAATATAATATAAAAAATATTTCTAAAACTTATAAGTCAACCCCTCATGTGGGGTTCATATGCTTATTTTTATTTCAATTAGTATCAATGAAGGTTCTCTATAAAATAAGTGAGAATGACATAATTAAAAGCCATAATAATTAACTACCTTTATTGTGACATATCTCCAAGTAAATTTAATCAAGTTATGAATTTATATACTTTACATGAAGTTTGGAAAAAGCTAAAATTAATTTATGGGCGCACATTGTAAGTTAAAGAAATAAAGGTAAATCATCTTACACAGGATTATGTGCTCTTTAGAATAAATTAAAGAGAAACTATAAAGAAATGACTACCTGATTTACAAATAATACAAGTGGATTAGAAAATCATTGAGAAGTGTTTCTCAATGTAGATCTTGTCAGAAAACCAATAAGGATTCTACCTATTAAGTATGATCCTCTTACAATAGTAAAATAACTAGTCAAAGACATAACATACTCACATTTGATGAGCTACTTGGACAATTATTAATGACAAAGATTGAGATGAATAGAAGAGTTGAAAAGGGGGCTTCATATGTAAGCAAAGATGGAGAAAGGTACATAGAGCTATTAACCTTTAAAGTTAACAAAGATAACATAGATATGACATCTGTCTGCTATATGGACTTGGAGAAAGAGGTAAATTTTCATGTTGAAAGTTTAAATAAAAATTTTGCAAAAAGTTTTGTTAATAGGAATTTGAAAAAAATAAAAAGGGGAAGATAAAGACACCAAAAAGCTATGATTGTTGTGAAAATGACCATATTATACGAGATTATCCACAACCTAAACACACTAAAATGAGAAAAAGAAAAAAAGAATGAAAAAGAAGAAAGATTTTCAAGCTACTTGGAGTGCTTGAGAAGAATTAGACTTCAAAACTTCAAACAGTGAAGAGGAAGAAATAATATGCTTCATGAGAAACTATAATGAATCAAGTACCTTTAGTGAACTATGAAAGATTAAGATAAGCCCTTGGCCTTCTAAAGTTTCTAAAAATAATTACATAGAAGTTATTACTACTTTAACAGCTTTAATATCTATACATTAAAATAAAAAATATTTTATAAAAAAATGAACATTTTTTTATGAAAGGAGATTTAAAAAATATATAATGAAAGTAATTTCATGATCATTAAGAATACTTTTTTGAAAAATAAAATTATGAGTTTCAAAAAAAAATTATTCTATTCAATAAGCAAAGTATTCTAATATTTCACATGATGTTTACTTTTCTAAACATAAATACATGTCATCTTTTGAATATTCCTAATATTTCAAATATTGCAAACTTTTATAATTGTAGAAAGGATCATACCATTAAGGATTTTCAAATTTGGAAAAATATTTCTAGCTCAAAGACTTGTTTCAAATGACTAAGCCAAGCTTGTTTGGCTTCCTTAGGTTAGAGAATAAAGAATTTAAAATAAGTTTCCTTCATAATCATTTTGTAGAGATATTAAATTTTTTACACATTCATAGGTTAAAAGTAACATACGTTGGAATCACGCTTATAAATATGGTAAATAAAAGTTAAATTTTATGATTACTAAGTATAAGTTTTATAATTTATGTAACCTTATATAGAGAAAAAATAAAAATCTAACTCTTGGGAGTTTGAAAGTGGATGCTCAAGACATACGACTAGACACATATAAAAGTTTATCTCAATACGATGTGATCCAAATAGATGGGTAACACTTGGAGAAAAGATCATAAAAAAGATAATCATACTTTTTCATGTAAGGCTTTATACATTTAAAAAAATAAGCAAGCTAGATGTTGTTAAAGATCTTCCGAAGTAAAACAAAACTAGTTGAAAAATGTATGAATCTAGCAAAAAAGAAAGGCAAGTTAAATGCCTCACTCTTACTCTTAAGAAATCAACTCAATTATATCTTGAAGAATCATCTATAATTAATTTATTAATTTGATAAAAAAATATAGAAGAGCAAACCTATCTCAAATTAATTTATATTCAATGTGATAAAGATAACAAGGAAAAAATGAGGGGCATTAATTTAAATATCATTATTACATCAAAAAAATGGTATTATAAAAAGATGAAATAAGACCTTGAGAGATGGGCAGAGCTATGTTAATAAAATACAACCTACCAAAATAGTTTAAGGCCAATAAAATCAACACAACTTTGTATAAAATGAATAGAATTAATTTAATTCTTATGCTTAACAAAACCCCATATGAGCTACTTTCATGTTTTTTATTTAAATACACCATTTTTAATAATGAAAGGTTCAACTTGAATAGGTTTCATGAAAAATTATTCCTAGAAATTTTTATCGGATACTCTTCTTTTAGAAAAACTTATAGAGTTTACAACATTTGTACTCTAAAGGTAGAGAAAATAATGAATATAGTGCTTGATGAGTCTACTTATAAGATAAGTACTAAAACTTTAGATGAATTGGTAATGTCTATAAATAACTTGAACTTGAGTGAAGATGAATTTGCATGGGAATGTAAAATATAAGTAAACGAGAATAATCATCAATTACTTAAAGATTTGAAGTACCAAGTTTCACGTCCAATAAAATCAATTATAAGAGAAGTTAATTTAGGAGTTTGGACTTGAGCTTCTAGGAAAGAAATTAATCATAGTGTATTTGTATATTTTACAAAACAAGTACCTATAGAAGAAGCACATAAGGTTGACTATTAGGTTTATATAATGAAAGACGAGTCAGATCTGTTTGATAAAAAGCAAATGCAAAAACATACTTTTAGGCCTTGTGATAAATAAGTGATTAGAACTAAAGAGAGTTTTAAAAATAAATATGATGAAAATGAAGTGATCACTAGAAACAATGGCAAACCTATTGCTAAGGGTTATAGCCAAGTTTATGATATATATTTTGATTAGTCATTTGTGCTATTATCAAGATTTGAGACAATTAAACTTCTCTTTGCATATTCATGTCATAAGAATTTTAAATTATTTTAAATGAATGTAAAATATCTATTTTAAATTAGGATAATTAAGGATGTTCTACGTGTAAAACAACCGTCAAATTTTGAGATGCATGTATGTTCTGAGTATGTATATACGCTTAAGAAAATATTTTATGGCCATAAGCAAGCTCCTCATCCATGGTTTCATATATTGGGTAATAATCTTGTTAATAGTGATTTCGAAAAACAAAAAAAAGGATAACACGCAATTCTTAAAATCTTTAATTAATTATTTATTACTAGCACAAGTTTTTGTTGATGACATAATTTTTGGAAGCACAAATAAGAATGTGTCAGATCTTCTTAGGATTAAAAATTACATAATTAAAAGAAGTGATTTTTATTACATAAACTATGTAGTTAAAATATTTATTCAAGTTTTCTTGGCATGACAATATAAAACATATGGAGATTCTAATGAATAAATCAGTTCATTTACATTAAGATGAGATTAAGAACCACATTGGTAAAAAAAACTTTATTAAGTACTATTTGGATCCTTACTATATCATAAAGTAAACTATATATCTTAGTGTTGGCTTATGTGCTAGATTCCAATAAAACCCAAAGTCATCTAAAGGTGATTAAGGTAAACTTCAAATATGTCAAAAGTGCAAGGAACATAGGCTTAAGTCACCTTAAAAATATTCTTTAATGAGATCTTAAAAGTTTTATAGATTTAAACTTTCTAGGATCTAGGATTGATAACAAAAAAACCTTAAGTACTAGTGAATTACTAGGAAATATTTTAATTTCATTATCAAGGAAGAAGAAAACTTGCATAGCCATATTGATCATGGAAGCTTACATTTGTGATTGAAAGTTGTTTTACCCAAGTGTTATGCTTGAGATAATAATTTCAAGATTATGGTTTAGATGTCTCATGTATTACCATTAGAATTCATATTGTTAGCACCTTATCTTTAGCAAAGAAACAACTTAATCGTTCTCAAAGTCATCACATAATGAAAGATACAATTTATAAGAGATCAAGTAGATAAAGGCTTAGTAAAATTTGTATATGTTTCTATCAAAGAAGAATTAGAATATATATTTATAAACTTCCTTGCAATTGATCAATTTCAAATCATAAGTTAACAATTAAGTGTAATAGAAATTGTATAAATTATATCTTCCTTTTCATAATATTAAAGAGGGATAATAACAATGGTTTAAATAAGCGAGTAGGAACATGTAGTAAGGGAAGCATGAATTAAGTGGGAGCAAAAACTTTTCATTTTTAACACCATATATCATAATAATATATATTTTTTACTTGTTTTTTTATCTAAATATTTTTGTCTTGTAATCATGAAATTGCAGAGATAGTTAAGTTACCATTATGTTTGATGAGTTAGGTCATAAATTTTTAACTTTTTATTCTAATGGGCTTGCTTTGTGTGAAGTAGGTTTAGTTTTAATGATCAAACCTAATACCTTTGAAAATGGAGAATTAGTGGGCTCCAAAATACCTAAAAATGTTTAGTGAGTTTCGAAGATTAAAGAGTTGCTTATCAACTTTAAAAAAGTCTTTATCTATATTATAAAATAGAATATTAGCCTGTTAAATATAACATACATCTCTATTAATCTTACTTTCATATTTTGATTTAAGTATTTCACTTGTTCATCCTATCTTTGGTTTAAGAAAATTATAAGATTTCATTTTTATCTCAACTTTTTTTTATTAAATTCTTGTAATGCACCTTTGCAAACTTCATATCAATTGTTCAACTACTAATAAACAAAGAAATTAGTTACGTTAAATTTTCTTAATTAAAAAATTTTAAGTTATAACCCAAGCTACCAAAGTGCAAAGCACTTGGGTCGACCAAGAACAACTTGGTCAAATAACATTGGGTGAGGCAACAAATCAAAATGAATCCAAAAAATTAGTAAGGCTACAACTTAAAGCAAATTAGGGTAACGTAGAGATTTAAAGGTAATGATCTTGAATTTAGTATTCAAATTCAGTCTCATCAAACTTGTAACCATGAAATGACTTGTAAACATATGAGTGTCCTAGGTGATGAAATCCTTAGCATAAAATAACTTTTCTTTTCAACAAAATGAGTCTAACTTATGTCTAACATTTCAATGCTAAAACCATGCTTTATTTGTCACTATTCGAGCTTTGATCTAATGATCAATGTTTGATCAAATATGAGTGGTTCATCCTTGCTTGAAATTGGATGACCAAGATCATGTTCAACTTCATTGAAAATTTTTTATTATTTTTTCCTTCTAAAATAATCTATCATTAAATCAAATGACTCATCTTTCTCTATGTTTGAATGCTATTGATGAGATGTTTGCTAAATTTTTTATTGATGAATCAAACAATCTATATCTCATCCTACTGGATCTGTTGGCCTTGTTCTAATCCACCTTGATCCAACTATGAGAATTCATCCACCTTTTTAGTCTTTGATCTAACGATTTACAACCTCTTAAATAGGAGCCAATGGCACGAATAAGTCTCACATAATGATTGATTCTCTTGCCATTAAATATGCCATTACATTAGCCATTTTTGAAAAACTATTTTAAGCTGTTCAGAAGCAGTGCCTGAAAGAATAATATCTTGACTTTTAAGATGCTATGATAACATTTTTTCTATATAAATCTTGTCCCTTATTCATTAAATAACTAATAAATATGAACCAATCTTTTTTATCTTAACAAAACACTCATATTATTCTCCTAAAAATTTAATTATAACTCTTAAGATTTTATCATCAAACGAAGCATCACAACTAAGGGTCAAAAATGCAATACATTAACCATCCAATGCTCTTTGAAATGATGATCAAACAATTGACTATCATTTTATAGTTATAATCTCTATTCTAGAATATTTTGGACCATTCCAACCATTTATGGAACTATTTGGTCTCAACTTACAAAAATAAGTTTCATCTTCCTAAAAGGCACTTCCATAATTAATTTATTAGCCTCCCTCCTCCTAACCTTTACAACAATTTTGTATTTTACTTCTACCTATATTATCTTTGTTATCGATTACATTCCTAATGATATTCTCCTCTTTTAGCACATTAATTTTTTTGTTAGATACTCCTTGTGATATAAACCTTATAAAAATTTGTATTTCTTACACATTCTACTACAAATCACATCCAAAAGTCTTTCCACCAATTTCATAAAATGTCCTCCATGAACTTCTTTTTTTTGTAAAAATTCATGGCTTTAGTTTCGCACTTTTTTAATTTTTCTTCAAAAATTACAATAGAATTAAATTAATGTTACTTATAATATGCTTTTAACCTCTTTCAATTCTTGTAGAATTATTATTTGACAAACATATTCATTTTTTATTTGATATTTGACTTCATCTCCATATTATTAGTTCTTTAAAAAAATAGACCCTGCGATGTTATAAAAAATATCCATATGCAAATTTGATTTCATGGCATTTAAAATAAATTTTGATGCGTTCACATTATTTTGGTAAACATTAAATTAATCTTAAAGGCATTTCATTATTTTGTACATATCACTCCAAGTAAAATTTTAATCATGCTAATTCAAAAAATGGTGGAATGTCTCCGAAGTTTCTCTTACTCGACTTTCCAAGTATTTGCTGGTTAGTATAACTTGTCCACAGGATGATCATTTTCCATATTTTCTTTATTTTACTTGTTAAGAATGCCATTGGCATTTCCTTATAACATAATTTAGAATGCACAACAATGTTGCTTTGATGATATTTGCATATATAAGTACCATTAAGAATAAGTTTTATTGAGTCTGAAAGACAAAATATATGATGTACTCTGGCAATGATAAAGACAAAACTATCTTATAAATAATAAAACAACTTACTTCAACAATCTACAAATACAAAAAATGTCTTGTCTTTAATTATTCTCTTTTTCCAAATGTTATAATGCATTTCATAGGACTTAACTTTAAAAATACAAGTTCCTCTTCCTAAAAGTCTGCTTTCTTAATTTTCTTATCATAATTTTTGTAGAGTAAATTAACTCCTTTTGAATTCTTATTTTGGTTATTTAGATCTTCTTAATAGAATATAAAATCATAACTATATCAATTAGAGTATTACTAGTTTACTAATACTAGTATAATGATAATTAATGCATCTTATTATATAACACTTTGTATGGTGTCATCTCTATGATAAACTAATGGTTGTTGTCATAAGAAAATTATTTAAAATTGAAATACTTATTGTAGTTGTCTTTAAAGCATAATTTTCATAGTCCTAATATACACTTATGTGTTTTAAATATTCTCATTGATTAACTTTTATTTTGAGCATAGAATGTTTTGTTAGACATTAGTTGAGTATCACATGGATCAAGAAAACTTTTTGAAATGTATGATATAAGTTTGCAATCCTTATATAATTTAATGTTTTGTCAAAATGTTCCCTTAATAAGTGAAATATGAGTTTTTTGTGTTAGGAACCTCATTTTCGAACCTGCAACTATTTACGTTATAATCTTCCACACATCATAATGTTGGTTTAGGACAAAGTCTTATAATCAATATGCCAAAATGTCAATAGCAATGTTCCTCTTATTTGTTATCAATATAACATATATCGCTCAATTATTTATGTAAATATTTTATTGAACTTCCTCTATGTTATATATCATAAACTTTGAACTTCTTAAACAATTGGAATCTACTTTTACTTTTTGCTTAGTGATATAGTAGAGTCAAATCATAATGATTGAATAGTTCAAGCTATTCTGTTTATCTTAATGTTTTAATTGATTTATCATCAAAAAAAATTATAAATAAGATATTGTATGTAATTTGTAAAAACAAGAAGCCAATATATGCAAACTTTTGATTTTTTTGATGGAAGTGTTACATCAATATGAAAGATAAGAATTGCAGGTAAAAAAACCAAGTTAATGGATGCTATCTCTTTATGATATTCTAAAAATAAATAGACCTATAAACCCTTTAACAAGAGAACCTTAGTTGTAAAAGAATCTTCTCAAGCAATGTTTGTTGGAATTATGCGTCAAGAAAAAGTGGCAAAACTCGATAACATGGAAGATTTTTGAAAATTAAAATTGGAAGACAAAAAAAAAAAAAAATAAGGATATATTAAAATCAAAATACAAATATATTTTACTTATGTTTTTGCCAAAAATGTGATCATAATCGAAAAAATATGTATTTTTGTGGTAGAGAAAGTCATTCTCATTTAGTCTAAATCAAACTCTCTACCTACAAATATTTTTTTTTTAATCTTACACATATTATCATTCTAGTTTAGCACAATAATGTTTGGCTATTAGAGTCAGAACTATCAATATAATAATATTCCCTCTATTTGTTATAGATATAACATTTATTACTCAATTGTACGTTTAAATACTTAGTTGGGCTTCTTCAATGTCAATGCTACATTACTCTTAAAGCATTCATAGCATCTACACTTTTTTTTGTCTTGTAGGATCTCCAATCCATAATGTCTTAATAATTCAAGATGTTCTATTTATCTTAATGTCTGAATCGTTTTATTATCAAAGAAATTCTGAATAAGATATTATATTACTTTGGAATAACAAGAAGCTTAAAAATTAAGACTTAGTGTTTTTTGGATGGAAGTTATACATAAAAAAAGATGGATAGAAATTGGAGATTTATAACCAAGTTAATAGAGCCTACCTATTTAAAATATTATTCAAATAGATAGACCCACAAGTAGTTTAATAAGAAAACCTTAGTTGTAATGGAATTTACTGAACTTGCTTTACTCAAGTTGTGTTTAATGAAATTATACATAAAAAACTAGAAGATTTGGGAGACATGGAAGATTTTCAGAAAAAAACATGGGAAGACAAAAAAAAGATTATGAAATAAAAAAATTAGTAAATTTCTACTTAAATATTATTTTAGGAAGGGAATTTATATAGGATTTTGTTAAAAAAAGCACTACATTGATGAACGTCTTCAAGTCCAAGATTATGCAGTCAAAATAAAATTTCGATCAATACGAACTTTGATTTATGTGAACGAATTAGTAAGGTTATTTGTGTAGGATTTGAGATTGACATAATGGGTGAGTTTTCCTATTTTCTCAATTCAAAGTTAAGAAAGATGAGAAAGGCATCCTTGTATATTACATAAATCTTATAAATGATATGTAAAATTTCAAAAACTAGGATATGGCTGCATCAAAGCAGTTAGTATACAGTAAAAATCATCTTAGTGATTTAATTCAATGTGAGATATCTTTTTGAATACAAACCGATGCCTCTCTTTAAAAAGAAATTATGTATGTTGCATCAACTTAAGCACTTGTTCTTCAAAATACATGTGAAGCCTCGAGGAAAGAATTATATTACCAATGATGCAAGATGATTTTAACTTGTTTGTTAGAATGAATGTTTTGGAATTATTAGGAAGGACATATAACCACAATATAGTCATAAACAATGGGTATTAAAAAAACAAAATGATCATGTTGTTATCATTTAAAACACGAAAAGGCTAGTGGAAAAGGGTTATAATCTATTGGAAAGGCTAAACTTAGAAGGAACTCTTGAGCTAATGGTAAGGAGGGAATGCAACGTGATCATTATTAGCTTTTTCGTATTACAAGGTATTTAAACTATACCAAATGAATGTTAAGAGCACATTCATAAATGTTTTGTTTAGGAGGAAGTGTATGTAGAATAATTGGATTGCTTTCAAAATTGTGCTCATCAAAATCATCTACATAAGCTAATTAAATATTTATATGATTTGTGGCAAAAACGATGATCCTGGTATGACAAACTTAATAGATTTCTACTCAAACATCAATTCAAGATGGAAATGTTTGAACTTTGTCCATCAAAAACTACAATAATGAACTACTTCTAGTCCAAGGTTTTGTGGAAAATAACTTTTTTGGATCAAACAACTTGGCCTTATGCGAATGATTTAGTGAGCTTATTGGTGTAGGATTTGAGAT
Organism: Vanilla planifolia; assembly: GCA_023846275.1. NCBI lineage: Eukaryota > Viridiplantae > Streptophyta > Magnoliopsida > Asparagales > Orchidaceae > Vanilla > Vanilla planifolia. Next base: position 2,667,417 of record JAIUJO010000052.1, read on the forward strand.
TAATATAATGGCTTATTTTACCTATTTTATTAGATTGAAGGTTAAACAATATTGGAAAGGTATCCTTGTATCTTAAATAAAGTATTTAAATGAGATGTTATAAATGCTTGACCTTGAGAACCTCAAACTAATTTCTACTTTCAAGTGTCTCCACAAAAGTATTAATCAAAGAAAGTAAAACAAATAGATTTGAATGCATTCCAAGGGATGGTATGTTCTTTACTTAACTACAAGAAGAACTAAGAAAGTTTTTCGTGTGGGACTTTTTAATCAATTTTAGTAAAGGTTCAAGGAGTTTGATTTAGAATATATAAAAGAATCTTTTGGTACTTGCTTCACACAAAGGTATTAGTGTTTTTGTATCACAAATTTATGTTATGTCATTATCTTATAAGATAAAGCTACAAAGATTATGTAGGTTCAAGAGTAAACAAGAAATCATTGTAGGTATTTAGACATTTTTTGGACACACCATAAACTCATGATCTATTACAAAACATGGAATTATTCCTTGACACTAATGAAGCATAATATATAGCATTGAGAGGATTTCAAGAAAATGTTTTGAGGGTTAAAAATGAAACTAGAAGATATGGTATGGTAAACGCAAAAAAATACTCATAAAATATGACAATATGTTTGCCATTTGCATGATAAAACCTTATCTAGTACTATAAGGACAAAAGAATTGATGTTAGGAACCATTTCATCATGAACCATGCTGAATGAAATGTGGTAGACATTTAATTTGTTCCTAACAACATGCAACTAGTTAACATTTTAATCATGTTGCCTAGGAAAGATTTATTTTATAGCACTAGAAGACTTTTTTATGATGATAAAAGTATGTGACATTGATCTTGGTTTTAGGAGTAGTTCCTTGAGTGAAGGGGGCCTCCTCCATGTGCTTTTATTTCTTGAAAATCTACCTTCACTTGATAATATTTAGCATTGCTTTCTTACACTACATTCAATTACTTTTTTACAAGCGTAGAATGTAAGTGATAAAAAAACAAGCGCTTATCGATCTAGCGGGTAACACTCTAAGATTTTTTGATAATAACAAGCTATTTCAGTCGCATGCTAATTAATCATCTGAATGTGCTTTTGAGCATGATAGGTGAACAACATTGGATGGATATTAATGCTAGAAGACCATATCAATTGATTAAATATGTAGATGTAACCATTTGTGGAATAATAATGGAAAAGATAGTTGCATGATCAAGAAACTAGGTGTTCCCTTTAAGTAAGGCGTTTTCCCCATCTTATAAGTAAAACTTGTGGCCCAACTACACTATGCACGATTTCTTAAATTTGGAATGATAACTTTTGCATGACTAAATGCACCGCATGATCATTTTTCATACAATAAGACTAGCTATTGGAGAAAAGACACAATTTTGGGAGTACACTACTTGATCTGGGCTAAAGGTGGATCTTATTAAATTGGTTGGAATAATTGCTTACGAAGAGTAGAACAATATGATCAAACTATTCAACTAAGGAAAAGCCATTCCATAAAATGGTATAAGAAAAAGCCAAAGAGATTAAATAATTTAGTTAACTTATACTTTATAGTAAAATCACTCAAATTGAAATTAAACTTTTGAAAATATTCTATATCACCATCATAAAATATCTAATAGTACAATCAATATTATGAAATGTTTATTGGTGATGTTCTCAACCTAATTAAGTCAAACAAAAAATTAATACAATGTTTAAATATTAGTTTGACCATGTAATCATCTTATTCAAGTAAACTTAAGTAAAATAAACAAATTTGTATTGTATGATAAAATTTTAATGAGCCCTAAGCACTACTCACTTTTATTTACCATAGGAAATTCATATGGTATGCTAACATTCTTTTAGACCAACTAGATTGATTACAAATAAATATCACATCATATGATTATTATGTTGAATTATACAATCAAATAGATTTATTCAATATATTATGATAAAGAAGTATGATTTTCTTAATATTGCTTAATATAGGTCTTTGGAGTGGGCAAAAACTTGTTTAAATAAGACCACTAAAAATTTTTGATGTTATGAAATTCTCTTATTACATTATTCTAACTTGAGAAATTTTACTAACAAATAAAAAATTCCTATATTGTTCTTGAAAATAAGTAGCATTGAGTTGGAATGTTGAAAGAAGTGTGGAAAAGAAATCTTAAAGTCTAGTGTTGTTAAATCTTTTGTCCAGTTGAATCCATTTTCTTAACATATTTAGAGCTAAGAATTTCTAATCATCATAATTTTGTAGATTTTAGTGGTGTTATACTATTTAATTTTAGGTGAATGACAGTACTTTTTTATTATTATAAACAATTTTTCTTATTATTTTACTCGTATAGTTTTAAAAAATTTTAGCAAATTATGATATTAACGAGTTTAAATTTGTTAAATAATTTATATTTTTAATTAGTTAATTATGCATAGATCTTACAAAAGTCAAGATTTGAAGATATTCCATGAATGTTTTTTTTGAAATATAAGTTTTAGTTTTAATTTTATTTAAGTCATCCTCTATTCTTAAAATATTAGAAGAGTTAATTAATTAAAAGGTTGATAAAATAATTTTAATAATTTTTGCTTTAAATTTTTTAATCCTTTTTACAATACATTTAATCTACAAATGAGAATTTAATAAATTTATATTATACAGAAGATTTATTATCATTATGTTGTCCATATATTAGAGATTATTATTAAGTTATTGTTATAATTTGTGTTTGTATTTTTTGCAAATCCATATATTTTATTTTTAGGTGGATAGTTTCTATTATTTATTATTTTTAGATAATTAATTATTTAACTTTTTTAAAAAAAATTTGTACATTTTTAATATTTTATTGTGAAAATAATTTAACAATTTGTTAATCTTTTATCCATTTTTAGCTATGATGAATTTTATTTTATGTGATAATTATCTTTTTTATAGTATAAATTTTTTTGTTGATGATTTCATTTATCCCTTTTTACTAGTTTTTTATGCCATTATTTTTAAAGCTTTATCAAGGTTATATTATTAGAAATGTTTTTTGTTGAGGTTAAGTTGAAATAGAATTAAAATTTTTAAATAAGTTATTAGATCACTTACATGATGATTTTTTGTATTTATATATAATTTTTAGTTAATGTTAGATATTAATCAAATATTCCAATAATAAAAGTCTTTTATTTTCAACTTAATAATTTTTTCTTGTAAATATTTAATTCAACCAGAATAATTAACATTAACATTTTTACTTTTCAAGAAAATATTTTCTATTGATTAGTATGTTTGAAACTTTGACCTCTCAAGCTTTTTTTATTATTCTAGTATTTTTTATCATTTATACATTTTCATGTCATGGTATGCATGTTCATTTCTTTTGTCTAAATTATTGTGATGACTTTCTTTTAAAATGTTTGTAATTCGAGCTATGATTTCCAATATTTAATTAGCTTATCAATTGTAATTTTTTTTAAAAGTGTTTCCACAAGTACCTTTTCATAATTGCATCTTTAAATTAATTCGTTTAATATTTAATACATCTTTTATTTATTTTTTCAAAATATTTTATTACGTTAAAAATTCAGATTTTTTATTTTGTTAATTAATTTCAATTTTGCATTTGCATAAGCATATTGAAATAATAATCTGTTTTCTATGATTTTTTTTAAATCTTATATGATTTTCTTTCTCATTTTATTTTATATTTTGTCATGAGAAAGTTATGGAATAATTATTGGCATACTTCTTTTTAGTTATTTTGCAATAAATGTTAAACATATTGACTACTCTTTATTCACAAGCAAGTTATCAATACTATTTTTTTGGAGACATTATTTTTACTTTTTTTTCATATATTTTAAAATTTTAATTATGACAACAACATCTTATATTTTTAATTTTTTATCTCATTATGAAATTAAAAAAATAAAATAATTAATATGCTCTAGAATCTTTTTACCCAACCTCCATCAAAACCAAAATTGATTAAATATCAATGTAGTAAGGCATTTTAAGGTCTTAAGCCTTTCATAAGATTCATTGCATACGAGTTGATTGTACCTATTTGTTACATTTGTACATTAAATTTTTAAATGTAATATGCTTTTTTAAACAATTTTATTATAAATTAATTTGTGTTACTAATCTTCAAATTTTGCTCACTTTTTTAAAGAGGGTAATTTTGATAATTAATTTATAAATAGTTTCTAATATATTAAGTATCCAGTTCTCATAATTGTCTTTTTATTTTTAACTGTATTATATTTTAATTTCAATAACAAGTGGTTTTATTACTTTATTGTACAACATTATCATGTATCATATAAATATATCGAATATTTTAGAAATATTTTTATAATTGTGATGTGACTTTGTTTTATATTTTTTATTTAAACTCATGTTTTATTTAGCAAGTAATTCTTCAAATTATTAATTTTTTAGAATATTTAAATATCTTTAATGGTAATAGCTTATTTATTTGCTATAGTGATAAGAAAATTCTTTGTCAAAACAATATTTTTATTGCTCATCTTATTTATATATAAACAATTCTTGTTTTTAAAATTTTTTCTTCCAATTCAAATTCTTTCAAAATTATGTTGTCCTAATAATTGACATATTTTTAACTTCTATTGTTTGCTTTAATGGACACGCTTTCACATAGCTTTTAGTTATTTAATTTATGTTTTAGCATTTGTGCTCACATATTTAATTTCTTAAATTTGTTTGCTTCGATCACACAATCTAAATTTCTAAACCATTAAAACGTTTTCTATTTAATTATTATAAATAAAAATTTTTAAACTTTTTTCAAAAAAGTATGAAAATAATTTAAAATTTTAATAAATTATCTATTTTTTATATGTTTTAATGTTTTTCCTTGAAATTTTTTTTATAATTTATAATTAGATATATTAGATTTTAAGGTTCATAATATATCTTTTTGTATGTTTTCATTTTTAAATAATTTTTTATGTTGCAAATTGCCTTAAAGTCTTTGACTTTCGTATTTGTAAAATCCGATTTATAACACATACACTAACAGAAAATCATTATGAGGACATATATATTTTAATATTTAATATTTAAATGTAAATAAAAATTAGCCTTTCACAACATATAAAATATATTATAAATATTTTGTATTTTTAATATTTTTGATATCTTATAAATTAGTAGAAACTAATTTTAATATTTATAATATAAAGCTATATTTTGGTATATCATTTTATTTACCTAGAAAATTCCTTTTTTCTTCATTCGTTTTATATATAAAAAACGAAACTAAATTGTAATTGATTAGACAATTTTCATCATATTTTATTGACATTATTTCAATTTTTTTTAATAATTTCAATTAATCATTTTCCCTAAATTTTTGTGGCTTATAATTTTTTTAATATTATTTTCATAATTATTTTATTTTTCTTTGGTTTTTCTTTATTGAATTTTTTGTAACTATTTGATATAACGAAGATAATGATTAAACTTTTAAATATTAAATTACTTTTAAAAACATATATCTTTTAGTTGTTTCAAAATTATATATTAAGATGTTTGAAACAATTACTTTACTAGAAAAATTCTGTTCAATTCTAATGTATTTTGCAATAATTACTTAAGTCATTTTTATTGGTTTTGTTATTTATTTATTCTTTTATTTTTTTCTATCAGCAAATTTGTCTTTATTTAATTTCCAAAATAGTTTTTAATGTATTATACATTTTCATTCAAATTTGAGCTGCACTTATTTCATGACTATTTAGCAATTTCTGGCCTTATGATATTTTTTTATTATTCATTTTATGATATTTAATTTACAGCATTCTATAAATTTCTCTTGTTCAATAAGATTTACATTTTTTTCTTAATTTTCATTGAACATTCCGCTTTTTTTATTGAGCTAATTTTTCATTAGTTCTTTCACCAAATATTTTTTAATTTTTAAATAATCTATTATGCTTAATTTTTTTATTTTTCAATTAATTTTATTTTAATTAGTATTTTAAAATTTCAGGCATTTGCAAAATATTTTTTTAAAAATCATAAAATTACAAAATATATTATCTACATAGTATTTTAAATATTATTTTTTAATACACTAACATTTTAGCAAATGTATAGTACTAATATTTCATTTTTTCATCAATCTTCACTTTAATGCAAATATTATAAATAATATGATTTATTATTTTTAAGTTTTATTAACTAAGTTATGTGCATCTTTGATTACACTAGCATATTTTTCATTAACTTACTATTAAAAAAATAATTTCATCTTGTTATTACTAAATAATTTGAATATTTTAAAAATAATTTAAAAATTTTAAATATGATTAATAGAATAACATTAGAATCATAAAAATGATTCTAGCATTTGATCTTTTTACATAATTTTTATGTAATTTGTTTTTATGCAATAGAAAGCACAAAAAAATTTATCTAATTTATTAGACACACAACATTCAAATTGAGTATCATATAAATAACTCATTTACATGTCATTACAAATAAAAGAAAATAAGTTTTTAAAAACAAAAGGATTAAACTAAATAAAAATAAATGAGAGCAAAAAACATATAATATTACAAATGTATTCATACGGAAATATCAATAAAATGAGACAAGAAGACATGTTTTATCAAATATTTATAAAACTAAAGTTTTTTTATGTCAAAAAATGAAAATAGTAGACACTAAAAATATCTTAAAAATCATCTATAAGGTATGTATAATTTGCCATAAAACATTGCACATGTATTGAAAAAAATAAAAAAATACAAAGAAATAATAATAAAGATAACAAAACAAATAGTTTATCAATAATAATTGAATATTACATTAATAAAATATATATTGTGCGTAAAAGTATGACAAATATTTTATTATAATTAAATACGAAATCAAGAATTTTGAAGAAAAAGGTAGGACGAGATTTCTGCAACAAGGTTTAGATCTTACTCTTATGTCAGAATGATAAAAACAGGTGAAGAAAAAATAAAAGAATGGTGCATGGCCAATCTTTGTTCTCCTCTCTAATTACATGTTTGTGCACAAAATCTCAATGATGGAGAAATCAAATATTACAAAAAAATTTTCATATTTTCATTCATAAAGATTTTTATCATGTATTGTAAGAATCTATGTATCTGAATGCTAACGTTCATTTATACGAAACATTCCTTATACATAAACTATTTCAAAAAAATAAATAGTAAAAATGCAAAAAAGCTATGAAATGATCACTGTTAACCTTTTAATAAACCATTTTTTGTAATAGTTAACCCAACTAAATGAATAAGATATGTATTTATAGTTTAAAAACTTTTCATTGAGTTCAACATTTATTTTGAGGATGTTACTAATTGTTATATTTGAAATCAGGGATAAGAACATTTTTTGGAGCAACAAAAATGCAACTTATTTTTTTTCAATGCTCGACTTAGGTTAACCTTAAGATAGATAAACTTAGCTGGATATGTCTTCAAAAGATAATTTTTAAAAGTTTTATTTCTATAATAGGAATTATAATTAAGAGTATATTATTGACATGTTGATGGGTTTCACTTAGAGTTAACTTAGGTGGACAAATTTTAGAAAGTTCTTTAGGCTTGTATTTGTTTTAAAGAAATTCAAAACTTTACATTTTAAGTTATCATTGATGAAATGTTAAAAAGAAGCATTGAATAATAAGATGGATACTTTAAATGATAGAACCTACATGATCGAAATGCCAAGCACTTACTTGGCATAACTAAGCTCTTTAAAAGTATAATATAGATATAGCCATATAAATCGATCACACAAAACATTATGCATGTAATTTCCATAGTTAATAGAAATACAATATTTTAAAGTTTTTTTAGCTTGAATGGCTTCATCAACATTCATTGAAATGGGTCTAAGAATTACAATAGAATTAATATTTATAAATTTAATTAAGATAATCCTAAACAAAAATCAATGTTCTCATTAAAAAAAATTTACCTTCTCAAAAAAATTTAATTTTAAATATATTATGAGATTGCACATAATAATCAAAGGGATTTTGATAGTCAATTAAGTAACTTAATAAAAAAATGTGTAACATGAAACATTTTATAATTTCAATATAATAAAAACCCATGTAACTAAGGCACAATTTGATATGCTTATGTTTAGAATATTGAATGCAAAGGTTCACATCTTTCAATACTAATGTTTTCATAAGACAACTCTAAAATGGTCAAATATTTTGTAATTTAATTTGTTATAAAATAGAATCTAATCTTCATAAAAATACCTGAAGTAAAAATAGTAGGTGACAAGTGTTATAATAACAACATCAAAATTTAGTAAAAGTTTAATGAAATTTTTTTTAAAACTTTCTTTCAAAATAAGTTACAAATAGTCTAAGAAAAGGATTTGAACCTTAGTAAGCCCTTTTTAGTTTCAACTAATGTTGAAGTAGTTAAAATACAATTACATTGCTATGTTAATTATTTGTATAGAGGTAGAGGAGAGATGTTGCTTCAAACTTTTACTCTTGTGGGTACTACATGGCCAATATGAAGCATAATAATGTTAACATATACATGGTAGTGAGACCATGGGTGGAGTTGCTAGAGCACCATTGCTCAAGAATAATTTAAAAAAATGCACAACAAATGGTCTAACTTCATCCCTATATTCAAAATACAATAATGTGAAGATGTAATGTGGGTTGCAGAAAAAATACTAAAAATGATGAAAGAAAAGTCAAATGTGGTAATGCAACAAGTAGTAGTTTTGAATCATAATGATTATTTCAATAACTTAAAATATGTATTGATAAAATACAATTGACATTTTCAAAAGATTTTTAATTATATTTTTTCCCACAAATTATGTAATATTAATTCAGTTGTTTCGCATGATAATAAGATCAATTCTAAGTTTGATGAAGATTTAATTAACACATTACATGACAAGGTTTCTCTTAATAGCGTTCATTGATGTAAGACAATTTAAATTATGATAATAATTTATGTAACACAATTTATTTTTATTAGTTTGTTACACTTTTTATTTAAATTTTATTTTTAATATTTTATATAAGTTTGCTATTATATTTTCATCTTTTCTTAGAGTACGATTTTTGCATGTTTTTATTAAGAGTAGTAGTTTACTCAGTTTTTCTTTTGAGTTTATCTTTAAATTACAATCTATTTAAAGCCCTATGATAGAATAAATGGAAAGATCCCTTTAATATTTGCATTATATTTCTAGAAATAATGTTTTCTTTATCTAAAAGAAAATACAACCATAGTTTGCTATCTAGGTATTTTAGGTGGTTATCCAACATCTAAATAATGATTTAAATTTATCTCCACCAATGGTATCGTCTTTGTTACAGTTAGCTGACATCATAAATTCTGTTATACGTGTTCCTTGTACCCAACTTACATTAATAATGTTTGTGCATGTCCTTAATCCCTGAGTCTTAAATCTCATAAATCAATGGGAATTATAATGATTTTACATACGCCATCCCAAAAAATGGTTCAAGTTATGAAATTAAGTGCACTGATAATCCCCACTTTGACCGGTGTCACTAGGAGTGTAAATGTGGTTAGCCTGAAACACTACATTAATTATAGCAGCCCTTCAAGCAAGAAACAAGGATTTGGAAGCTCGAGCCACATCATTGTTCATCATTTTTTTATAAAATGGCTTAGTCTTCATGTTTGGGATTTCTAGTTACAAGTGATTATGATACAATATAAATTGGCTTTGCCACATTTTTAAATAGCTAGAAATCAATTTCATTCATATCTTTGACATTCCCTCACTTGACTTTAAACTATATTTGTCATAATTTACTTTTTTTACTCATCTAAAAAATGTATTATACATTGCTCTATAGGCTATTCAATTTTTCTTCCAACTATTTAGTACGACAAGTGAAACAAAAATTCTTGATTTCATTATCCAAAATGGTGAGAAATACACTATGATTATGGAAATGGGTTAGCTTCATGTGTGTGATTATAATTTGGAGACAAAATTCTTGCTATGCTCTTCCCAGTTTTTGTATCTGATGTGCATGTCCATATCATTGAAAAGGTATGTTTGTATTGAAAGGTGCAATCATATTTGTCCAATGCAAATAAAGATTGAGGTTATTTAGTATAAGAGATAAGATGCTTTTCTTATGCTCAAATTTAAAAATTCTTTCCATTTATTCTACTTCCAAAATAAATTTTCACAGTACAACTACATCATAACATGAATAGTATTAATGATGATCAAGTGTAAGTGGATGATAATATAATCAATGTAGATCATATTATTTTGTTGTCTACAATTCTTTATTAACCTTCAAACTTGTGTAAGCTTTCACATATAGCAAGTTATAATGATAGCCAATTTTTCATTATATAATGTTAAGATTTTAAGAAGTGTTACATCATAATAATACTATATTTTGATAGAAGTTACTTTGTTGGATAATTTCTTGATCCATTAGTTGTTGAAGTTGTATTGAGGAAATCGTACACTAAGATGAACAATACTCACCACCAATTGTTATTGAGCTAGTTTTATGTTATGACTTTTGATGATTAAGAATAGTAACTTTGAAATGTAGAAGCACCTATCTTACAAAAAAAATATTTTTATTACACAAAATAGACAAAAATCTTGAATAGGTCCACTCTACCCCCATGTGATATGAAAGTTATTCCATATTTTAGGTGTCATGTCCTCTACGATGGAAAATGTATAGAAGCTATAAATTCTTTATATTAATAATAGCTTTGCATTTTTCTAGAATTGATGTTCCATCCCTATCTGAGTTGAATGTTTTATTGTAATATTTTTGGCAAGAGATATGGCCAAATTATTACTTTTTTTGGTATACTAAGCTCCACTTTATGTTTAGCAAACTAGTTTCCATACTTGCATCATGCAATTTGCTAACTCCCATTGTATATTTTCTCTATCTTGGAATAGATTCAGTAACACACCACAATTCACTAAAATTTATAAATTGTAATATTCAGTTGGTTGCAAAATTGAAGACCCCTAGTTATAGCCATTACCGTGACTTTTGTTGTTATTTGATATATTTAAATATTAAAAAAATCTAAACTCGTTTCCTCTAAATTGTTTCTAATAATTCTAATGACAATAACACCTCAGTTAATGCAAAACTTCTTACCAATAACATTTAATTGCATACATATCATCGGTTGAGGGAACCACCTAATCACTTAAACTATTTTTTCCTAAATTCTTGCCAATTAAACTATGCTTCACAAAATCATTCATTTGACATCTTCTTAAATGTTTGAATAATTTGAAAAAATCTTATTATGAAACAACAATTCTCTTTAATATTACATATATAACATTTGTTACAGTTTGATTTAATTACTCAAAGTTTTTAGTTGTGTTAGTTTTCAAATATTATATGATATTAAAGTGGGTAGTGTGACTACGAAGTCTCTATTACAATTTTCATATTACCTTTCTTGTTAAATGATGTAATTCATTTCATGATTTTTTAGGTATCAAGTTGCTTAATAGGCAGATTAATTTCAAATGTAACCAATTCTTATTTAGCTTTTTTATTATAAGAAAAACTTGAATAAATGAATCTTCATTTGGACATTTTTGGTACGTTAAAGTAAGTTGGAAGTTTAGGTTTGTTAGGTTACTTAGTAATGGCAAATGTTTTTAAATATCATCCTTGTTAACATTAACATCTTTAAACGACATTTAGTGCATCATTATTGTAGTTTAAATTTTAGACTTAGTAGTTTTGATTTCAAATCAACTTGGGTAGAATGACAACTAAACTACACATCGTAAGTTAGAGACAATATACAATAAATTCACTGAGTTAGGCCAATTTGCATTCTTTATAATCAAAAGTTTCATTCTTTGCATGCTAACCCATGTGTTAGATTTCATTCTTGATACATCTGAAGATTGGTATTTTATTGACATGTTGTTAGACCACAAAGTTTTATTAGTGAGTATTTACCAATTACGTCTTGCATAAATTGTTTCATCATTTTCTTGATTTTCTAAATCCCAAGGTTGTTATCCTCTAACAAGAATTTAAATTTAATCCAAGAAGTCACGTGATGCTTAAGATTTTCTTCATTGTCTCCCCACAAAAATCAATTCATTCCTTTTTAAATCTATTATAAAACTACATTGGGAATTTACTTGTCATTACAATATATATTGGAATTGAGGAAATGGCATGCTTGATGAGTCAACCCTTGATAGATAACAACTTTATTTTCTGCCTTAGGCAATTTATTTTTTAATTTTTTCAATAAAATTTTGAATGTATGCTACTTTGTTCTGACATATATATAATGTCTAGCACCAATAAGCCAAAACAAGATTTATTTAATGCAATCTTGATCTCTTAATAATTTGATTTACCTAACATATACTCCTTGTATTTTTATAGATGTCCTCACATCTAATTTTTATATTTAAAAACCTTGTGGACTGTTGCAAGAGCTGTAGAAACTTACCAAAATTTACAATAGTTTTTAGATGTCCTCTAGTAATGATAATTATGTTGTTTGCATAAGCTAGGAGAGTTATAGATATAAGTGGTTTACTTTGTTGATATAATATCATTCTTTTTTAAGCAAAAATGTTATTATGGCTTCTTTTTAAGAACTCTATGAATGAAATGAAAACAAGGGAAGATGGACGATTAACCTGATTAAAACTAATTGAAAGTTGAAAAAAGTTACTTTGTGATCCACTAATGATTGTTGTTATCCATGTATTGCAAAGATAATTGGTGAGCACCATAATAAGCTTGTTATTAACATTATACTTGAAGACTATCTTGCAAAAAAAATTTCCATGATATGTGTAATTCACATTCCTCAAATCCAACATAATAATAAAATTGTCACTTTATTTTTATTTTTAAGAGGATATGAAAATTACTAAACTTATGATATGTTTTGTGGTATATCTCTATAATTATAAAACTATTTTATTTTGAGAAATCAACGTCTAAAAAGTTATTGCATTTAATCAATAATAAGCATTGTGAATATTATTTTCTTGATGTTTGAAGAACATTTGGTCTAAAATCAACAAAAATTTCTATATTTTGATATTTATGAATATATATAATGTTTGTGCCAAAAATATTACAAAGAATTGGTGATCTTATAAAAAATTTTCAGCTACATTCAACACAACATTTGAGATTAAATCAAAATAATTAGTGAACTTTTTATTAAAATCATCTAACCAGAGTGCTGCCTAAATTTATATTAAAATTTGTATCTTTATTTCCTCCATGGTGATATCTTGCATTATTCTATTGTTTGCTTGATATTTTTAAAAAGGAAATGACGTAGTTTATCATATTTTTACCTTTAATTACTTAAGAAGACTTGAAAAGATTCTAAAAATGGTTGATTGCAATTGTTTGTCCTCTTTGTTTGTTTCTATTTATTTGTCATTAACCAACACCTTATCAAATCTTTCCAAAACCATATTCTATTACCTTTTCTAGCCCATATAAAGAAATGACTAAAAAATGATTGTTGCTTCAGATGACAAAGAATTATGCAATTGACAAGCTCTTACATTTGTTTTAGTTTAGAAATAAATAGTCCATTTTAATCTTCTAAAGTTGTGATTTCATTAAATCCCTACCCAACATCCATGGATTTGCAGTGTCATTGACAATGTGAAATGAATTACCAATAATAGGCTCCTTCTAGATACCATGCTTTTATCACAGGTGAAAGCATAGCTACCTTTAGAAACCTAGTCTTCATGCTTGATGTTGAAATAGATAAACTACTTTTCATTAATTTTAATATTACAATTGAAGTCCTTCCAAAGAATTTAAATCTTGTTTGATTGATTGCAATAATAATCCTAAAAGTTGGGTTCAATATAAAATTTTTGCATCTTATCCATAAAAGACATAGGTTGCAAAAAGGCAACTTATCTAACAATATACATTTTAATAAAGTGATTAATCACTTGGATAAGCCATTTTTAGTAGCACCCCAAATATTTAAAAATAAGAATTTATTCATTAAGACCAACATTATCTAATATTTTGATATTAGCATCCTCTAATACATTTTGGGCTTATTATTTTTTTTTAATCTTTGACAATTTTTTTCTCATCCTTTAACACTTCAATGGATTAAACTCCTCAGTTTGAATTTCAAACAAGAGGTTGTTGATCTCCTTAAGTTCTTCACTAAAAACTTTTAAGATCTGGATTATCATATCAATGCTAAATTTTATCCTATGAATTTTTTGAATAAAAATCTTAATCATTGTCCTTCTCATTTTTTAGAATTTTTAAAGGAATTACAGTCATCTAGTAATTTGCTTGCAAGATAGTTGAACTCCCTTGTGTATATTTGTTGTCTTTCATTAGCATTAGGGATGTGCTTTATTGTTTTAGTTTTATTAACACATGTGGTCGATCATCCATAATGAATTTCTCAACCAAAGAGTAAACAAGTAAAGTAGAAATTTTTGTGGCTTTGATCTTTTTATTTTGTTGGTTATTTTTGTTGAATTCTTCATTAAAATTTTGTCCATTAATTACATGACTCTATTCCTCAATAAAAACAACAAGATGATCCGAGGAGTCATCAAATTAGTTTTAATTTTTGCCTTTAGCTAGCTCATGCTTATGTTTGTGGCATCCACTGTCAAATTTACGTAAGTTAACATACCAAAGTTTTTGACAAAAGCCATTGTTTGAAATACCTTTTGTAGAAATTCTAATTTTTTTTTACAACTCTGTTGCTAACTCCACTTGAATATATACACAACAAATTTTAAGATGTGTGAGATTTAAAGTAGAAACTTCTCCTTTCAAAGGGCTTAGTCATTCATGTCATTATGTGAAGTACTAGAACAATGAATTGGTAGGTGTTCTGTTGTGTTCCAACACAAGCGATTGTCCCAAATTAAATTGAAGGAAAAGGTAGAAGCCATATATAAATGAGATGGACTACTAATAGTTTAAAACATCCTCTTAAATTCGCATCTATATAGCTTGGGTGCATGAAGAAACATGTTAAGTGACATTTACAAAATTTTGCTTCAATTTAATAAGTTCCTTTTGCAACATAATTCAGTGAATAAATTTTTTGTGTTATCCACATTTTCTTTTCTTAACCAAATATTCTATTAATTCAAAGCAATAATGCAAGAATTTCTTACAAATAATTGTTTTCACAATAATCAAGTTTTTTTGTAAATCATTTAGAAATTTGATATGTGACTATGCAACCTCTTAGAGTGATTCATTACTTCAAAAATGTCTTGCATCTTGTAACCCACAAATATTTTTTTCTTTCTTGTTTCTTTACACTTATAAATTATCATAATGTTGATTAGTTTCATTATTTATTTACTAATTAATTAATGCATTTAGATAAATTATTATCACATCGATCAAGTCATATATCATCAGGACATCAGTTAAATGTTGCACCTTCGACTGACCAACATAGTTTGGGAGTACATGATGTTACTTTCCTTTTCTATTACTAAAAGAGTAGTTGAATGGGACCTAGTTGATTGAAAGGCTCCTAGAACATTGGTTCTTCAAAACTTCTTAATTGGGTGAATACGATTAGGTTAACACTATTGAAAGTTAGGATTTGGTTTCGACAATTTGATTTGAATTGACATCTGACATCTAGATTTAGTTCGTACATGCAAATAAAACATTGACTTTGAGATCACAAAATTGCATGATTGAATGGTGGATTCAAATAAGTGTTTTAAAATGGCAGATGACAAGAGGATTATTTGACCACATAATCATCCAATTAGAATGCAGAAATCAATTTGTCAATTTTGATTACATTCATGTCAAATTAGTATAAATTTTAGAGCCACATTAAATGAATGATGGATTATTATGTCTTTATGAGAGTTGTCCCACATTATGGATTTTGTATATCGTTTATAGATGCCTATTGCCTGCTTTGTTACAAAAATTACTTATGTTCATATTCTTGAGTTATGAGTCAACCAAAAATTGTTGAACAATTTTGGGAGGTATTTTCTTAGAACGATAAGTGTAGCTAAATAAATTTTGGCCTTGTGCTTTAACTTAAGGCTTCTTGTTCTTATTAGAAATAAGTTTTTTTTCTATTTCAATTAAATTATTATTTTATAGTAATTAATTATTGTTATTAAAACCTACTTTTTGTAATAAGTTATTGAAGAAAGATTTTCAAATACATGATCAAGAATAAAACAATTATTCAAACAATCAAGAAAACATCTAGACTTTAGAATCCTAATACTTTTCTAAAACAATTAATTTAAATAAAATTTAATTTTGGTACTTTGTATGAATGATTTTAATCAAGTTTGACATTCTAATAAAAAAAAATTGAAATATCTAAAATTAAAAATAAAATATATTCTTATGCTATTTATAACTCCAATCGAGAAAATTTTCATTGCATTTTATCTCATTTTTTTCTTTTTTAAATTCTCCCAAAGACATAAGCATCAATTATTTAAAATCTAAAAATTCGCTCAAACAATTTTATTAATAATTCTTAGAGTTTGTTATCATGAAGCAAAGCACCATGATTATGGATCATAATATAATAAACTATCCAATACTCTACGAAATGATCATCAAATTATAAACTATCATTTGATAATGACATTGGCCCCCTATTTCTTATCTTTTTCCCAAAAGAATTGTTGAAACTACCTTGGGAAATACAAGAATTTACCGGATTCTTGTAACCATTGGATAGGATTTAATCAAGTTTTTAATAGTCAAGAGCTTCCTTATCATTTTTCCCAAAGGTATTCAAAAATTTGTCTTGCTTGATTATTGTTAATTGTGGAAGCAAAGATCTATCTTTCTACTAAAAAATAATTAGCATTCTTTTGATCTTGATCATTATGAAAGGAAAGTGACACTATGGTTTGTTTGTATATACCTTTTGTTAATGTCCAAAAATAACTTATTTTTGACAATAAATGAATATTACTATATGGATATACTAGCACACGTTGTACATTAGTTAGCCTATTCATTTCTCCTACTAACATAGAAAAATAATGTTTTTGAATCCTCTTAAAATGAAAAGAACATCAAGCCACAAAACTTTAAGATCCATTGTTTGATTCTACATATTGGTTATTTTGAACTAAAATAAAACTTTAAGTTAGAATATTCACATTATGTAGAGTATTTTAGCTCTCTAGGTAATATAATCCTAACAAATATATAAAAGTATGGTGTCCATTACAAGTATGCATGGGATGAACAAAATACTCAAATTTGAAATTTGGGTATATGGTTCCCAATTGAATAAGCCACAATAATGCTTACAACATCTCCTAACTCAACAAGGTTCCCATGAGTGGGACACCCACCATAACATAATTGAAATATCTAACATGCATTTTTGAAAGAAAAAGAGGTCATAAAATGTAATTGGTGCAGTGAAAATGTTATCGATTAATTGACAAGCTCAATTCCAATATCTTTATTTTAAGCAGTGATTCATCAAGGACTGATATACATATTATCTCCCAATACATAGCTCATTAGTGTTTGGACAAAAATTTTTTCTTTTATCCCATTTTTAGGACTTATGGATATACTTTAAAAAGTGCAATTCATTCATGAGATTTTATCTTGTTTTTTTTCTTTTTTAAATTCTCCCAAAGACAAGCATTAATTGTCTAAAATCTAAAAATTCATTCAGA
Source organism: Vanilla planifolia (assembly GCA_023846275.1). Lineage (NCBI taxonomy): Eukaryota > Viridiplantae > Streptophyta > Magnoliopsida > Asparagales > Orchidaceae > Vanilla > Vanilla planifolia. The sequence continues at coordinate 2,685,169 of JAIUJO010000052.1, forward strand.
CAATTTTATTAATAATTGTTAGAGTGTGTTATCATGTAGCAAAACACTATGATTAAGGGTCAATAATATAGTAAACTATCCAGTACTCCATGAAATGATCATCAAAGTATCAACTGTCAATTGATAATGACATTCTATCTCAATTTCTTCTCTTTTTCCCAAAAGAATTGTTGAATCTACCTTGGAAAATATAAGAATTTATAGGATTCTTGTGACCATTGGATAGAATTTGATCAAGTTTTTACTAGTCAAGAATTTCCTTAATTTTTTTCCCAAAAGTATCCTAAATTTTATCTCTTACTTGATTGTTATTAAGCTTGGAAGCAAAGATGTATCTTTCTTCTAAAACATAATTAGCATTCATTTCATCCTGATCATTATGAAAGGAAAATGACATTATGGTTTATTTGTATATACCTTTTTGTTGATGTCCATTAACAACTTCTTTTTGATAATAAATGAATGTTACTATATGGATATACTGGCACATGTTACATTAGTTAGCCTATTCATTTCTCCTACTAACTTAGAAAAAATATGTTTTTGAATACTCTTAAAATGAAATAAACAATCAGCCACAAAACTTCATAATCAGGTATTTTGATTCTATATATTGGTTATTTTGAACTAAAATCAAACTTTAAGTAAGAATATTCACATTTTGTACTGTATTTTAACTCTCTAGGTAATAGAAGTATGCAAAATATATAAAAGTATGGTGTCCACGACTTGTATGCATCAGATGAACAAAATACTTATCAAATTTGAAATTTCCAAAAGAGGGAGCTTGTACATTTTTTATAGTACCATTTGTGAATATTTTACTTGTATGAAAAGTTCTTAATGTTATTTGGGTATACGGTTCCCCAATTGAGTAAGCGACAATAATGCTTACAACTTCTCCCAACTCAACAAGGTTCGCATGAGTGGGACTCCCACCATAACATAATTGATAGATCTAACACGCATTTTTTGCAAGTAAAAGGGGTCATAAAATGAATTGGGTGCATTGAAAATGTTATTGATTAATTGACAAGCTCAATTCCAATATCTTGATTTTAAGTAGCAATTCATCAAGGACTGATATATGTATAATTTCCTAACACAAAGACCATTAGTCTTTGGACAAACATTTGCTCTTTTATCCCATTTTTAGGACTCATGGACATTCATTAAATAGTACAATTCGTTCCATGTAAAGAACATATTGAAGTACTTCAACAAGTTTATGCTTGAGATATCGAGCAACTAAACTTCATACCACGGCTTATAAACTCCTATGTGAGCTCTACAAAAAGAAATTATATATTCAATCAAAGAAGGCCCTTCTTGAAATTTTGTTGAATGGGGAAACCAATCATTTGTAGTTGAGGATCTAACGTTAACCCTCATATACCTACTAGTTTATGTACTTAAGATAAATTTGCACTAACTTTTGAAAAGGATATTAAGTGCACTTGCTTAGAGGGATCAATCATCAAAACTAAGAATTCATTTTTTCATCAATAATATTCACTTCTTGCATACAACTTCTCAATAGATTGAGGTAACTTTTTAGCCACATGTACGTTCTCATAATGATAGTTTTCTCTAAAATAAAATATTTTTTTAGAATTTTGAAATAACCATCCCTTCATAGAGATACATATAACAGTAGCTCTTTGGAAACCCAAAGTTCTCAATTGAACTAGGGTATGTCATGTATATGCCATTCTAAAATGTACTATTAATCTATTAATAAGTCTTTTCATAGCAGTTCAATATGTGATCTTACTTCGAAAGGCTAAATCTACCCATTGTACCATAATGACCGCCCTATTCCATTAAGTTAGATTTAACAAAGAGATTAAGATAATGATTCAAGAAAATCCCCTAATCTTTTTTCTCACAAAACATAAATGGAAATGCAAATTAAAATAGGCATGGACATCATTAATACAAATTCATTTAATAAATTCTTTGTATTTTTATTTTTAAGTTAGATAGCTTATTAGTTGGTTGGGCAAAAATCGTATACCCTATATTGCTTCATCAATTTCTCAACAAAAAAGGTCACCAATAGTCATTCATATGTTTATTAAAAAAAATTGTCTTTGATTGTTGTTACTATTTGATACTGTATATAATTCTTATTATGATTGCAAAAGATTCATATTCAAGTTCATTAGAACTTTTCTCAAGCCAACTATGTATTTATCTAGTCTCTACTATAGCAAAAAATGATTGACCAAATAGATTCATTTTTATTAATAAGCTTCAAATGATCATAAGAACTACAAAAGTATGGCTCTTTCTCTTTTGTATACTGATAGTTTGTATTATCAACTATGTCTGTCTTATAGTTTGTACAACTCTCTTTATATTGATTATAACAATTTGTACAAATACTATAAAGATTCCCAATCAATAATATATAGAGTCAATAAGCATATGTTGAGTTGGTACACAAACATGATCCTCAATATTTAGAAAAAAGGGATTCATGTTAGAAAACATAAGTGAATGGTCTTCTGCTTGAGCTTCTAATGGTAAAGGTACATAAAAATCCATTTGATCCCCGTTAAAGTCTACATTGAAGCCCAAAGAAACAAATGGGGCTATGTCACTCCACTAAAATGGGTTGGAATGCCAATATACCTAATTTATGATGGGTGCATGCTCTATTCAACAATATAGGACACATCTACATGACTTCAAAATGTATTTCCCATTCAATGTGTTCTTTTTCCTGAATTTTACTTTTAGCAATGGCTATGCTAGAAGCGACATGTTTGATTAAACCATGAATTAACTAATATTTGGAAGTGCTCTATTTTTATTTCTCAAAGTAATACGCATTGATGTAATAAATGCAAAGTATCCATAACAATGGTAGAATGAATCTACCTATTTACTAAGCAATGTCATGAAATCTTCCATCTTTACATTCAATTATTTCGAAAAATGAATTGTAAAGTAAATAATAACATTCCCACATGTGTTGTCCATGGATCCTATTATTAAGAAGTGTACCTATGATCGCTTATACCGATCTCACATAACATATTACTAACTCCCTAGGTGTAAATCTACATGTAACTAATACATCAATAAGAGTATTGTTTTGATTGATGACACTTCTATATAGTTCCTTAATATTCAATCTCATTCATATACCCCTATCTATTTGAATGATTGGCTTCACCTTTGATGGGAAAATTGTTAATAGGCACAAGACCATCTATTTTAGTTCTATATTTATTTGAATAAAATATTTATTTAAATCAAAGCAACTAGCAAAAAACTTCTATCTTCTTCTTTTTTACATTCCAATTCATATTCATTTTTGACAAGTTTTTTGTTCTTTAATTCACTCCATTTTACTGGTGAATTATTTATAACAATTTGGTAATCCAAATTTGTTGTTTGTTCTTTAATTTCACCTAACTCCATTATCATTTCTCAATTTCAAAATTTCTTGAAATCTTGAGTAGTACAAAAAGAGGTATGTTGAAATTTTGAGATTGTATTTTATATTGTAATGAATGTCATAAACATAAGAAAGTAGGTTTTTTGGTTATGGGGCTAGCAAAAAAAAATTGAGATAGATTCCTATAGGATTCCTCTCCCTAAACATAAACACAAAAACACACACACACACACATTAATCATATATAAAAGTTTCTTGTTATTTGGCTAATGAAGTTACACCAAATAAATAAAAGGTTTATTCATGTTCTTTAATTTTTTCTTATGAAACCTATGAAAAGTTGCACTTTACTAAAGTTATGAGTAAATGTCATCCTTTCATTGACTCATTTTTGTTATTTTCTTTTTGCTCTACCTCTTTTATTTTTTACTCTTTTATTTTTAGGTTGTTTTACCAATAAAATGGGAATGTGAAATTATGAGTAGTTTGCATCTAATCAAAAGATTAATTGCCTAAAAGAGATAAGTTGTAAAAGAATTCTTTATTCATATTTTATTATTATCTTTGACATTTTTTAAGTCCCAACAAACCCTATTGGTTATGTAATGGTATCCTTTGAATCATATTTGTAATATATAGGAAAATAACCATGCTAATGTGGAATTTATAATTTGACAAAAAATATTTTTTTCATGAGTTTCATGTTTCTCCTTTCAAGACCATGGATCAAACGTCATTCAAAGTATTTATTGGATAATTTTGAGCTACCTGTTTCTCCATCCACGATTCATGTTAGAGCTATAGCACCCTAATTAAGATGAATAAGATGGTAGTTTCTTTGTTTGAATCTATCAATTGGAAAGTTCAATCAATCAAACATCGCAGTATACTAGATGTTTTAATTCTCATAGGGGTTATCTACAAATCACAATATAACTAGGAATACATTTCTGGTAGCACATATAAGTCATTAAGCATTTGAGTTTTATCTATCCAATTTTGTACCTTCTTAGATGAGAATAAACAAATTACACCACCAATGTCATCAAGGTTTTTATTATCTTGTTTTAGCCCAAATTCCATGGTAATTTCCAAAAGAACAAATCCCATTTTTCATGAGTCTAAAAACTTATTTCACAAAATAATCTTTCTTTAGTTTTTTGGTTTCATAATGGAAATTATATGGTTTTGTCACATCTCAAGCTATCTCTTTAATAGGTAGAACTCCATCTACCTAAGCCCTTATTTGTTGAAGGGAAATTTGTCCAATTTGAAGTTCTTCATGCTTATATTTATTAATCATAGAAAAAAGAATAAACATCTTATTAATTTATCAGTTTAGATCAAACTTGAATTCCTTTTATCTTGAAGTCATTTTAAGATATAAAGAAATGATTTAGTTCTAGGGCCAAAAACCAAAGTTCTTGAATTAGCAATCAAATGGATTCTAGAGCACCTCTTGTTTATGTTCTATTACTCCAATTATCATAGAACTAAATACTTCTCTATGAGCTTCAATATCATTAGATTTATAAGTAAGAAGCTCTTGTAAAATATGATCAACACCAAATCCTTATAAAGCCTAAAACTACATATCTCTTGCTCACTACCTTTCTTGAACTCCCTGTAATGGTTTATTGTGTAATAAATTAGTCAACTATGCTTTTTTATCATTTGCTTTTATTATTATTTTAATATATGAATTAATTTAACATGTGATATAACAAAATAATTTCTATTTTTGATATATTGAAGTTTAATTAGAATGATTTCTATTTTTCTCAATAATTGGTAAATATTATATTAATTTGTTTATCAAGGCTTGCCAATATAAACTACCTACATTTTTAGATAAATGTTTGTTGTTATATAGCCTTGATATAAAAGCAGAAATACATTATCAAAATATTAGAGGAATAGAATGACATCAAGAATCTTGAATTCAAGAATACATAATGTGGTAATAAACTTTGGGTTGGAGTATAATATAGAGGTACATTATAACTATGAATATACTAAACCCTTGATTATAAGAAAAGAAACAATCAATATCAAGGTGAATTCCAACTATCATGATTATGCTTATTTGACATTGGATAAGTTTTTTCATTATAATTATTTTAATGAAAGGAAAGGGCAAGAAATCATACTAATTGGTCTTTGTTGCCTTTAATTGACAAATTTTATGTTGTAGATAGCACTAGTAGAAATATTATTACTATTTAGTTCATTAAGATGTATGCCTCCTCATGAATTAAAATTTGAAATTTAGATATTTTAAAATTTTAATACAAGAAAGTTTAATTTTGAATATTGAATTTTGAAGTTTGATGTTCTAAAATTAGAAGAATAATAGAATGACAAGATTTGAGTTCCAACACATAAGCCTTGATTATTATGTTTAATGCTTAAAAATTAGTTTGTAATTTTATTTACAATTTTTATTTTTCTATCATCTTTATTCTTAGCAAACCATGAATGCATTGTGAGATATGGATAGGATTCCCTTATTTTAGGATTATAATTTTTATGTTATTTTCCTCTTAGAATGGATTAAGAGAACAATCTATTTCTTTATTACATGAAAGGAATAACTCTTTTAGAGCTTAGTTTTGTTGTTTGTTAGTGTTATGTTTGACCCAATAGAAATGTAATGAAGAAATATCTTGCAACCAAAAAGTAAGGAGGGTAACATTTGGGCTCATGAAAATGTAGAGAGGACTTTATGCTTTAGCTTATGTAAATAGCAATTGTAAAAATCTCTTTACTTATGAAGGATTTGTTAAGTTGTGGTAGGCTTAAGCTTGGCAACATAAGGGCCAAAGAAGTCGATAGTTTTGTTGGGTAAAACATGTAATATTTTTTCTGCACTTTTCTTTAGTACATATTTATCTTTCTTATTTCTTGATTCTTTTCAAATGTTTCAATTATTATATGCAACATTTGATGATCCATTATTATTCTCTAAAAAAGATTTAAACACTATAATAACTCCAAATTCACACCCATGGGTTTAGTTATAAGACATCTAGTGGGTTGAAATCAAAACATCACAGTATAAAAACCATGACAACATAAATATGCTAACTGTTTTTATCAAAGAATCCTATGATAATGGTTCTATAACAATTGCATAAATTCTGATGTTATAAAAATTAAGAACTTATAAATGCACATTAAAATAAGTATGTTGAATCTTTTATGCTTGTGATTGGATGAGCACTATAAGTAAATGAATTATCAATATCAAATAATTTTTTATTGGACAACCCTAGATTTATAAACTATATTGCTAAATGACCATATTCATGGATTGCATAGAGAAGAAAAGTAATTATATCATTACTATTAATCATATCAATTTTGAAGTCATTTAGATAAATGGTTCATGTTAACATTAGATCATGATTTTCATAGCTTCACTTCAGTTGTCTTATGCATCATATGTGCAACAAAGTTCAAAAAACATTACTAATGGATACCAACATTAATCGTTGGATGATTTTGACACATATTTTAGTTGACTAAAAGTAAGCTAAATATACCATTATCATTAATACAAAAAATTATGTCCATTGCAAACTTTTTTAATCATAATGTTATGAAATATACATGCTTGGAAAGATACATAATACCTAGTGTCAAACCTAAAATTTCATGGTGTTGGATAACAACATCTGATATGTAGGTAAAGTCATTCATGTAGGAAAGCAATGTGTAAGTGAGTATTATTACATGAAAGTGAATTATGCAACACCAACTTCAATAAAAGTTGTGTGATGAGTGATCTCATATGTTAGTTGCATTGGATTGCAAAATATTCTTCTAAATTTACCTTCTATAGGGTAGGTGAATATTCATTTGTGGTAAGTCTTAATGATGTAAGCCATGCTAATGTTGTACAATAATATGTTTAGAATAGGAAATCTATGTAACCTTTTTTGAATTGTGATGGAAAAAAATTTTTGCTTAGTTGTAGCACAATAATTTGGATTAAATTATGAGTTGTGAAGTTCCTATAAATTGGCCTAATTTTTTCCCATAAAGTGGTTAAGAAAAATATGATAGATTTGAGTCATACTCAATCCTCTAGCATTATTTCAATTAAACAGAAGTCTTTTGTGAGACTTTTAATTGAAATAACATTTTTGGATAATGTTCAAGTACCATCTTCTACTGTTATAACATAACACCTTCATACATTCATAATCTTACAAATCTCTTGATTTTCTTTTAAAACATCTAATCTTAATGAATCAGTGATATTTATTACATATCCATGAAATTCATATAAGGTTAATGTTTTCTTGATTTTTTTGTAAAAATAATCTTAAAAGTTCCTTCGCTCAACTTGCGAGTAAGGAAAGATCGTAAATCAAGTCCTTCTAATTAGGGGAGGACTAGCAACCTTACAATAATGCATTGTGTTGGCATGGCATTGAGTGCCAAAGTAAGGCCATTTGTTGATGGAGATTTGAAGGATTTACTCCAAGACTTGGAGTAAAGCGTATTATTGAGGTAAATGAAACTTATATTATTTTTTTATTGAATATTAGGCATAAATCTTTTTAATAAACGAGTGATTATATACACTGGGCTTTAAAACTCTATTGGGTTGTATAATAAAGCCCAGTGGTTTAATATCTTAAATAGTTTAGTGTGACTTACTTTGTGGAATTTTTCATCATTTTTTCTTTTTATGAACCAAAATGCTAAAATTCAAAATGAAGTATGATTTTGAATTATAAAAAACTTTGATTAATTGAAATTCTACACCTTTGGGCCTAAGGGGAAACAAGTTGTAACAAAGTAGGTTGTTGCTTTGTGTAGATAAGTTATCTATTAAATAGGCTTAACATTGAGGAGTAGATCTGCTATAGGCATATTACATTATTTCTTTAAAATTTTGAAAAATATCAATTGAGAGCATGCTCAACTACCCACCAATATTCATACATTTAAAATTTTCATTTTGAAAAAAATTCTTTCAAACTATTTTCTTCAAAATGTTGATTTAAAGTTTACAAATTTTTTGAATAACTATGTCATTATTATGAATATTTCATATGAACTTATTGGCAAAACATTATTCAAAAGGTATAAATAACTTTTTTTGTACAATATCATAAGAATTTGCATTAAAATGTTAATGCAAAGGACTTTCTTTAATGCTATGTGTGTGTTAGATAGGTAATATGGAAAAGTAAGAAATGAGGAAATAAGAAGAAAGAGAAGAAAAAGAAAAGGAAGAGTTCCCCAAAAATACATTGTCCCTTTATTGGAAAAATAGCTCATGATCAAGTTGAATGTTCTTCATATAATAAAGTTAATTCAAATGTTTTATTTTATTATGAATCGTCTTCCTCAATTGATCAATGGAATTACAAAATTGGAAAACATAAGAAGAAATATTTTTTGTAAATAAATATTGTAAATTTCATGAAAATAACATTAATGATCTGGAAATGAAATATGACTAACTTAAGAAAAACATGAACAAATATTACTGATGATTATTTAAACATTTCTTTCATCAGTGAATTACATTAAAAAAGGGATGACTATTACATTGTTCTTTTAGAACATGATTCAATTTTCAATTATTTGATAATAGAAAATAACTGGCTCTAAAATGGAAATTTAATTTGAATAATAAAAAAACTTCTGTTGTTTGATTTGTATGAAATCTATTCTTTCGAGGAAATATTTTTATTTATACGTCATATGTGCATATGCATGCATAATCATAAACTCTTGCTAACTTTGAAACTAAGAAAGTTTTTCAATGCAAATGCCTTATCATCTAGGACCAATTGTATGCCTTACATATGTATCATCAAATGTAATGCCCAATTATTGCTATTGACTAAATCATGTTTTATTAGACTACCATTTGAGCAAAAGTATTTTTTTAATTACATGTAAATAGGTTTGGATTCTTAGATGACATTGTTTTGAATGTGACTTAAAGTTCTTCACTCATCACACACTACTACTTATAGTGAATCCCAAGTCTATTTAGATTCCTAAATATAAAGCCTAGGTAATTGTGTCGGTCTCCTTCAATTTTATGCTCTTATAAAGTTTAACCTTAACCTTATTTGCATCAAAATGACAAACCTCATTGCTTATTAAGATATAAATCTTGAACTATTTGATTTTATAATTATTCTATATGAGTAGATAATATTATCCCATCTTTGTCCTTTGCAGTATAGGCTAATTCTAAAAGCTATTTTAAATATAAGTTTTCTTTCAATATTTATTCCCAATTTTTTTGTTATATGAAGCAATGTTCATAATGGTTATCTTCAAGAATTAATCATGTATGCAACCTCTAACATCAAATAATAAATATTTAAACGTAGAATAATGCTTTGAGATTTCAAGATCATAATCAATAATGATAAATCTTTTGTGAATATAATTCAATTATTCTATCAATTTGGATTCACAAGGAAATAAGTTGCACCAAATTGATAGGGATTCAACCTTTGTGAATAAAACTAAGTTAAATAAGGAATGTTGATGAACTAGAATTCGAAATCCTTAAATACATATGTTATCCTATCATGTTAAAATTGTTCATATTCTAAATTCATATGTATTTAAGCAAACCTTAAATTTTATATCTCTACCAATTATTGTGCACCTATTTTTTATTGAACTAAAATTATGTAAGAATTAGTGTCTAGTCACATGAATAACAACATTATATTACAAAAACTAAAATGATCAATGGTTATAATAGGTTGGTAGCAATAGTATAAGTGAATAATCCTAATTTATAGGTAGAGTGGAGTGATTGAGACTCTTGCAGGTGGGCACTAGACCATATTTTAATTATACCTAGCCAATTGGCCGATAAGTCTTCATAGTAGATTTGGAGGTCACCTCCATCAACTATTAATTTGTTGATGGTTTTGCTAACAGAGCTAAGCTTTCACTTGTATTCGTCAATGAATGAGAATGCAAAATGGTCAACTAAATATTATTTTCAATAAAGAAGAAATTGGTAAAATTTCCATACCATTGATGCTTGAATTGATTAGGAAAGTTTTAGAAAAATTCCTAAATATAGAAATACTCCAAGTGGCATTTAAGCATATCAAAGTTTTAAAAAATTTTAATGTTGGATCTCTTGATAACTGACATGCACTAATTACATTAGCTAGATTATTTGTGATGTTAGGTTCACTAGGCATGGAACATCAATGACATTCAACAAGACATCTTTAAGTGACATCCTGTGTTTCACTTAAATGTTGAATCATCATTAGCTATAGTTTTATTCAATTTGAATATCTATTGACAAATTTTGTTAATAAAGTAGCATTGTACTACTTAGTTTTGGTAGTAACAAAATCATATACAAGTGGCAATAGCCACTATAAACCTAACAAGATCAAGCATAGCAAAGTTATGTGTTGATGTGGATCTAGTAATGGAATTACCTAGTGTCATTTACATAACAAAAAAATGTTGAATACACAAATGGATTATGGAAATGAATTCAATAAGATAATTTGTTGTTTAATTGACTTCTATGTTCATGGCCACGCTTCTCTTCAATGTGAAAAATAAAAAAGTAATCCAATATTCAGTTGTAATTGAGGCTTCCAAAGTGCCAGCAAGTGTGGATGAATCTAAGAATTTGGCTAATACGATAAATGAAAAGTAATTTCAATCTAATAGTTTGATGTTAGTTAAGGATGCTTATGAAAAAATATTAAAGCACACCCACATTGTTACACCCCAATGAAGGAGTATATAAAAGCCATAAATGGTTGTGCTAATAAAATGGGTAAAATATTTAGCACATGTGAAGGGAGAACAAAGCTTGTCAATCAATTGACATGGAGCAACATGAAATTTTGATCTAAATTATTGATAATTAAATTTCTTTTAGAAGAATTCAAAGTAGAATAAACAATTGTGTTTGGTTTCTGATTTAGTAGCATCTAGGATAAAGCTTTTTTGCATTATGACAAAAAAATCATTTAAACATTTCAATATGACAAACTTAAAAGAACCACAAATTCTTGGCCAATGCAATTTAAAGGGAATGATGTGAACCTATTTTAGAATTGACATTAAAGAGAGAAGAGAAATGGTTAAAAGAAGCATCTCAATTTCAGAAACATTCATAGAAGTTTCTCATTATCACAATTGCATAGTGGATAACATTTTTGGATAACATCCTTGTGTGAAATATAAGTGTTACAACAAATAAGAGCACTGTAAACTCTTTCATCTGCTCAACACAAAAAAAACTCTGACTACTACCATGGAACCTTTGATTGATAATAATAAATTCCATAAACTATCTAAGAGATTAGAATTTAAGCAAGAGTTAGAAATGAATCAAATAAGATTAAAGTATTTTAATTGAAATGCATCCATTGTCTAACCTTAAATGAGGATGAGTAGTCAATTCACAAGCTCATTTATAATCCAAGAGAGTAGAATGGTGCCTATTATACCTTATGTATGATAAAATTGAAGGGAAAAATAAAAGGCACTCTAGTACAAGTTAACTCAAATTATATAGAAAACTAACACTTTGTTTTTAGTAATAAGTGGCTTTAATATAAACACTACACTTGATTAATACAAGGGATCCTATAATCCTATGAAAGAAGTATTTAACAAATTAAATGATTATATTAGTTAATGGTGCATAAGAATGAAAATCACCTTAGAGATGGAATCTTAACTGACCTCTCTTTTCGAGAAAAAAACCAATGCTTTTCTTTTAAAAGAAATTATATATGTTGCATCTATTTCAAAATTTGTACCACAAATTACAAATGAAACTTTGAGGAAAGAAATTTTTATGTTTTCATGCTGGATGGTTTCATCTTGTCATTGAGAGTGAATGTTTTGGAAATAAAAGACAAACCAAGTGACCATACTATTGTGGCAAAAAAGTCGATACTCAAAAATAAAAAAGTTAATGATCATGTCGTTTTCATTCAAAATAATTAAAGGTTAGTAGCAAATAGTTATAATTAAGTGGAAGGATTAAAATTAGAAGTAATACTTAAACCAATGGTAAGGATAAAGGAAACAAGGTCATTTTTAACTTTTTCTTATTACAAGTTAAACTATACCAAATGGATGTTAAGAACACCTTTTAAATGTTGTTTTTTAGGTGAAAGTGTATGTAGAATAATTAAATTTCATTCAACATTATCTTCATCAAAATCATGTGCATAAGCTATTGAATGAATTATATGTATAGTAGCATGAACAAAGATCATGGCATGACATACTTGATAGGTTTGTTCTCAAGCATTATTTAATGATGAGAATCTAGATGTAACTTCGTTCATCACAAACAATGCTGATGAACTTCTTCTAAATCAAGATTATGTAGGCACTATCATATTTGCATCAACCAACTTGGACTCATGTGAATGATTTGGTAAGCGTAAAGGTTTTGGACTAGATATAATCATATGTTATCTTTTTTCCTTGATTGAAAGTTAAGTAGGATAAGAAAGTTATCCTTTTATCTTTAATAAAAATATATAAATGAGATGTTAAAATTGCTAGATCTTAAGAAACTCAAATGCATTTCTACTTTCAAGAGCCCCTACCATACAATTAAATAATCATAAAAAGGGAAAACCAATAGATTTCTATGTATACCACGGAATGATACGTTCTTTAATATAAGAAGATCTAACATTGAATTTAGTGAGGAAATTCTTTATCAATTTTAATCTTGCTAAAAGGACTTCCATCTAGAAGCTATAATAAGAATATTTTGGTGCAAACATGACACAAAAGAATTAGGGTTTTTGCATGCCAAATTTTAATGATGTCATGATCTAATAAGATAAGATATGACAACAAAAATTATGTAGGTTCCAAAACACATAAGAAAAGTATTGCAAGTATTTAATCATTTTTTGACACCTCTAAAACTCAAGATCTAGCAAAAAGGGAATTATTGCTTTAGCAACAAGTAACCACAATATAAAGCATTGAGAGGGTTTTTAGTAAAAGTTTTGGGATTGAAAGGCATATATAGGATTACATTTGAAAAAAATCCACAAAGAACATGTCTATTTGAATGTCATTTTTCTCACTCAAAACCCTATAAAATACTATAAGACTAAGCAAACTAATTTTAGGCCCGAGAGATAATTTAGAATGAAATATGGTAGACATTTAATTTGTTGTTAACAACATTCAACTAGTTAGCACCTTAACAATGCTTCATAGAAATGATTTATTCCATAGAATTAGGTGATTTTTTATGATGACAAAATGCAGAGATATTAAGCTTAATTTTAAGAGATGTTCCTTTAGTAAAGGCGAGCACATCTGCATCCTCAATTACTTCCAAATATAACTTTACTTGATAATATCTAGAGAATGTTTCCTTGCACTACATCCAATTACGTTATCATAAACTTTGAGGGTATGTAATCATAAAAAAATAGGTCATTCGTTCCAAGAGGAATACTCTAAGATATTTTGATGTTAATAATGTAATGAAAAACCAAACTAATTTATTATGTAGCTTCTCTTCTAGATAACAAAGATGAACAATGCTAGAAGAAGATCAATGTTCGAAGAATAAGTCAATTTTGACTAAATATATCAAAATAATTAGGTGCGGAATAAGAATGGAAAGGATTTTTCAATGGTCAAACATCAAAGTGTTACTTTTATTTATGAGACTTCCTTACCCTATAAATTGGTATAATAGATAAGATTTTTTATCATGTGGTCCATATAATGAAGATTACTATTAAGTTTTTTTATCATTTTTGTTAATTGTAGTTACATACATTTTGTTCTATGTGAATAGTTTTTCTATTGCCTTAATAATTTTATAATTTGTGAATCTTTTACTCCATTTCAGTTGCACTACCACCTTAATGGTAAACTTTTTTTTTTCACTTTTTAATTTTCTTTTACAGAAGAGGTAGTAAGTATTATTGCATTGCTATGATGATTTTTTGATATTTGATAACCATAATTTTTATAGTGTTACATTTTTCTAGTATGAATCTTTTTATTAAGGTTATTTTATTAAAAATATTTTTGATTGACTTTAAGTAGAAATATAATGAAGTGTTTTAAGTAATTCATTCAATCATTAAAAGGATAAGTTTTTGTATTTTATATAATTTTTAATAAATGATCAAAACATTATGAAAAGAACGATCAACCTTAATAACTATTATTTTCTTGATCAAACACTAGAGGAAAATATATGCTCTGTAATTTTTTTATGACACCTTTATCCAGACCAAAAATGATTAAATAGTGATGTGTAAAGGCATTTTAAGGTCTTATGCCTTCTTTATATCGATCGTAAACATCATTGCAGATGATCTGGTTTTATCTATTTGCTACAAGTGTATATTAGTTATTTAAGCATTATATACCTTTGCTCTGAACAATTTTATTATAAACAAATTATTTTTTTCAAACTTATTTCACTTTTCATGAGGCTAATTTCGATAACTAAGTTATGGATAGTTTTTCAAATTTTAAGTATTCAATAATAATAATTTTTTATATGTTTCAATATTATTATTTTTTAGTTACAATAACATGTTTCTTTGCCTATGTTATTATGCAACTTTGTAATGCATCATTTAAATTTGCCAACTATTTTAAATATATTTATATAATTATCACATTTTTTTGTTCTTCTACCTTTTATATTTAATGTTAGCATGTCTTATTTAAAAAACTAATATTTTAGATTAAACATTTTCTCAATATTTAAATAATTTTAATAATGATTGGTTATTTATTATACCATATCATTTAGAAACCTATTTGTTGAGACATTATTCTTTATTATTATCTTAATTAAATACAAAATAGCTATATTTCTAAAAATTATTCTTATGATATAAATTCATTCAATATTTTTAAAAATTAGTCCTAATGTTTAACACCTAGAATGTTTTTGTTCTAATTGAAACAATTTAAAGTAACTTTTAGTTATTTAATTTATAATATAACATTCATGGTCACACGTTCAATTTTTTATACCGCTTGGCTTACAACACACAATCTTGATTTGAATCATTAGGAATTTCTTATTTAAATATTTGAAATAAATTTTTTTTTTATTATTTTTTTTGAAAATTAGGAAAAAAACTTTCTAAAGAATTGAAAATTATTTACTTAATTTTCCAATTTTTATTCTCTATTTTATATTTTCTTATTTTTATTAAAAAATAGTTTATTTAATAATTCCCAAGTTTATTTTTTATTAAAAGTTTTAGGAAAACTTTTCTCTAAAAGTATTGCTAAATTTTTTTTATATGTCAAAATTTGCAAGCAATCAATAAGAAAAATTCAAAATTTGCAAGCAATCAATAAGAAAAATATTTTTTGTGAAACTTATACATATACATTATATGTAGTTAAGTATTTTGTAGAATAAGAATTATTTATCTTACTTTTGTAGGATAATCGTACATTTTTATATTTTTTATATTTTTACAAGCATATGAAAGTCATATTTTCAACTTATTATTTTTCATGTAATAATTTTTTTTAAAAACTATGACTTTCTTATTTGAAAGAGGATATTCATTTAGAACGCATTAATGTTTTATTATTTCATATTTAACATTTAACTATAAAAAAATTAGGCTTGTACAACGTATATAAACATTGTAAAATATTTTATATTTCACTTTTTGGTATATTATTTTCTTTAGAAATTGTCAATATTGTTTCGAATACATGGAAATTTTTTACTCACATCTTTTTTCTTTATTCCTTTTAATCTCATAAAATGGAAAGTAATTTGTAGTTAATTTGACAAATTTTATTAAATTTTATTAAGATTAGTTTTGGATATTTTTCAGATTTTTATATTTATTAGTAATATTCAATTGTAATTTTTCTATCTTTTTTAGAAATATTAATTAATCGTTTTTCCTAAATTTTTGAAAATTATAATTTTATTTATTTATTTATTAAAAAAATATTGATTATATTTTATTGAATTTTTGTTGTCGCTACTTGATATATTGAATATAATGATTAAATATTAAATTATTCAATTAATTTAGTAATCATATTTCATTTAATTATTTCAAAATTTTAAGTTCACAGATTTGTGAGCTTTGCATTACAATGAAAATTTGTGTTCATTTGAAATCTTATAGTGATAATTGCTAAATCATTTTTAATGGTTGCTTTTTTTAGCAACTCTTTTATTTTTTAATGACATATTTGTCATGATTTAATTACATAAATTATTTTTTAATATATAATTCATATTGTTTAAAAATATAGGTGCACTTATTTGATAATGATTAGCCATTTTTAACCTAACAAAATTTTTATTGAAATGGTATTTAATATATATATTTTTATTATGATATTTAATTCACTATTTTTTTATACATTTCTCTCATTTAGTATCTTTACCATTTTTTTATTTTTCATTGAACAATCTTCTTATATTATTCAGCTATGTTCTCACTAGTTCTTCCGTACAATATTTGTAATTTAAAAATATTATATTTTTCTTATTTATTTTTCATTTATTTTTTTTTAACATTTTAAAATTATAGACCTTAGATACATAATTTTTAAAGTATGATACATTTACAAAATAGTATTATCATCCTAATACTTCTATTATTTCAATAACTACATTTACTTATACCAATTTTTTAGCAAATATATAACACCTATATGTTTTTTTTGTGAACTTGCACTTCTATGCAAATATAACAAGTTTTATCAAAATTTATTCAATTAACTTTGTTAAATATATTATGTTCACCTTTGATTGTATTAGCTTAATTTCTTAAAATTTATTATTAAAAAATGATTATATTTTGTTATTAGGAATTAAATTTAATATTTAAAAAATAATTCAATCATAATTTTTTCATAATTTTATGTTTGAATTAAAAAGGAAATATTATTTATTTTTATTGTATAAAAAAATTAAATATTTAAAATACCTAAAGTTTTTTTTATAATTTATTAATTAATAACTGTATTTGCTTTTCAATGGTAAGAAATATGTAATGGTAATGAAAATATAGGTTAACTAAAATTAATTGTATATCAATAAGATAATAAAATGATTCTAGCATTTGATCTATTTATTTTTTTTATTATTTATTTCGAAAATTAGGCAAGCCACTAACTGTCTCAATATAAAAAGATTTGTCAAGCAAATAATACAATTATTGTAATGCCAAAATGTGTAAACTAACCAAAATTATAAAAAAATGGCAAAGACGTTTTCACATAAAACTTTTAAAAAACATTTATCATTAAAATTATTAAAACTTAAAATAGTAAAAACTATAAAAAATGAAAATTATATTTGTTATTAAACATATATAACATTCAAATTTTAAAACATATATAAAAAAACAAGTTGACACATAAATGTAGGCATAAAAAATAAGCAAAGTTAAAAAAGAAAAAATAATTAAAGAAAATATAAGTAAATAAGAACGCAAAATAGACAATATTACAAACATATCCATAGCAAAACATTAATATAATCTGACATGAAAAACATTTTTATCAAAAAAAAAGTGTGAGACTAATGTTTTTGAGGAGTCAAAAAACGAAAACAATAGATGGTACAAAATATCTAAAAATAATCAAAATATATTGTAAACTTTGTAATAAATTATAACATATATTTTAAGAAAGATAAAAGTTTAAAAATATAAACAAAAAATAATGAGAAAAAACATTGATATTATCAATGATAATTTAATATCATATTAGCTAAAAAAATACACAATACATAAAAATGTGATAAATTTTTTTATTAGAAATAAAAAAAGAACAAGAATGATGGAAGAAGAAAGTAGGATAAGAATCCAACTACATTTAGGTCTTTCTTTTATGCCACAAAGATAAAGAAAAGTGAATGAAGACTAAAAGAAAAGGAAGCAAGGCCAATAAATGCCCTCTAATATAATTGCATGCATGGGTCCAACATCTCAATGATGGAAAAATCAAATATTATAATGCAAATTTCATATTTTCATTAATTAAAGTATTTAAATTATTTATAATAAAAATCCATCAATCAAAAGAATAATTTCCATGTATAAAAACTTTCCCTATGCATAAACCTTTACAAACAAATAAATTATACAATTGCAATCATAAAAAAATATCCTTATCTGATCATTAGTAAGTCTCCTATTTCAACTTCTTTAATATATTTATACACCTAGAGTATTCATTGTGTTCAACATTTATTTTAAAAGTGTGACAAATCATTTTATTCAAAAAGATATTATAAACATACAAATTAACTTTTATGCTTAGTTTTATATTCTAAATTAGGGACAAGAAAATTTTTGGAAGTAACACAAATTAAACTAATTTATCTTTTGATGCCCATTTAGAATGATCTTATGATAGATAAACTCAGGTGGATGACTTTCAGAAAGGTAATGCTTAAAAGTTTATTTTACTACAATAAGAAATAAAATTAGGATCACAATATCAAGATGTTGACAAGTTTCATTTAGAGTTGTTTTAAGTGTTGAATTTTTTAAAGTTCTTCAAATTTGCATTTGGATTAAAGAAAGTCAAAACTTCACTTAGTTGGTATATCATCGATGAAATGTCAACATGAAGTGTTTAGCAATAAGAATGATATTTTAAGTCTTAGAAATTAGTTGATCAAAGTGTCAAGGACCTACTAATAAAACTTACTTCATGTAAGAATGGTATGAATGTAGCCATATAAATCAGTCACACAAAATATTAAGAAATTTCCAAAATTGATAACAATACAATTTGTTTGAGTGTCTTAAAGTTGAATGAATTACCAAAGTTCATTAAAATGGGTAAAAGTAAGGCAATATGATTAATTTTGTAGATGTAAGTAACCGTGATAATCTTCAATAAATAATAATATCTCATTAATAATAATTATAGCTTCTTAAAAACTTTTAATATCAAATATATTAAAAGATTCCGCATAATAGTGAAATGGATTCTGGTAGTGGATTAAGTAATATAATTCAATAAATTTGTAACACAAATCATTTTTTTGTTTTAGTGTAATTGAAATGCATGCAACTAAAACATAATGATAGATGCCCATGTTTATGATATTGAATGAAAGGGATTGTTTTTTTCAATTGATATTTTTTCATAACAAAACACTAAAATAGACAAAAATTTTGTAACCTAATTTGACAAATAAAAAAATAAATCGAATCTTAACAAAATATGCTTAATGCAAAATAAAAAGAAAGCCACTAGTTGCACAAGAATCACATAAAAATATGGTAAAATTTCAATGATAAATTGTTTGAAAACTTGCTTTCAAACTGAGCTAGAAATAATATTAGAAAGAGGATTTGACCTTTGATAAACCATATTTTCAATTTCAATCTATGTTGGAGTAGTTAAATGTAACTACTTAGCAAAGTCATTCATTACTTTGGCAGTAAAGGATACAAGTCACTTGCAACTACTACTTTCTTGTGAGTTACTTGGTTAATATGATGCATAATAAGATTATGCCACATAGACAAGATAGGAAGGCCATGAGCGTGGTTGCTGAAGTACTATTGATCAAAAATAATTTGAGGAAAGTTCATAACAATGTGTTGAATCATATAATGATTCAAAGCCATGATGAGAGTCAAACAAAAATTACTAAAAATGAGGAAAGTGCGGCCAAGTGTGATAATGAAAAAAATAGTTTTTGTGGAAAATCATGGTCATTTGAATAACACAAATTTTTCTTTGATAAGAAAACAATTAATAGTGAGGATACATATGATGGGAATCCTATTGTTAGAATTGAATTTAGCTCTAATTCTATAAATAAGAAGAATAATGAAGGAAGAAAAAAGATACAAAAAGGAAGTGTAGCATATGCCATTCATTATTTAAGTCTACATGTAAACTAGAGCCCCACAATATTGAAATCAAATCTTAAATGAAAATGAGGTTCAGAAGAACCATGGAGTCATGCAACAAAGAAAGATCCTTCCCTATGTCAAAGAAGTTGTACAAATTTTGTGAAAACTTTTACATGTAGATATTTGCAAAAATTGATCTCATATGATTCAATTTGCAAGCATTATGTTTTTAAAAATATGTTAGAAAACATCATTTGAATGTATCGACACCTCACTCATAAAATGGTCTGAAAATGTTTCAAAAATATAACTGGTACAATGGTTGCATGCATAGACTTGTTGAAAATTCACAACATACAAACATCTAAGGAACTTCCAGTATTTGTAAAATAAGCATAAATCCAAGGTATATCCAATAGTTGTTTGTAGACCTTGTGCATAACAAAAGTACATTTGGTTCATTAAGTTAATTGGTAATGGCAAAAGTTATTGAATATCATCCATGTTAGCATTAACAACTTTAAATGGCATTTGGTGCTTCATAGGTGTATTCTACATTTTAGAGTTAGCTTTTTAGATCTCAAATAAACATAAGTAGAATGACAGCAAAACCACACATCACAAGCAGGAGACAATATATAACAAATTCTTTGAGTTAGACCAATTTGGATCCTTTTTAATCAAATGTTTCATCTTTTGCATGTCAGCCCATGTATTAGATTTCAATTTTTATGCATTTAAGGATTACTATTTTAATGTCATGTTGTTATACTACAAACTACTGGTATTGAATATCTTCCAGTTAAGTTTTGCATAAAATGTTTCAACATTTTCTTGATTTTCTAAATACCAAGGATTTTTTTTCTAAAAGAAACTAATTTTATACCAAGAGGTTAAGTGATGCTTAACATTTTCTTAGAAAATCCCCACAAAAGTTAATTTAATCATTTTTTTTATTTTTTATAAAGCTATGTCGGGAGTTTAGTTATCATTACAACATATCATAGAATTGAGGAGATGGCGTGATTGATGAGAATGAGTCAACCCTTGATAAATAACAACTTTTTTACGACCTAAGGATGTTTATTTTTAATTTTATCAACCATATTTTGGAAGTAAGCTACTTTATTCTAACATAGTGTGTACCACAAATATGTCAAAGAAAGATTTATTTAATGCAGTCTTCACCCCTTGCAAAGATTTATTCTAATATTATCTACAATTTGGATAACTGAAAGCATCATCTAATACTTTTTGGCCTAATTGTTTTTTCTAAATCTTCTATAACTTTTTTCTCATCCTATGATATTTAAATGGATTAAGCTCGATTTAAATTTCAAAGATATAGATTGCTTATCTCCAAAAAGTTTTTCACTAAAAAGTTTAAGATCTGGATTATCATATCAGTGCTAAATTTTACCCAATGAATTTTTTAAATATCATTGTCCTTCTTATTTTTTAGAATTTTTTTAGGAAATATAGTCATCCAATAATTGGCTTGTCAGATAGTTGCATTCCTATGTTATATCAATTATCATTCATGAACATTAGGGATGTGCTCAATTGTTTTAATTTTTATTAAGACCTTTGGTTGAACATCCATAATGGATTTCTTGACCAAAGAGTTAACAACTTAAGTAGGAATTTTTGTGGCTTCAATAATTTGTTGTTGTTGATTATTTTTGTTGGCATCTTCTTTGATATTTTGTTCATTAATTCCTCACTATAAGCAACAAGATGATCCTAACATTATATAATTATTTTTAATACTCGTCTTGAGTTTGCACATGCTAATGTTTGTGGCATCTTTTGGCAAATTTAGGTATGCTATCATACTAGATTTTCTAACAAAAGCCACTCTTTGAAACAACTTTAGAAGAAATCCTAATTTTTTTTGGCAACACTTTTGCTAACTCCCTATTGATACATACTCAAGCAATTTTAGGATGTGTGAGAAAGAATGTACCAACATCTAACTTCAAAGGGCATAGTCACTAAAGTTATTAAGTGAAGCACTAAAATATTTAATTGGTAGGTGCTTCATTTTGTTCCAAACCAAGTGTTTGTTCCAATTCAATTGAAAGAAAGGGTAGAAGCCATACATAAATGAGATGGACCATTAATAGTTTTACAACGTCCACTCAAATTCATTTTTTAATAGCTTGTGTGCATGAAGAAACATGTTAAGGAATATTTACAATACTTTCCTTAAATTTGTTAAGTTCTCTTTCCAAAATGATTAAGTTAACAAATTTTTCTTTAACATCTGCATTTTGTTTTCTTAATGAAATAATTAATCAATTCAAAGCATCAATGCAAGAAGTACTTAAAAAAAATTTTGTAGTGAAAATGTTTGTTTCTTAAGTCATTTAGAAAATAAACATCTGACTATGCAACCTCTTAGAGTAATTATTCATTCATTCAAAAATTTCATGCCTCTTATAACTCATGAATATGTTGTACATTCTTGTTTCCTTTTCATTTTTATATTAGCATAATATTGACTAGCTTCATATGTTCATTTACTAATTAATTAATGCATTTAGATAAATTATCATCATTTTCAACAAGTGAGATATCATGAAGATATCAATTAGACTTTGCACCTTTGATCAACAAACTAAGTTCAAGTGTAGGTGATGTTACTTTCCTTTTATATTTCTCTTGGTTCTTCTTCTTTTTCTAGTATAAAATAGTGATTTGAGGCAATTTATCTCCAAATAACTTACCTATATCTTGCATTTCTTCATAACAAGAATAGAAGTTGTAGACTTTTATCCTAATTTTGTGAGACAAAGTAAAGAGTAAAATATTTAGTCCTCTTGCATTAAGTTAAATAATTATACTTGACTTATGACCCCTATCATAAAAAATAATGTTAGGATGGACCAAGAAATTGAACAAATTATAGGTTACATTTCGAAAAAAACTTTAAAGGCATTTTTCCATAATGCATAATGTTTCCAAAGAAATAAGGGAGGTCAACGCACGATGTTAATAGATATTGTAAACAATTTGCCATAAAAAATGTAAGAGAACGACCTTGTATTAAGAACTTCAACATTTGACACAACCCTTATGACAACGGTTCAGAGGACTACACTTTCTATACGGGGAAGTGAATTGTGGCTTTTTGAATTATTAACATAAATGATTTTTGTTATATAACAATTATTTTGATCATTTGAAATCTTTCTTAAGATTTGTAAACATAATATTATTGAAAACATAATAATAAATACAAATAAAAAATTAAATCAATCAAAGAATTATTTCAAACGTGTCTACCATAAACACAAAGCCTTCATTAAATAATAGTCGACCTAGCCATCCCACCACTAAACTAGCAATGTTTTCCATATGTTGGGCATACTAGAAATCCTTGCAACAAATTCATCAATCCTTGCAACAACTTCATTAGTTCTTGCAACAACTTCATCAATAACTTATGCCATTTAGGTAGACACAAAAATTTGCATAGCGACTGGTGAATATTTGCAGACATTATTAGTTCTAAGTCTATCTATGAAAGTTCAATGAGAAATTCACAATTAGAGGGGATTAAATTAATTTTAATAAAGCAAAACTATTCTAAAGTTTTTATAGGTAGAGTTAAATATAAAATATTTGAATTAGTGCTACTTAAGGTTTCTTAATGCAATCAAATACTACAATGCCTTCTTTAAATTAAGTTTATCACATTTAACTATTTTAAAGCCCTTGCCAACTTCAAAATGATGCAATTACTTACTCATGTTTTTTTTTGTAAGATTATTTTTTTATTTTTAATTTGTTCTACACGTGACCCACATTTTATAGGATCTCACTCTTTATGCTTTAAGTAAATGGAGTTATTTTTAAGAATTATAACTTGATTGTGTTTTAGTTACAAAAGTAGCCATTTTTATGAGCTTGAGTCTAACCCACAAAGTCTCAAGAAAGTTTGTCTTTAGCATTGTAAGAGAACAACTTCCATTATGTTCCAATTAGCAAAAAATATAAGTGGTTGTGCGCTAGCACAAGGAGAAAAATAGTCAAGGTGAGGTTGTGCATTTACCTTTTGAAAAAGGCATGTGATGCTTTGTCAACTTGTTATGCAATTGTTCACTTGGGTTGTAACAAAACCAACTAAAATGTTGTTGTTGTTTTCTCATTATTACCAATATTCTTTTCTAGTTTTCACTTGCAAAAATGTTATTACTATTGCTACTAAAAGTTGAATTGTTGGTGACCAATAGTTATTATAATAAAAAATGTACTAAACTATTAAAACATGCAAAGTAAGATCTTTAGAACATAGCACACACATTTTCTTGAAGCACTATAGTTCTTGAGGGACAATCAAGAAAATCACTTTTCATAAGAGTCTTAGTATGGTCATCAGTTATTATTTTTTATGCCCAGATAGCAATCAAACATGTGTTGACACTTTTGAGGAATCAATTTATCTTTTCTTTATATGTGGGCTTAAGATATTTCTTCACATTTTATTAGAGGATCAAATTTCATGCAAAGATGGTGAAAAGGACCCAAAAAATTGCTTGTTTTCATTGTCTTCATTTGTTACCCACCACTGACCTGATAAGACTTAATAGAATACATGCACCATGTTTTCCTAAAATAGATCAATGAAAAGGTCTTCAAATTCTAATCTAGATCACGAGCTCATATGACTTACAAAGACACTGAGATGAGCTACTTTGTTCTTACCCATGAGGACCAACTCAAAGGTGGCACAATTTGTGGGACCTCGAAATGAAACTGAATCTCCCAACACATTGAACTTGATCTAATCAATGATAATATCGATTTCACATTGGCCTTCTAACTTCATCAACGACACATCAACACAAATTTGACCAAGACATTATCGAAACAATAATGATCCAAAGGCTAGATCAACAACACACCAACTTGGATCTGACTTGCAACACCATCGATGGTGTGCTAATTTGCTAGTTTAATCTACAAAACCCAAACCCAAATATATTTCGATGACCCATGTGAACCAAGCTAATAAAGAGAAGATAATGAAACTTTTTGCGAAGATATTTTTGCAACTATTTGGACCATGAAAACTTTGGACCAAAACAACTTTTTAAAAGCTTATTTGGTAATACATTTGACCAAAGCTTTTGGTAATTACTTTTACAAAAAAAAATTGGAACTAAAGGGGTTGGTTTTCAAATTTCTTTTTGTTAAGAGCAAATTACCATCAATTGTTTTTATTTTTAATCTCTTTTTCTTAAGCATAGGCTCTCTATAAAAAAGGAGGCATTGCTTTCAAAAAGATGATCCTTACATGTGTAAAGTTTCACTTTTTCCATTTTGTCTTGCAGAGATTTAGGTTTAATTGCAATGAAAACTCCACTATGCTAAATCATCTTGGCTTCAATATTGGGGGGAAGAGTGCGAGGCTTAAGCGATGAGACAGTGTATCAATTTGTTTACCTATAGCACCACTACATTGCCTTCTAGTGGATGTTGCATAATGATGTCTTTCACTTTGATGTTTGTTTTACTTCATTGATTCACCATAACAATGCCATTTCCTTGCACATCATTGTCCATTTTCACCTTGATGCTTAATGTTTTCTTAGATTTCTACTACTACCTTTTGTCACCTTCTTTGTTATTCTCAATTGAATTTTTTGTTTTGTTTGAACTAGCTTTATGTGCAAGTTACTTCATCACTCTATCTTTTCTATAATGCTTATTAATGTTTCTCAAGGCTTATAATCTACATCCATATGAAATTTATATTGATCTTTCCATATAGCATAATTTGTTTTCTCAAACCCCTCTCCAAATACCCTTTCTTTCTACCATTGAATTGGTAGCAAGCCTTAGATAATGAATGCAACCCATGCTTTTCTTTGTTCCTTCTTGACTAAAGTTTCTTTAGATTGCTATTTCATGTGTGTTGGCTTTCTAGGTTTCACATTTTTATCTTGCCATTTTCTTTGTTCTTAATTTTTGTAGTCTAATCCTTACAAGCTCATTACAGTTTATAGCACTAGTTTTTACATTGTTCATAGCAAAGCAATTGTAAACTAAACATTCTTTTAATTTTCATTTATTAACATCTAATTTAAAAAAAAATAGGAAAGCTCAAATGAGGGAGTTTTCTTTTCTTTTTGCTAAAAGGCACAATTTAAACAAACGATATAATGAAGAACTTATAACATGGAGCACCAGCAAATCAACTAACCACAAGTGACCCTCGAAGATCTTTTAACTTGCCTACAAACGTTGGAAGGCAAAGTAGAGAAATATGGTTTTAGGACCATCAAACTAGAAGAAGCTCTAAAAGAGCCCAACTTTCCAAGCCTAATATTGTCATTCACTCTAATCAAATACCTCTTATAATCAACAAACTTTTCCTTGGATGACATTAAGAAAATGTTGATAATAAACACATGAAGTCTACAAAATGTGGCAATCTCATCCTTGGAGGCATCTGAAACCTTAAGGAATTCATAGAGTGGAAAGTTTCTTAGACTGTTGCTTCTAATGGTTTAAACTCAATGAAAAACAAAATAAGTTGTTTGCACAAATGAAACTAGCAAAATAAACTCAACTATCTATAACAATCATAAAAATCCATTCTCAACAAAGGGGATCACAACTCATCAAAATACATTTGGCTCTTATAAAAGAATCACTTACTTGACCAATCACATGCCTAACAAATAGAAGAAACTAAGTAATGAGTACATTACTCATTTTTTTTAGTACATTTGTACTATGGTAATAATGAAGACCATTTGGTCTCCTTTTTCTGATTCTAATTTGGCCATAGAGATATATGTAGTGGAAACTTTTCATGCTATTCATTTACACCTTAGAAGAGGTGTATAAGATTTCTATTGAATGTGAAACTTAGAAACATTTATCTAATCAAAAAGTTGAAGCATCAACAATGTTAAACTTTGAGTTGACCAATCCTAGATGCTCCATAATTAGTGTCCCAAAACATATCATTGGGAGCCCTCCATATCCTTAAACTTGTAATGAAACCCAACACTCTATTAACCAATCACCCAGAGGTAACTTGTTCTGGTGTAAAAAGTCAAGACACATGATAGCCCAATACAAAAAATTACAAGCTAAATTGAGGAAGGCAATTATGGAGAATTGAACATCAATGTTGAGTAGAAGATCAAAGAATATGCTTTCTAATTCTACTTAGCTAATGAATACTCTAACAACGATTAAGAGAACAACATTGATAACACGAGGCCATTACGGTCATGAGAAGCACCTTCACCAAACCAAAGTGCAGTGAAGATTTAGGACATACCTCCGTTTTTCATATCTTTTTCAAGCTGAGAGAAAAGGTTTGTATGGTCATCATAGAAAGTGGTAGTAGCATCAATGCAATTTCTACAAATATCGTAGCATGCCGTTGAGTTTGGATCATTCACTGCTCAAAGCAATGCATTATGTCATTTATTAACAAAATATCCATGTGTGTCAAGAAAAAATGAACTATGCCAACTAAATTTGGCCAACAATTTGGAAGATATTATATGTGATTTTTTTCTTATGGCAATATGAAGTACCATCTTATTATGACCATGGTTATATAACCATTATATCATTATTGCTAGCAAAGCCAACACTTAAAAATTTACACATCAAGATTAGAAATTTAATATATAGCCATCAACACCTAAAGATCATGTCCAAGCTATCATAAACCACACAACACCAAAAATATGTAAATGCTATTTATGTCTCATTATAAACTAGATAAAGAAGTTATTGATAGAACTTTCATTTAAGCTATAATAGTACCTTATATGATGATACCTCCTACTATAGAATCCTATTTATTTAGCTTCCCTAAAATTTTTACAAATGAACTCCAAGATTTGCCACCTCTTCATGACATCCAATATGCTGTAGACCTTATACTATGTGTTTGTTTGCTAAATTTTTCATATTATAAAATGAATCCTTGTAAATATTAAAAACTCACTTAATAAGTGCATGAATTATTAGACAAATGTTTCTTTTGAGAAAGTCAAAATCCATGTGTTGATCCTACCACTCAAGCCTTAAAGAAGGTTGGCTTATAGTGAATCTGTTTTGATAATGGGGGAGTTAGCAAAATGATGTGAAGCATAGGTTCCTTATCCCTTGCTTGGATGAACTATTGGACCAAACTAATGGAGCCTCTATTTATCCAAAATAAATTTAAAAAGTAGAAAGCACCAAGATAGAATCTAGATAGGGGAAGAGCAAAAAACTACTTTAAAAATAAGGGATATATTCTACAAGTGGTTAGTCATTCCCTTTGTCTTATTCAATACACTAAGCACATTTATAAGAATATTGATCTAAATATCCTAATTAGGAAAGTTTGTGATAGTTTACTTGAATCACATCTTGAACATTAATTGTTCCATTGAACATAAATTAGAACACATCAAAAAAAATTATTTCATGCTTAGGGCGAACACCTCTACCCAACATAAAATGTGAATATTTGTTTCCCATCACGTGAATTTTTTGGGCTTGAGACCATTAAAGATGATGCATCATCTTACTATGAGATGAGATTTCATGGCTTAACTACCTTGTAAAGGAAATTTATTTATTGTTTTATTATCATCACTATCCAATAACTAATTGTTTTTGGAAGAGAAATGTTGAATGGACCCTTTGAACTAAAAAAATATTCCTAAAAGTCAATGAAGTTGTAACCCAAAAATATATGCTTCAACCTCATAATGATAATTGGCAAAGTGTCTATGTTTAAGGAATTTCTCAAGACCACAATCATTGATAAGGATGTTTGTTTCACTTGGTGTTTTTCGAAAGCCATTTTGCATCATTTGCGAATGAAATTAAAATTCTCATTTGCCTATCACCCCTAGCATTTTCTCAAATCAAGTTTGTAAATCATAGCTTAGAAAATCAATTATGGTGTTTGGTTGGAGAAAACATAAAAAATTTAGTCCATCTTTTACCAGAAGAAAAGAAAGCCCATAATAGTTTCATCAATATGTCGATAAGATTAAGCCCCTCTGAATCTAATAACAAATATGAACCTTTTAACCATTTCGACCTAATTCTATTATTACCCGTTCAAGCAAAAACGTAAATGTTAACATATAAGGTAAGTGCTTGAGCCTATTAAGTAAATAATAAATATTAGTAATGAGTAGTACAATGAATTATCCAATGCACACCACAAGCTTAATGAATTCTTAAAAAGAGAATACTTGATGACCACAATAAAGTTTGAATCGTTTCCTCTGTGAACTTTATATAAGTTTCATGCAAGAGTAGTTCATCCATTCCAAATCTAAAAAATGGTTGGACCAAATGCATACATCATGGATCTACCAGATTATTACGGCATTAGTAATACCTTCAATATATCAAATTTGGTAGCTCACACAAGGAGTTGATCATGATTTCTAGTGAGTCATTTGAGTCAAAAACACCCCCATTGAGACTGAACATTTACTTGAATACTTACTAGCCTATCATGGTAAGAAGAGAAAGAAGATTGAAGGAGTAATTGATGAGAATGCTAAGCAAAAGTTATCAAAAGTATCTTTTTCATTGGAAAGGTTAACAAGAGAATAAGGATACTTTGATCATAATGGCATAGTCATAGGGATAAAACCTTGACACATTAGATCATGAGAACTAATCTAGAGTAGGTAACTCCTCAGAAATGAAACTCTTTTATTTTGAGTGAATTAAAGAGGACACTAGTCAAGATTATTATTGCCCAAAGATCATTAAAACATGTATCCACAATTATAGACAATCAAGCTATCATTTCTTTATGTGTTAAGTCAAAATGGAGCCTAAAACTTTATTCAATGCTCAAAATTCACATCATGAATAAATAAAAGACACAAAAAATGGTCATTGAGCCCATTCCTTTTGATATCATCATTCATTGTCGCCTCTATCACTAAACGTTGACTTGACTCGATTAGACTCGATGCTGACATGAACTACCCTACATTGAAATAGATTAGTGAATGGGTCATTTAACGTCAATCCCATCCATAAATTTGTATAATGATCAAATTTGGAGTTTTTTGCTTCTTATGATAATTAATTTAAATAAAAATTATAGCAATGATGAAGTTTAATTTTTATACCTTGTAAAAAAATTTTTATTCATGCTGAATATTTTAATAAAAATAAAACTAAATTTTTTAAAATTAAATTCAAAATAAATCTCTTAGGGATCTATCACTTTAATGAAATTGAATCTTCATAATATGTATTATTTTCTCTTATGTAGGTTCATTGATTGAAATGAACTTCAGCTATCCAAAATCTTATAATTCATTAAATAAAGCTTATTATAAAAACTTTAGTGTTTTTATTAAATAAAGTACAATAACTATATTCAAATCCATAACTATTATATTAAATGGCATGCAATTATATGATTTATAGGCATATTTAAGTCAATACTTTTTGTTAGCATGATTTCAATTCTCATTGGTTTAACATTAAACTTATGGTTAATTAAACTATTTTGATTTTAACTATTAACTATTATTTATCCATATGTTCCACTATCTACTCATGCGAATCGAGATTGACATTTCATCTTACATAAAAATTATGGAATGTGATGCCCCTCATCATGAGTAGAATGAAAGTTAACCTATGTGTGTTGTGAGTACCATGTGGTTGCTATTATAATTTTAAATCAAAGCATTATGTAGAAGACATGTCGTAGATGGAAAAATATTACACTAAGAGCTCTATCCATTAGCTTCAACATTTGAAAGTTCAACCATTCTAAAGTAATGTCTCCAACATTCCTTTACTTGTCGTTAATTTTTTATTAACTTAAGAATCAACTCATTAAATTTTATACTAGACTGATCTAATAGATCTTGAGATGCATGTTCCGAAATACTTAATTAAAAAGATTAACAAATAATAAAATTAATTTTTATCATCAATATATTGTGTAAGCGACAAGTATTCACCTACTTTGATACATTATTATAGGCTTTTGTACTACTTAATTGTTACGCACACTTTGACTATCTAAATCATTTTGTAACTCAATCTACATGCCTAGACATATTTTTCACTCTTGTGAATCACGTACTAATAGTTGTCCTACATGTTTTATTGTGTAGATTAGTCTCGACAAGACTCATAGTATTATCTACATCCAGCTAAATCAATTTTATAAAAGTAGTAATGGAAATCTTCTAGAGTTTCACGCTTACATTATTTATCTAGAATTTTGAATTATTATGTTACAAAATTTTATTGTTTTAAATAAGTTAATAATTTACATCTTTTCTTTCAAATTTGTTATGTTTTATATGATTAGAATATTTTTTGTAGACATGTTTTAATGTTTTGAAATTATTTTAGCTAGGTATAAAGTATTTTAATTTTTATTATAATAATAATTTTAACAAATTAATATTTTTTCTACTTACATTACGTAGTGTGGTTTTGGGCAACTGTTAAGATGATTTGTCTAAACAAATGTAAATTAGAAATAATTAAATTGAAATATAACATTTTAACATTTTATGTATTTTTACTTATGTTACAAAGTATTGTTTTCATTAGTTATTAAGATGTTTAACAATGGTATACTATAAATTGGAAAAGTATAGCTCCAAAAAACAGTTTTCTTGATACATAATGCAAGTGACTTGGGACATTTAAAAGTTTGATCATGAAGAATGTTTTTTTTCAAAACTTTAAATATTTATTTAGCAATAATGATACTAACTATTAATTATAGATATCATTAGTTAATTAATTAATACTTTAAAAACTTATTTTTTAAGATTCTTATTAATTTTATATTTTTTGCTATTTTACGTTCATTGAAAATTTTATAAAAAATATTGTAATGTGTCATGTGTACATAAATTTGAAAATATTTAAGAAACCATGGTTATTTTAATAATTTCTCAACATCATTTTATTTTGGTTACTTTGATCAAATTAACTTTTACTCTAACAACAAAAAGAAGCAATCTAATTACGTGGAATCAATAAGATTTTAATTTTTTTTCTCAATTTTGTTTGCACTTGTGAATATATTTTTGCCATATTTTTATAATTGTTGAATTCGAATTGTAGATTCGATCCTATAATGAAAAATAAAATAAATATTATAATTTTTTTAAATTTTTATTATCTGAGTAGTAGTTGTAATTATAAACTTTTTAGTACATGCAAGTTATTTCGGTGATTATCATATAAGATAAAGTATTCTTAAAATCTTGTTCAACAATTATTTAAATATTTGAAATATTTAGAATTAAAAATAAGTTTATGTTTGATTATGTTTTAAATTATGTTTTATTATACAAGTAATTTTACAATGCAATATGATTTTATATTCTTTGTCCTATTTGTTGTTCCTTTTTCAAGTAGCACTTATTGTTTTTATACTATAAATTTATTGTGGATTACGTATAGTCATTTTTTATGTTGATTTTGTAAAATGAAAACTTTTAATGAAATGGTAATCAAATTAAGTTAAATATCTCAAATGAGAAATTACATTTATGTTTTTCTTTATTTTTTTCCTTTAATATTTTTTTATTTATTCTATAGATTTGTTATTTATATCTCACACTTTATTTAGATTGTTTGTTTATATTAAAATATAACATTTAAATATTTAAAGTTCAATTTATAATTTGAAAAAAATCATTTTCATAGTTAAAATATAATAAATATAAGAAGTAAACTATCAAAAATAGTTAAGATAATTAAAATGTTTTTTATTTTTGAAATAACAATATAACTATCAAAATATCCTTTTATAATAATGTGAGCTTGGAAAGTATGCTGGCAAAAGAAAATGTAAGCATTAAAATTAAAAGGACTTTAAGAAAAAATAGTTTCATAGTGCATGAATACAAAAAAGTTGTTATTGCTCATTACAAATGTTCACAATAAATTTGTTATATATCAAAAATAAGTTGGCACAATCTTCAAAACTAGTGAAATATGAAAATGTACAAAATAAAAAAATATATAAAAAAATCAAATATGGAAAAGTCAAATATTCAAAAAATGTGCAAAATATTATTCCATTAAATATTTCAAGTAGGTTTATTTTTCAAGTAATAAAAAAAATTATGACTAAATAAGGAAAGTAACAAATATTAAAAAATAAAATAAATGCATAAGTTATATAAAAATAAATTTTATAATCATAAGAAATATTGAAATATAAAAAATATTTAAAATTATAAATAATTTTAGGTTATGTTAACTAAGAATAGTTTATAATTAATATATATCATTTCAAATAAAAGAAAAAAAGAAATTAGAGTAACTTAAAATGATATGTAAAGTGGGTTCGTTAAACACGACGAAGCAAGCCAAAGACCAAAGTCAAATTTGTTATCATAAATCATTATTGTATAGTATAGTTCCGAATTATATAAGATAATTTAGTCACATTAGCTATTCTAAAAACCAAAAATATAATAGGTATGGTCATAATGATTTTTTAAATGTATTATAAGTTTTACTAAGGGTTCGCTTAGCATCCTCCTATTACAAAATGCTTACACTAATTATTTACATGTTATGTCATAAACTTTTAGCATTTTTTTAAAATGAATTAATTATATAGTTTATTTCTGGGTGATTTTATTGTGCTTATTATGACAATTATTTTGTAATCAGATTATGCGTTTTAGCATGTAAGGATCTTATTATGATTGTGAAAATTTATGTGTCTTAAATTTTAAAAAAAATTAATTTGTTAAAAAAATGTTTACATAAGTGCACTATCATGGGCAATACCTTAAGACATGTTCAAATTTAAAATATTATAAAAATTTTGATAATTTAACTTTAGAGCTTTTTCTCATAATTTTTACTTGATTTCATACATTTCATACTCATTTTTTTTATTTATATGTTAAAGTTACAAACTATATTTTTATTATATAATACTATCCAAGTTGTAATAACTCATACATCACTATTACTTTAAGGATAAAGCAATGATTTTTATCTGTCATTTGCCTATACTTCTCATTTGCCAGTATTTAAGAAGTTTACTTAATTATTTTTTTTATGAAGTTAATTTGTTTTCTAAGTAAATTTGTTACTCACTGATAGATAAAATATTGTTTTATAAATATTTAGATCATATAATTTATAATATATCAGATATTTAATAATCTTAGACTTTTTACATGTTTTGAATTATAGAAAGGTTTTTATTAATGACGTCAAGATTACTTTCATAAAATATTTAGGAATTTTTTAGATACAGAATTGTACATATTAACATTTTAAATGCTTAGTTTTATTTTTAATTTATTTTCTTTTTATGGTTTATATTTTGTATCTTTAAGTTATTTTTACTTATGCTAAGTTTTTTTGTTTAAGATATTACCTTTTAAATCTCATTATAAAAATTATTTAAACTTTTTTAAAATGATAATTTCTATTCTCATCACATTACATCAATGTAGAAAATTAAGAGTGTCTTTTTTGTAATATATTCGATAATAAAAATTTTGATGTAAATATAAAAATATATCCACACAATGTTCTTTCAAATTTAAAATATTATGATCACCCCATCTTAGGTTATATGAGCAAAACTTTCATTAATTTAAACCTTTTTTTTTTAAATTATAAGATTTTAGTATTATTATTTTTTTAAATCCTTTTTATTATAGTTGCTTAACGCATTGGAATTTTATCAGAATTGTATTATAGATAAGTTTTTATGGTTATCTCGTGTATATAAATTATACATTGAATATTTTTCAATTTATATATTATTATTTTTATTATAATATTGTTTTATGCTTTTATTTTCAATTTTTTAGTATTAAGTATTATTAAAAATTTTAAAATTTATTTATTTGTTATCATTGTATTTTTGTAATTTTTAGAATTTTTATACTATTCATATTTGTTGCCTCATTTATGATATTTAATATATCACTATGATATTTCTCGAAAATGTTAACATATCATTTAAAATCTTAAATGCTTAATTTCTATAATAATTATTATTTTTTCAATTATTTGAAATGGTTGATATGTTAACATATTTCGTGATATTATAACAAGGAAAATTTTTAATATATAAAATTTAATGTATTGATCCACATTTTTAATTTATAGTTCTTATTTTATTAACTTATAACAATATATTTCCATTCAATGTACAATGAAGATAACCTTCTATTACACAGTATGACGTAATTTTAAAAATTTTATATAATCTCTTACATTAATGTTTCTCTTAATTGCATGATTTTAATTAAATTAAAACAATTTGATATTTTTTCTATAAGAAGTATAACTTTGAAATTTTGTTTCTTTTCTTATATCTATTTTTAAAAATTTATTCTAAAATTAAAAAATTTGAAACATAAAGTAAAAAAAAATTCATAACATAACATTTCTAACATTAAACATACGTAAAATACTGGTAAAAACTAGAGCATATGCACTACACAATGTTCCAATATACGAAGCATTAAGAAACAAATAATTAGACTTTAGTTTTTATAAATATAAAATTAAAAAAAGAATTGATGTATTATTCAAAACATTGAAAAAATTATAATATATTATAAAAACTTTAAGGCAAATAAAAAATAATTGTAATGACTAATAACGCAAAAAATTTAAAAATTATGTAACACATTACATTAATAAATTATAATATTGATGCATGTTTTATGTTCTAGCAAATATTATAGAAAATATCTATTAATTGAATAAAAAAACAATTAAGAACACAAAATATTAAAGCTATTTAAAAGAATGATCATTACATAAGAAGCACTTAAGTGCATAAAATCTAAAATATTAGAAGATTATAAAGAGATTTATGACATGAAATAAGCCCAAATATCCAACATATAATTAAAAAGTTTTTGTTGTAATAGTAACAAAATAAATAGCAATCAAAAGTGAGTGATAAGATATTTCAAATAAAAATTGGTTTAATATTGTTTTTAATAACTAAAAGATATGACAAATAGGATGTCACAATCAAAAAATGTATTTTTCTAAAATTATTTCAAAATATCCACTAATGGCATAAAATACACATAACATTTTAAATTATAGTATATTGTTTTACTATTTCAAGTTGTATTTTATGTCTTATAATAATATATCTTGAATCAATGCATTACAAAGAAAACCCATTTTTACATAATATGTCAAAAGTTTTGAAGTTTTAAAAATTTCATTCCATTATTTTGATTCTTATTTCCATAATCTTATTTAAACTCAAAAAATTTAAAATTTTTTCACCATAAGAT
Source organism: Vanilla planifolia (assembly GCA_023846275.1). NCBI lineage: Eukaryota > Viridiplantae > Streptophyta > Magnoliopsida > Asparagales > Orchidaceae > Vanilla > Vanilla planifolia. Next base: position 2,721,732 of record JAIUJO010000052.1, read on the forward strand.
ATGACTTTTTATATTTTTTTAAAAAAAATTATGGTGTTCATTTGATAATTAAAAAAATGAGACATAAAAATTAAAAAAAAAATATTAACTTAAAATTTATGACATTAAATAGTGTTAAAGTAACTGCTAAATAATCTAGAGGACATGCTTTACACAATAATCCTTTAAATAGAATATTTTAAAACAAATAAATAAAAATTCATCTTCATTAATATCAAATTTTTAAAATGTTTAAATTATTCATATAGAATTTTAAAAAAACTGATATATCATTCCAAACAGTGAAAAAATCACTATAAATTTAAAAACTTTTAAAACAAATACAATATAACTATAATAACAAATAACCAAAAAATTTAAAAATTAACTTTTACATTTCATCAATAAAAAAGCACAGTTTTATATCTTCAATATTCTAGCAAATATTGTAAAATCTTATTTTTAATAAAAAGATAAAATGATTAACAACATAAAATATTTAAATTATTAAAAAGAATGGGTATTATCATAAAGCATTTAAATGCATAAAATACAAATTTTCATAAGATAGTAAAGACATTACATAAAAAAATAACTCTAAATGCATAAATTATAATGAATAAGTTTATGTTAGCTAATAAGAAAATGAATAACTATCAAAAAATAATTAATAAGATATTTTAATTAAAAATGAGATGAATATCTCTATTTTTAATGATCAAATGATATGACAAAAAATAATTACAATCTTAAACAATTTTTACAGAATCTTATTTAAGTTATTAAAATAATTTTAGAGTAGACACTAATAATATAAAATGTATTCAAAATCATAAGAATGTGCCAACTAACATAAACATGAGCCGCTATCCATGACATATAAAATAGATAATTCACAAACGAGGACGACCTCCAATTTATTTTTACTATTTCTGTTTTGATATTCCTCTTCTTATCGTTTTCGATTTTTCACCTTCCTTTATCACAACTTTTAGCATTTCAAATATTAAATATTTTAAAAATCTTTGTATATATATTTTTTGAAATTTTTGCATTTCTTTATTTACATTGTCATTATTTTTTTTGTTATAATTAGAAGTGATTTAGTATTTTTGTGTTGTATAAATAATTTATGTTATTTAGTCTATTAATATTTTATTATATTAATATTATTTTTTAAGTTTTAATATATTTTTACTTATCATATTTATGTAAATATTTTATATTTATTTAGTTTCATAATATTTTGTTATATTGATGATATTGCTTAAGGTTTAATATATTTTTACTTATGTTTACATTTTAATTCAATTATTAGTTAAAATTAAAAATTTCAACTTATGTTTTATATTTATGAAAAACACTTATTTTGTAAATTACAAACAAAAATTAAATTTTTTATGTTTAACACAATATTTAATATTCTAAATATTTATATGAAAGACATTTTTTATGTTTTTCAAAATTTTTTAAGGTGAAAACTTTTTTGTTATTATAAGAACTTTATCTATTTTGATCTCCTGTGCTATTTGTCATTTAACAATGACATATATTCACAATTCTATAGATTATTTTTTAAAAAATTTAAATTTATTTCACGATATACATTAAAAAATTTCTTTAGCCCAAAAAAATTTAATAAAAAAATAAAATTGATTATTTAAAGTAGAATGATATAAGAAACAAGTCTAATGTGAAATAACAAAAATAAAAAACATTAAATATATATTATGATAAGCAAATATACTTTCAAAATTACTATAAATAAAAATTTTTAGAGAGTTGTATTGTAAACATATAAAATTCATAAGACAATTTGCAAAATTTATTATGATGTAAAGCTCACAAATTTACAAAGTAAAAAGTACAAAAATGTAGAAATAAACTAACAATAAAGCAGCATATTAAAAAGTTAAAAATATAAGACTACTTTAATTTATAATAATAAATGTATGACAAATTTATTATTGATAACAAAATAGATAGAAAGAAATTTATAAAATCTAACTTACAGAATTTTGAATATTTGATTATGCTAGTTTGTATTTTGTTTTTCTCTAAAACATTTTTTATTTTTGATCTTGTTTTCTTAAAATTTATTCTATTCATTAAATACATAATTTATGATTATATAATCTTATACAAAAATGAAAATTATAAATATTTTTCTTTGTTCTTTATCTATCAATATAACTATTTTTTTATATTTTAAATTTTTAATAACAAATTTGTTAATAATTAGCTTTTAATAATATTAATATTCTACTGCTAAAATTGTTTACTTCTCTTTCATCGTGGTTTAGTTTTACTTAAATTTAAATATTTCGACATTATTTTTAGGAATGTAATAAAAAAATTTAAATTCATAATGAATTGTTTATTATTTGCTAATGAAATTCTATTTCCAAAATTCCTTAATATTGTGAACTTCTTTTCAACTCTATGTTGGTCTTGTCTTCCCTTATACTTCTTGTATAATTTGAGTAGTTGTCTTTTGGCCTTGAAAAATATATTTCTTGTATTCTATCTAAAAATTTCCGTACATTTTGTTGAATATCACTTCGAAATTCTTCTATTTCTTATATCTTGAAATTCAACTGTGGTAAGGCTTTGGGTAGGATTAATAAACTAGCTTTGAAAGGGTGCTTATTTATCAATGCATGCACAATATGATTGTATGCAAGCCATACAAACATAACACTCTCATTCCATGTTTTTGGGTGATGGACAGTATAAACTCTAAGTATGCTTGACTAAAAATAGTATCCATCATTTCCTACAGCGCTCACTACATTATAATACTCTCTTTCCATGGAATTTCCCCTCTATGTAAAAGTGGTATCCGTCATTTCCAACATTAGTCAAAAAAAATTATTCAATAATTCAACTTCTTGATTTGATATGATTAAGGATGGACAACTTCTCTTCTTCTTCTCCTTGTTCTAATCCTACTTCTTTTTCTTCTACTTTTCCTTCTGAATCTTCTTCTTCATCTTTTTCCTCTTCTTCCTCTCTTCATCTTCTTCTACTTCTTTTACTTCATCCTCTTCTTCTTCTTCATCTCCTTCATCTTTTTTGTCCTACATTTCCTCTTCTTTTCTTCTTCTTCTTCTTCTTCTTCTTCTTCTTCTTCTTTATCTTCTTATTATTCTTCTTCTTCTTCAACATGTCCCTCTTCTTCTTCATCTTGTCTTTCTTTTTCTTCATTTTCATCTTCTGCTTATTCTACTTCTTCTTCTTCCTCTTCTTCTTCAACATCAACTTCTTCTTCTTATTCTTATTCTTATTCTCATTCTACTTCTTCATCTTTCTCCCATTAATTCATTCATTCATTCTTTCTTTCTTTCTTTCTTTCATGTTCTCCTTCTTCTACTTCTTCTTCTTTCCCTCTTCTTCTTCATCTTCAATTCTTCTTCTTCTTCCTCTTCTTGTTATTCTTCTTCTACTTATTCTTCTTTTACTTCCTCTTCTTCTTCTTCTTCTTCTTCTTCTTCTTCTTCTTCTTCTTCTTCTACATATGCTTCTTCTTCTTCTTCTTTCTTCTTTCTTTATTTAATTTTTCCTTTCATTCTTTCTTTCTTTCTTCTTCTTCTCGTTCTTCTTCTACTTCTTCTTCTATAGTTTTTCTTGATCCCCTTCATTCTCTCTTTCTTCTTCTTGTTCTTCCTCTTTCTTTCATTCTTCTTTTATTATCTCTTTGTTCTTGTTCTTGTTCTTTGTTTTCTTACTTTCTTTCTTTTTTCTTTCTTCTCCTTCTTCTTCTCCTTTTATTACTTTGACTTCACTTTCTTCTTCTTCATCTTCTTCTTCTCCTTCTCCTTCTTCTTTCTCCTTCTTCTTCTCCTTCTTCTTGTTCTTCTTTCTTTCTTTCTTTATTCTTTCCATCATTCATACTTTTTACCATTTTCTTCTTCGTCTCTGTCTTTTTCTTTTTCATCACCTTTCCTTCTTCATCTTCTTCTTCTTCTTCAATTACTACTACTATACTTCTCCTTCTATTTCTTTCTTTCTTTCTTTCTTTCTTTCTTTCTTCTTCTTTTTCTTCTTTTTTCCTTTCCTTCCTTCCTCTTCTTCTTCTCCTTCTTCTTCATCTTCTTCATGTTCTTCTTCTTTCTTTCTTCTTCTTCTTATTCTTCTTCTTCTTTTACTTCTTTTTTTCCTTCTTTCTTTTGTTTTTTCTCTTCTTCTTGTTCTTCTACTTCTTCTTCTTTATCTTTTTTTTCTTCTTTCTTTCTTTCATTCTTTTATTCTTTCATTCTTCTTTTGTTTTTTCAACTTCTCCTTCTACTTCTTCCTCTACTGCTTCCTCTTTTATCTTTTCTACCGTTCTAATTCTTCTTCTTCTTCTACTACTTCTTCTCCCTCTCATTATTTCTTTCTTTCATTCTTTCTTTTTTTTCTTTCTTTCTTTCTTGATCTTATCCATCTCCTTCATCATCATCTTCTTCTTCTTCTTTTCTTCTTCTTCTTTCTCTTCTTCTTCCTTCTTACTTTTCTTTCTTTATTTTGTTTTTCTTCTTCATCTTCTACTCGTTCTCTACCTCCACCTCCATCTTCATGATCTTCTTTTCATTATTCTACATCTTCTTCTTCTTCATCATCTTCTTCTTCTCTTGTTCTTTCTTTCTTTCTTTCTTTCCTCTTCCTCTCCTTTAAGTTGTAACTCAAATTGGGATTTTAGCTAGATGAAGATAATGATTCCCTATGCATTTGATTAATGCACCATAGTTGTTTTGTTTGTTTTGCAAAACTAGTATGGCCAAAAATGCGTCTTTTTACTACTTCTTTCTCTGTCTTTCCTAAGGATTGTGTTGAATTAGGGTTTGTTCATCTCTGTAAATAAATGACCAATTTTTTTCATTACATCATGCATTCTAGAGTTCTCTTTGTTTCTACAATTTTGGATGAAAAATATTCACACGAGTATGATTAAAACATGTGATCAAATAAACTTTTATACATGTATGAAGGCAAAAGCAAAATATTCGTATAAAGATCGAATTATATTTCAACATTAATTTTTTTTATCAGAATATTAATTGATTTGATTTAATGATAGAGTTATTTTCTAATTTTCTAAGTTTTTATAAAAGAACTTTTAAAAGAATTGAAATTTTTTTAAGATTTCATTGAGGGCCTTTACATGTACGTGAACAATTATTTTTTCCTGGTTATATATAATTATTCATTTATTGATTCCTTTTCCATCATGAAAAGCTAGAACAATGGCTTAATTAAACCTACATTATGACAGTACTATAACCATCAATGGCATATTTACTTTTTGCAAGAAAAGTGCAATTGCTTGTTCACTTGTAATTTCTTATTCGTATGACATTACTCTTACCACCTTGGAGATTCTATCTTCCAATAGAAATAAATAATTATGTCCTCATAAAGTCATTGATAAATAATTGATAAAATCCATTGAGATAATATTCCAAGGACTTGTTTGTATTGGTAGTAGTATAGACAATTCTTATTTATGACCTGATGATTTTTATGCAACAAAAAGTGTTCACGTATCAATAAGTTTCTTGACATTTAAATTCATGTGGGGTCGATAAGAATACCTTTGAAAATTAAGAGTGGTCATTTAAACTCCAAAGTGTCTCAAGACCTTGGCAATCTGAGCCACACTTATGCATCATTTTTTATCACCATCTTGATGTACAACACTTTTTTTTCCATAAAATACTATGATTATTTACTTGCTTTTGTCTCTTGATATATTTTGCAAAAGTTGGGATCATCTTTATAATTCATAACTCACTTCTTAAATTCTATAGGTTATATTTGCATAGAAGTTGCTAAACATTGTAAGATTGAAGAAGGTAGAGAAAGCATATTTACAAGTTTGTTCAGATTTTTTTCTTATATTCAATAGTCAAGCTAAATTATTTTAGGTATGACGACCACTTGAAGTGTCGTGCATGCTGTTGCTTTGATTGAGTCTACAAATATTTGAGTGGCTAACGATTTAAATATACTATGAATTATTTTCTAAGGATGTTGGCCTCTAATGTCTTATAGATTGATGTAAACAAATTAACTCTTTATCATTGATTAGATTTTTTCTATTCTACTAGTAGGAATTAAGAATAGTATGCTAGTAGCATGCCTTATTCCATAAACTTTACTTTGATAACTTACCGTGATGCATCTACTTGAATCTCAAATGGATGTTGTAGTTTGGTAGAGCTATAACTGGTGCTTCACAAATTACCTCTTTTAAGTATCAAAATTTTTATTGAGGTAGTATTATCCACTCAAATTTTAGATGTTGGCAAGTTAGTGTATGACAAACTCCATGAAAACCCCTAACATTGGTAACATCATGAGGATTAGACCATTCCTCAATTGCAATAATCTTCTCCTTATTAATATTTATTTTACCCTTTCCAACTTAATATACAAAATATAAATGGTTTCCCTTGCATACTCACGCTTCTTCCCATTCAACTATAAATGATGGGATTGTAATATATCAAACACATTTCATAAATTCTTTATACGTCCTTCATGTGTACTACTACAAATGAGAATGTAGACTCGCATAAAATCTTTAAAGTAAAAGAAATGAAGAACGTTTATTAGTCACATGACTATTGCTTGAGCATTGCACAACTCAAATGTCATTGCTAGCCATTCATACAATCTTTGTAGATTCTTAAATGTATTTTCCAAAGTTTCTCCTTCCATAATATGTAATTGATGATACCTTACTTAAACATCTAATTTTGTGAATGCTCAAGCATGCTTTAGTTCGTCTAATAAATCATTAATTCTTCATAATGGACACCTATTCCTACAAGTAATTTTGTTAAGAGCTCGACAATCCACACTCATGCAACAACTTCCATCTCTTTTTGTGCTAATTGAACTGGAGAGCCGAATGTTGAATTAGTAGGCTTGGGCACTCAATTCTTCAATAGCTCTATGACTTGTCTATCAATCACTTCATTTTTTACTAAGTTATGATATATATCTTTGTTCATAAGTGTTGCTTTCGTAAAAGTTAATCTAATGCTTCAAAACACAATTTGGCATTGAGTTTTTAGTTTAGTAAATAGTGTAGAATATTCTCTTAGTGTCTTCTAAAGTTGTTTAAGGTGATTACTATATTTTTTGGAGCTAATATTCAGCTTCTCAAGTCTAATTAAAAAAAACACATAATCTAGAATTTTATTTCCTAATCTTTTTTCTTGCCTAGTAGTAATAATATCTACTATTAACTTTCTTTTATTCCATATTACAATAAATTTCTATCCATCCTTTATGAATCTATACTATTGGGCTTGACAAAAGCATATATCATTTGAGTACACAAGTATGAGTAGCCAATTATGATATGGCAAATATCAAATAGAACTGCTTCATGGACAACTTCATCAATATATTCTTAAGTGATTTCGAATTTTTACTTTTATATTATCTATAAACTCTAACTTTAGAGACTTTTGACTCAACCCATGAGAATAAGGCTTGGATAAGTACCACTTTCTAAGCAAAGGTTCTTCACAAAGCTTTTAAATATCAAACTTTTCTTACTACTAGTGTCTATGATATCATTGACCAACTCATTTACATGAATATAGGTTGAAAAGAGCTCCACTTTTCCTACTATAATTTCGTTAATTATGAGCTCTATTGGCCCTACTAAAAGAGATTGTCTTATCTTTTTATTCTTGAGCCTCAAGAATCATCTCAATTTTAGTTGCAAGAAAGATCTTTTTTCCCTATTTTTCTTAAACGTCTCTAACAAAAGATCAGTGTAAAAGATCCAACATTGTTCTCAAATGTGACTGCATTTTGTAGTGGTTACAATTTTTGTGACTCCCACTGGTAAATGGTGTTGTTATTATTGTGGTTGTCATCCACTTTATTGGGTGTTAATCTCTCCTCTTTTGTCAATTCATTATATTAGTGTTAATCTTCCCAAAATATGAAATCCAATGTCTTTGGTTCCATATTTTGATTCTTCATTTCAATGACCATTATGTCAGTGGCCATTATAAATCTACTTCCTTAAACCAAAGATTGTATAAGGAATAAGGTTAGTTATGTAGTAATAGGATAATAGAAACCTTAGAAGTACATCAATAAAGTCTACATCTTTGAAATTGATATCCTTAATACTATAGGTTGTCTTTTGAAATTTAATGGAGTAATCTTAGACTATTTGCATTTGTAAATATCATAGATAATGCTACCTCCTCCATCTTTCATAAACAATGGGATAAAATTTTCTCAAATTAATTTTTAAACAGACTCCATATTAGCTCCATATCTAAAATAGTTCTTAAATTTATGTTCAACTAAGCAAACACTTGGCTCAACATTTTCAATCAAGCATATACTAGTTTGTTAAATGAAGAGTAGTTCTACAAAGAGAAATACATTCTTGGTTGTTTTAATTACGCCTCTAATGTTTTGTAACCAAAGTACAATCATTGATAGGGTATATCTAACTTGGATTGAGCTTATCACTTCTCAAGAATTGATTACACTAATGATGGCATCCTCAATGTATCCCAAGGGTCCCTGAATTAAAATTTTTCTTTCCATGGTGATTTTTCTTCCAAAGTTATGATGGAGTATATCAATTTTTTTACACCATCACATTAAGCACTTCTATTTGTTTTGTTAACAGTGCAACTTGTGCTTTCATAAGAATATTGATTCCTCCAAGAACTTCTCCCTCTTTCATTCATCATTATTACCTCCTTATATAGGGGTGGATATACATTTTAATGCAAAAAGTATAATATTTTATTTTTTAAAAGACACATTTGACCATTGACCTAAAGCATACAACTTGTAGATTTTAGTTCATCTCATCCCTTAAAAGAGTGTGCATAGATTTCAGATGCCACCAAGCACAACGTGCTTGTAGGTGAGGCATGGTAAGCAATAACAAATAGACATTCAATTACTCAAATGATTTAGTGAGGACCTCTAAGAAAAAGCAAAGGCACTTAACCATTTCTAGATGGATCAAGATGTCTTTATAATGGCTATCAATCACATGTCAAGATGAAAAGATACTAAGTGGAATGTAAAAAAGTGATTGTACATAAATTGGTCTGAAAAGGACTTTAGGTATCCCAAAATACAAACATTATAGATTGTAATGAATAGTATCCTAATTTTGAGCTTTAATGGTGTAGTTTGTTCTACAAAAGATTCATGCCTTAAGAACATGATCAAATTGCACAAAAGTAAGTTAACTTAATTTTTGGAACCTTTTGAAGGTAACAAAAATGGACATCATTCAAAGGAGCTAATGTTTTTCTATTTTGAAAGAAACTTCCCTAACAAAGTTAGGTGTTTAAGTTGTATGACTTCTAAGGACTAATAATGAAAATCTTGAACAACATCTACACATGGTCATAAAGCATGATACATAAATGAGGTGTACCCTTTTGTGTATGCCAAGAACTATTTCATTAATATAAGAGATCTTTGGTGGGCTTTAAGATTGTTGATGGAGGCTTTAAGAGATCTTAGATGATAGGGAGAATTCAGTTTCATTATTAAGGTTCAAGAATCTAAATATCACTCTTTTGGATAGAAACCTAATGAATCATGATTAGCTCAAAACATTTCAAATATAATGGTTTAATATATGAACTTAATCCTATTGGACTACTCCCATTTTTTGATCCTTCCTCCAACAATTAGATCTATTCTAAGACTTTTAAAATTCCAAAGCAGATGGACTAAAAGCATAGAATTCTATCTAGTGTTCGCTCAAAACTAATGTCTTCCAATTGTTGAGTATGGAATAAGGGCCTTAGCTTACAAAATGAGGAGACATAAAACTCAAGATGAAGAAAGCTAAACTTTGTAATATATTCTAGATGGTCCAAGAAGTAGAAGAGCCACTTTTGGATAAAGAAAAAGACCTTAACAAGCTATAAAACAATTTAAAATTTTGAATCGACCAAACATAGGATTAGTTGTTCATGGCTACTAAAATGGTGGAGATGTATTAAAAGCTTAAAGGCAAGTACTTTGTGGCTCAATGAATGTAATAAAAGCAAATCCACATAACGGCCACAAAAAAGCAAAGTAAGCTTAATATATAATGAATTAAAGATGGGAGTAGGATTTTGGGTCTCAGAGGAGGATTTATTTGCCAAATATGTTCTGGGTTGCTTTACCTCTCACCTATCAACTATCCCCACGGAGAAAAATTGGAGGACCTTTGATTTATTATCTTTAAATTCACTAAAAATGAATATGATGCTAATTGAGCCTATTTGTAAGGGGGAAATATAAAAATAGTATTTTTGATGGATTTTTCATGTGCTTTTAAATTGGGTAGGTTTAATAATTTCTTTTTCAAGAATTCTTGATCCATAATTCCATATGACAATTATGAAGTTGTCGATGACTTTCTTGTTGGCAACCAATTACATAGATAATTCATTAGTGCTAATGTAGTCTTCCTTCTAAGGACTTATTGCACTTAATCTATTAAAGATTGTATGCAATTTCACCCTTATATTTTCTATTAAAGATTTGTAAGGGGGAACAACATCAAGAGGTTCTTAGAATTCAAAAGATACTACCATCTATTCCCTTTTCTTGGAAGGACCTTGTTCAAAGGTATGAAGTATGTTGTTCACTTCCAAAACTACATTAACAAAACATGGAAGAAGATAATTGGTTAGAGGATGAAATAATTCTTAATGATGGGTTTTGATGGTTAGCCATGTCCTGTAATTAATTTCACTCTATACTCTAATGATCTATCCTTGAAATAATGTTATTAATATTGTAGAAAGTGTGATGAATGATTTCCTTTAGAGGAATAGTGATCTACCTTCAAAAATTTCTTTGCTAATATAGAGGCTCTTATAAATTTATTACATTTCACTAACAATAGGGGAAGTTGAATTTTTAATTTGTGGAAAAATGGCTTTTCTATGCATATAGGGTCTCCAATTCTTACTTTTATGGATTGTCAAAGGTACGCAAAGTTACTGAACCATTTTTCTATGATCCATGGCATTAAACATAACCAACTTGACATGGTTCATCTATTGCTTCTACACTGGTGCAATTGTAGCTGCAAAAAACTTTATGGCCATTAAGATATCTTGAGTTCTTCCATCTCTTATATGTTGCAATATCTAGAAGTTCAAAATTTAAAACTAAATAATAACAAAACATACTAGAGATTTCTATTATAAGTAGAGTTCAATGTAATAAATATGCCATTTTGAATTATAGTTTAATCTTGTAGAGATGCTCCAGAAATCTTCATTTGGTAAAATATTCATTGCTTCCTCTACATTCTTGGAACAAATGCAACGCAATTGAAGTGGTTAAGTTGACTCCCCCAACACTAACTTTTGTCAAATTATAAACTAGTTGATTGACTCCACGGAGCCAATGCATTGTGGGTTATGGTCGTGTGATCGTAGACCACTTCTATAATGCAATCACCACATTCTCAATTTATGAATGATCTAAAATAAATATTGGAGATAAGTCATGATTGAATCAAATAGTGAACCGATCCTTGTAATGTTTTGCTAAAGAATTGGAATCCATTCGTGCATGTTAATCCAGTAAAACAAATTGAATCAATTTTAGTGTAAAGAAATTCGATTCTAGCACATACTTAGAGAAGGCTATGTAGCGGTAAACCAATTCGCTCAATTTTGTAGCAATCATATTCATTTGGACATTCTAGATTCATAAAAAATTCTAAACAGTTGCAAATAATTAATTAAAAATTATAAGGAGAGATTTCCATATATTTATTAACAGATCATAAAGAAAGTCATCCTAAAAAATCCTTCTACAATCAAACTCATGAAATTCCTTCTTATGGAAATCACTAAGCAATTAGGGTTGAAAAATAAGAAGTAAAAGCTTGGAAAACAAACCACAAAACTTATCATATTTTTTAACTTTTTCTAAACAATTAAATTCCCATAGACCACTTGGGGCTTTGAAGTGCATGCCAAATAGGTCATATTTTGAGCCAACAGAACGAACCTACTTGACATGGCTCATTTCATTCAAGGGAAACCCATGTCCCAGGAATCTCTTAATTCTAATAGATGATACCAATTCTTCTTATATTAAATATAATGATTTTCCCTGTCCCAGGAATCTCTTAATTTCAAGATTTTTTTTGTCTATCCTGAACTTGGTTCTAACAAAAATACAAAAAGAACACATACAATTTTGACTACATTTGCTCAAGTAAATCGAGTATAAATTGTATTAAAATTATATTAAAATGTTGTTTATATTATTAGTACAATGGTAAATTTGTGAATTTGGAAGCTACCTATGAAATTTAGTTCTCTTTAGAAATTGGATTAATAAAGAATGAGAAAAAAACCAACACTTTCTTAATAATATCTTTGTTGTTTGATTGAATAACAAATGGAGCAATTTATTAATTCAATCACATGTAATGTTTCTTGAATTTCATCATTGGTATGACCTACTTCTTTGGCCAATTTTCCTCTCAATCAAACCAATGTAAGGACTAGCTCAACGACATCAATTAGGTATAACAGTTTTATTAAACAATACATAAATTTTTGTATTTCATTTGGATAATTAGGTGATTTGTTTCAATTCATTACATCTTCTTAATGGCTTTCTATCTTGCTAATATGGTCAAAAACATTTAAACAAATATGGTGACACTTATCTTCATTTTAAAACATATTGTTATGGAGTTCATCATTGTATTGTTTGAGAACTTCCTTCAAAGAAATACTATCATAGACTTTGATGAAAACGAACAAGGATCATTTAGATCACTATAGAAGCTTTTTAGTTGGTGTTAGGGACACTTTCATATGATAATTCTTCCAAAGATAATTTGAATTACATTGATGATGAGCATTTTCTTAAAAAGTTCAACATGATTCCTCAACCATCCTAGACTAACATTTCAATTAAAGACTACCATGCTCTATACATAATTATCAATTCTAATATATACATTTTCTCTTTTATGCCTCTACCTAGTGTTAGGATCATTTTGATATGATCACCCATTACTAAGGATTAGACAAATCTATTGATTCTAATTAGTCTTTGCTATTTTTATAGCAATGAAATCCATGAATGTAGAACATGCTATTTTACTTCATCGTAAGATGGTCATTATCTAAATATGTGGCATGGCACATGAAATTTTGATATGTATGGAATGCCTCTAATTTTTGTCGATGTTGTTCAATTATGACAACACATGAATACTATGTTTAAACTTATCCATTTAGGCACATTGTCTCAATTGGAGCATTTCAATTCTTAAATTAGCATCATTTATCACATCACCAATATTTTCATAGTATGTTTGCTATGATGATTCTATTCATATAGTGATTCGATTCATTCTGCTCTTATGTTTGCTTATATCATTTCAATGCATAAGTTATGTGGAATTGACCATGGTCAATGTGGATACCTTTATATATTTCATTTATTCAAACAAAAATATTGAATGGGTCATATAGGTACTTCAATGAGACACTCCAAATAATTTAATGGTAATAAATTAGCTTACAGCATTAATGCAAACAACCACATTGAAAGCTCAAGGATACCTATCCTCTTTCTCACATGTCAAATTTTGTATTTACAGGGCTTCATTATAACACTCACACATTTAAATTGCTAAACTCTATCTATAATAATCTCCATATGCAAAAAAAATTCATTTTTTTAAAAGAGAAGGTTCAGCAATGGCTTATAAGACCTTGTATTGAAAAAGCTGATTAAATGATTTCACAGGTTCTTAAGCAATTAAAATAAAAAGAAATAGAATTTGTGTAAATCTTTCTTAATGATTTTGTACAAATTTCTATTTCATTTTAAATTAAATTCATTTTCTTTAAATTTAGAAAAAAAATAAAAAAATTAGTTTGAAAATAATTAAAAAGTGCACCAATGCATTTAAAAAGTTTACTTAATTCCAAGCCCACAACCACCCCAAATAAAAGCCAAACAAAAACAAAACCAATTAGTACAAGCCTTTCACAAGAAAATAACTCACAAAAATGAAATAAAAAAGGTCAATAATAGCCTTTCAAAGAAATAAAACTAATTAAAGAAGAGAAATTGCAATGACACAAATCAAATTTAATTCTTATAGTATTCTTATGATTGACAAAATATTTAACAATGAATAAATGTATTATGCTTTGCTTGAATAAATTAAGAAATAAGAGAATACAAGCTATGTTGATTCAAGTAAAAGGAGTGTTCGAGCTCAATGTCTAAAGGATACAGCGAATGGAAACAATGGTGAGCACCTACAAATAAGACTTCAATTTTCTACATTATAAAATTCATAAACTTTTCACCAATCTTTTTATTTTGAAAAATAAAAAAATGATGAACATATTACAACAACTAGATGTAGTAACCAAGCTTCTTGATTTGCTGCAATGGGTCAAACGACTCTAATTTATTAGCAATTATTCAAATATAATCCTTATGCAAAATAATGAGTTGCATAGCTCAACAGTGTTAGTAAAAAAGTTGTTATGATCCATTAGACATCATTACCACTTTTAGAGTATGGAATATATCGTAATAAATTAGAGTCACATGATTGACTTTAATATGGATAGTTAGATAAAATGACATGATTGAATTAAGGTAAATGTGGGCTACATGATAGATTTTAACTTGGACTATTAGATCACAAAAGTTTCATAATCAATTAAATAAGTTTAAATTACATATAGATTAAAAAGTAGAGGAAATTTAGACCATACAGTCATGAAAATTATGTGATTGAATAATTGGAAATAAATTTGTGGTTTAGAAAGAAGGATGAGTTTCCAAACATTTGATCATGAAAATATTGTGATAAAACTGCTAGCTTTGGATCTACATGTTTTTGACTAGCAGATAAAATTTCAACTATTCAATTTATTGTTTGAATCAATTCCACACATACTTTCACTTTTTGGAAATTATATATGAAGAATGAATTGGGAATTTTTGTTTGGTATTGCTTATTTCCAGATAAGATAGCACTGCATCAGGGTCTATAAGTGTGCATACAATTATTAAAACATATAGGGCTCCCTAATTGATTTAAGAGATCACCACCCTTTCCTACTACTAAGTACATAACAAGTTGAGTGGTTTTATGACATTGTACATTAGCTTAAAAGTTTACGAGCAATTTTTTGATATGATAATGTGATCCTTTATAGTTTTTTTACACTCATGGCTTTTATAAAAAACCAATAGACACGACAATGTAAGATCATTTAAGAGTTAGGATAAGAAAAATAATATATATATATATATATATATATTTATAATTATATCTGTACAATAGAATCTCTTTAATAAAAAAAAAGTGGTTACATTAATTATTAATTATCTGGCATATTTATTTTTTAAAATGTTTAATTTTTCCTTATTAAGAAATTATGAACATTATTATCCCCAAGAGATCATGGAAGATCAAAGAGGTTTTGATGACAATAGCCCAAATAGTGATGTTTAAAATAATAATAAAGCATGAATATATTTAATCTAAACAAGTCATGTAGAGGAGCTTCAAAGGAACATCAAGAACGTTTGCAAGCATGATGTTATGTTGTTGATAACAAGCCACACCTAGCCATTGTGCTTAGTTTGATGATAACAAACTTGATGTATTAATAATGGATTTGGTTGAGTGAATTTTTAGATATTAGAGAGTTGATATGTTTTTTCAAGAAAAAAATTAAAGAAGAAGAGAAAATATGAAATCTTATGAAATTAATCTTAATTGGTATAGTAAACATCATGTGATACATTTTGAATTTAATTTTATGTGTTTTAATTTTATCTTTGATTGTTTAATTTAACCTTTCATGCAAGCTACAAAAATGAAATTAAACTTTAAATTATGTATATTAAAAAATATTTTAGTTTTTAATATCATTTGTCATCATATATTGATTATCATCAGAATCATTTTTCTTATCTTTTAGAATTACTATTTCAAAAATAATTAATTAAATCTAAAATATTAAAAAAAATAATTCTAATTGAAGTAACAAACTTAAATCTATATAAAAAATGTTTGGCCTTGAGCAAAAAAATCCAAAGGTAGCTAACACTAAAATTAGACTAGTTCTAAAGAACACCAGATATCCTATAAGGAGCAAAACGAAGAGCAAGTACATCATGTTTGACTAAAACATATTGCTTTTCTGCATAGCTAACTTTCAAATTTAAAGGCTGATGTGAGTTGTCTAATCATAAAATTTTGTAATCAAATAGTTGTCAACTCATTTACCTTTTTATAAGCAATGATTTCATCAGTTTTGATCACACAATTTTATGATTGCATGGTTCAAATTTAATGCACAACTAAAAATTAAATCCAACTATCATATCACAATTTAGATCTAATAGTCGAGATGAAATCATAATTTGAAAACTACTCTGGTTTATTCAAAACTATCACTTCATATAATTTTCACTATCGAATGATTCAGGATGCTTCTCATGATGTGGCTCTTACAAAACCGCTATTTAACTATTATTTATTGGCAATTATAACTTTCATTAAAATAATATAATGTTTCTAATTAAAAAACATCCTTCAAATCCTAATGATTAATAGGCTGATTTGATAAGTGCTATTAGTCGATATAAAATGTTTATAAATAGGACAATTACTAAATAAAATAAATTGATGTAATTTTTACAAGAATATAAAAAAATGCTTCTACTAATGATGTTGAAGCCATTAGTAGCTTATGCTAATCATCACCTCCATTTCTTGTGTCATTTATCATCAGACTCAAATTCTTGCTTAAAATTAGTTAAGCTCTCATTTCCAAATTGATTAAATTAAAAATATTTGTATGTTATTGAGCATTTCATTAAGCATGAGAATTACACTTTATTGATTCTTATTGTTGCTTTCCTTTCATCTTTTTATAAATCCTTTTTTATTATAAGGCTTTTTTGCAAGTCTTTTCCTATTTAAATATTCTAAGGGTTAGCTTATCCATTTTTTTGAGTTATTTTCTATAAGTTGTTTTTGCATTCCTTGGCTTCTCCAAGTGTAAATGTAGTTTTGGTTTGAAGTCCACCACTTAGATATACTTGTGTACCATTAAAATTTTTGTCGTCTTTTGTTTCCATAATTTCACCAAAAATTGATTATTAAATAAAATTAATGTATTTTAAAAGAAAATTAAAATATGTATAAATTTACTTTTAAGGATTTGTTCAAACTTATTAAAAATAGTTTTATATATATTTTTAAATATTTTTATTGGAAACCAAAAGTTTTAATAGTAATTCATCATCCCTTTTGATAAACCGAACATCATGTGATGCAAGTAGTGCATTAGCATAAGATTAATGTTGAAACGTGAAATGAATTGTAAGTAGTAAATTTAGAAAAGGAGCATACTGAACCATAAGGAAGTAAGTTGATATTTGAAATTAGGAGTTGATAGCATAAGGGACATGGTACCAGACTTAAAGAACACACAAAGAAAATGAATAATTTTCAGAAAACATTTTCGCTCTGTAATTTTTAAAATTGACAAATCGTAGATATTGATTCCATTATTTTATGCATTATTGGTTTTCAAATTAATAAAAAAAATGAGCATTTGACGTGGCATTTCAAAAGAACATCAAACACAAACATCTAAACGATAGCGAGACGATAACATTTTTAATGTTTAGTATGAGCATGATGAAATTTGCAACATGATTTTAGGGTCATTCCTTTATTTTCTGCATTTTAAGTGCATTTTCCTTGGGCCCTTTCTTTTATGGTGAATCTAGATAAGTTCTCCATCCTTGCCCAACATAATAATTCCAATGTCATTGAAAAAGAGGTCAAGTTCAATGATGACTTTGCTTCAAACAAGGATTCTCCCTTCAAACTCACCCTAATAGGCTATGTTTTCAATTGGATGACTCAACATGGAATTATAAGACTAAGAACCAAAAAAAATTTGCTACATTGGATTTGCCATGATGGGGTAGACGTGTTCTCTTGAGATTTCACTAGAACTCGACAACATTTGATACTAGATGTATAATATTTGGAAAATCAAAGTCCTTCAAATGAGAAACTTAAAATATTTTCTAATGTTTTGGCTCAATATTGAACCTTTGAAAGCTATGGTGTGGATCTTATTGGAGAACATTTTAATCCACCTAGTCAACAAGTAGTCTCTATTCTCAATCATGTCAATAGTCAACAACCCTTTAAAAGTCGATTCTACACAAATCAACTTAACAAGGTGTAGTTCGACACTACCCAATGTACTGGTCAATCTTGTTAAAGATCATCCTTTAGATATTAGAATCTCTAGAAAGATTGCGATCAATAATGGATTTTGGAAAAGGAATTACGTAATTAAAATTTTACAAACACTATCTATGGAATTTTGAACAAGGATGCTTAATGGCCCAATGTAAGCAAGAAAACATTTGTAGATCCTTATTCGTAAGCAATGGTGAAGATGAGAAAATTCCAATTAGTTAAACAATAAGTAATGTGAAACATCCAACTTTGTTAGTCATCAATGTTGACACTTGAAGGCATAGAAATTAGTAAGTGTACCACAAGATCTTATGTCACCATAATTAAAAGAAATAACTCACTCCACTACATCATAGAACATTAAAACTTAATAAAAGAACCTAATTATATAATGAATCATTGATTTGTTCATTTTTATGATCAACTTCAATGATAAATTGTGACATATGTGTAAAACATTTAAGCCTAACTTGAAACAAAAGAAGGATGTGTAGCATAAACAATAAGTGGAGATTTAATCTGTTAAAAACCTTAGTAAGGACCTCTAGGAAAAACCAAAGGATCTTAAGCATTTTGAGATAGACTATAATGGCTTTATAGTGGATACCAACCATAACTCAAGAAATAGGAAACTAAATAGAATGTAAAAAATTGATTTTCTAGAAAAAGACCAAGGGAAGCCTTTAGGAATCTCATAATGCAAATATCACATATTACATTTAATAACTCCTTGATTTTAAACATCAAGGGTGTAGTTAGTTCTATAGTGCCTTGATGTCATAATGACATGATCAAAATGCACAAAATTAAGTTAATTTCAATGCCAAACAATGAAAATGAAGAAAAATACCTTCACGTAGTTATAATGCATGATATATAAATGGTGTGTTACGTATTGAATCATGATTGGTTCATAGAATTTCCTACTATAATTGTTCAACATAAGAACAATATCTTATCAGACTACTCCTTATATCGATCGTTTGTCCATCAATTATTAAATCTAACACTAGAAAACTAAGATTCCAAAGAACTTGAGTTGAAGACATAGAATTCTATCTAGTGGTTCATTAGAATTGGAGTCATCCAATTCCTAGGTTAGGAATGAGAGCCCTCGCTTACAAGTTGATGAGAGTTAACAATCCCTTTTAAAGAATGAAGTAAAACTTAATTTTTATAATGTATTTTATAAGATTGAATTATCAGAATAACGTGTTTTAAAGAGCGAAAACAAACTCAAAGTGTTATAGTGGAGTTATCAAGTTTGGAACTATCTGAGCTTTGGGTCAGCTAATAATGGTTGCTAAACTAGCGGAGACTATTAGTGCCAGAAGACATTTACTGTATGACTCAAGGATGGCGATAAAAACACTAATGCCTTCTACACAATGGTCAATAACAAGAAAAGGGTTGTTAATACATAAAGAATTAAAGATTCAACTAGGAGTTGGGTATCAAAGGAGGATTTAATTTCTAAATATGTCATGGATTACTTGAACTCTAACTAGTCACTACTAAAAAAATGGGAGGTGCTTTTTTTGCTTTGATATGCTTAGACTCACTAAATAGTACAATTGTGTTGAATCTGCATGCTAGCAAGGAGGAAATATAACAAATTATTTTTTGGATGGATTCTTTAAGTTCTTGTGGATTGGATGGGTTTAATGATTTCATTTATAAGCATTATTTCACCATAAATCTAGATGACATTTATGATGTTATCATTGTTTTTCTTTTTGCTAGCCCATCACCTAAAGAATTCACTAATACTAATATAATCTTCCTTTTGAAGTCTTAATGTAGTACATCTTTTGAAGATTTTAGAACAACTTTTTTCTATAGTTTCTTCTAAAAAATACTAAGGTTTTAATAGTTAGCTTACAGTGTTTCCTACTCAGTATCATCTCGATGGAGCAATTAGCGTTTACGAAGGGAGTTCACTAAAAATATCTTACTTTCGTAAGAACTACTTAATATTTTAAATCACAAGATCCAAGGTAATAACTCTATTATCAAGCTAAATTTTAGGAATGTATTTAGTAGTAAACCTTAGTGTTTTGTTAACACATATTACACAAGTTTAACTTCCATATTTAATTCATTATTCTAGTGATGAGTATTTATAATATAAGTTGTTTGTTAATCATTATTAATGAGAAAGGAAATGATTCCTTCCAATTGTCTCATTAGCTAAAGCAAGGTAATGCTTTATCCCTATTTTTTTTTCCATATTGTGGTTGAAGTGCTAAGAAGAGTGTTAAACAATCTATATATAAAAGGAAAACAAAATCTCGAAACCCCCTAATGGGCTTGTTAACCAAACTCCCATTTGTGCTTTGTCGATGGCTTTATCACCTTTTAAAGAGGTGGCAAATAGTGCATTAAAACTATCAAGTTATTTTACTCTAAGCTCAAGAGCACATAAGGTTTGCATATTGAAGTACAAAAGGATTTCTTTATTGGATTGAAAAACATGAATAACAAGCTTGAGAACATCATTTAGGAACTCTTGTGATTCAATATATGCTACCTTCCAATCCCTTCACTTGAAAGCACATTGTTTAAAGCTAAGAAATAGGTGGTTCACTTCCAATATTAGATTAATAATATTTGCAAGAAGAAATTTCTCTTAATGGGAGTTAATAATGGTCAATAATGTCCTCTAACTAATACAACTTTTACTCTAATGATGCTTTATCTACCTAACAAGATTATTAATATAGTAGAAAGTGTGACAAGTGGTTTCCTATATTCTAATATTGATCAGGTGAGTAATCAAAATTTGGCCAACTAGAAAAAAATTAGGTTCACCTAAGAAAACTATGGATAAGTGGTTAAGAAATTGGAATATTTTAAGGATTCATGTAATGCAAGGCTTTGCTAGATGGTCTACACTACAAATACTATCTAGGCTAGAAACATAAGTGGCAATTACTTCAATAAAAATTGTTATGAAGCATGCTCATAACTTGGAATGATTTAGAGAAAATCATTCTCACTATTTTTATACATGGAACCAAATAGACATGGATGGATACAATTCACTATCAATTCAACATGATAAAAGTTTATAAGTAATTCTCTTAAAAAAATAATGTAAAGTACTTGTCAGCGATGCAAAAATTACTTCTTAATGTGGAGGCACCTAAATAGTTCATTGCCATTTGCTAACAACTTGAAGAAATTGAATTTTAAATTCATAAACAAATATCCTTTTTGTGCATATAGGGATTTTTAAATTAATGCTTTTATGGAATGTCCTAGTTGTACAAACTTATGAAGCCACTTTGCACTAAAGTTTGGCATTGAACACATCCAACTTGATGCTTCTACAGTGGTGGAATTATAGTAACACACATCAAGGCCTTATATAGTGATTGCTTAGGTCTAAGTCATTGTTATCATGAAGTCAATACTTCATCTAATAATGTTTTTTATGATTATTATTTGAAAGATGGTATTTTTATGTATCTCAACTTTACATACCCCACCCCACACATCTCTTAAGGATTTTCTTGTCTAACAAATACATCCTAGAAGTCTCAGAAGAATTTTGGTCGTGTCAAAATAATAAGAGTGACCGATTGACTTCATGAGCCAAGATTTCTAAAAAAGTTGCATCGACAGATTTTTAATGTTGAACATGCGCCACAACTAAATTAGGTAATTATAGTCAAGGGGCATATGCACCATTACTTATAACACATTGACCATGGAAACATGTAAGGATGGACTTAGTATTATGATTTCTCAAAGTCATTAGAAATAATAGTTTCAATATTCATATTGATATGTTTTCTAAAATGATTCATTTTATACCTTACAATAAGACATGAAATACCTCCTATATTACAAAGTGATTTCTTGATGAAATTATGAATCTATATTACAAAGTGATTTATTGTGACTTACTTTCTTGCATTTTTCTTCATATTTTTTTTTATGAACCAAAATGCTAAAATTCAATATAAAGTATGATTTTTAATAATCAAAAATTTGAATAATCAAAGTTCTCCACCATTGGTTATGCCAATTAGCTAACAAGTTTTATCAAAGTAGATTGTTGCTTTGTGTAGAGAAGTTATTTATTCCATAGGCCTAACATTATGGAGTAGATCCTCTATAGGTATATTACATTATTTCTTTAAAATTTTACAAAATCTCATTTGGAAGCATGCTCAACTACCCAGCAATGTTTGTAAGTCAGCAATTTTAATTTTGGAAAAACTCTTTCCAACTATTTTGTTCAAAATGTTGATTTAAAGTTGAGGAAATTATTTGAATAACTCATGTCATTATTATGAATATTTCTTATGAACTTAATGGCAAAAAATTATTCAAAAGGAATAAATAACTTTTTTGTGTTATATCATAAGAATTTGCATTGAATTGTTAATGAAAAGAACTTTCCTTAAGACTACGTGTGCATTAGATGGGTAATATGGAAAAGCAAGAAATAAGGTAATAAGAAGAAAAGAAAGAAGAAGAAAGAGAAGAAAAAGAACAGAAAGAGGTGCCCAAAAAGTATGTTGTCCTATTCTTGGAAAATAGCTCATGATCAAAGTGAATGTTCTTCATATAAAAAATTTCATTCAAGTGTTTTATTTTATGATGAATCATTTTCTTCAATTGATGAATGGAATTACAAATTTGGAAAACATATGGAGAAATATTTTTTTGTAAAGGAATATTGTACATTTCATGAAAATAGCATTAATGATCTAAAAATGAAATATGACTAACTCAAGAAAAACATGAACCATTATCATTGACAATTATTTGAACATTTCTTTCATTAGTGAATTACATTAAAAAAGGACTACTATGACATTGTTCTTTTAGAACATGATTCAATTTTCAATTATTTGATAACAAAAAACAACTTGCTCAGAAATGAAAATTTAGAATAGAATAATAAAAAATTTCTAGTCTTTGATTTGTATGAAATCTATTCTTTGAGGGACATATGTAGTTATAGCATCATATGTGCATACGCTTGCATCATGATATACTCTTGCTAACATTGACACTAAATAAAGTTTATCAATGGAAATGCTTTATCACCTAGGAGCAATTTGTATGCCATGCTTAGGTATCATCAAACATAATACCCAATTATTAATATAAACTAAATTATATTTTATTAGACTACCCATTCAGGAAAATCATTTTTTTAATTACATGTAAATATGTTTGAATTCTTTGGTGACATTGCTTTGGATGTGACTTGAAGTTGTTCAGTCACCACACACTACTTATAGTGAATCCCAAGTTTAATTTGGATTCCTAAACACAAAGCTTAGATAGGTTTATAGGTCTCCTTCCATTTTATGCTCTTATAAAGATTAACCTTAACTTTGGTTGGTTCAATGTGGCAAAACTTGCTGCTTATTAGGGTTAACATCTTCAACTAATGTATTTTAGAATTGTTCTATGTGAGTAGATAATATTATCACATCTTGGTCCTTTACATTATAGGCTAATTCTAAATTTTATTTTAAATATAAGTTTTATTTCAATATTTACTCACCATTATTTGCTATATGTCATAGAACTTAGTGTAACTATGATCATAATGATTAGCTTCAAGGCTTAATCATGTACACAACTCCTATCATCAAAAAAAAATATTAAACATAGAATGATGCCTTAAGATTTCAAGATCCTAATCAATAATGATAAATATGTTGTAAATATATTTAAATTATTCTATTAATTTTGACTCACAAAGAATTAAACTGCACCAAATTCGTACGGATTCATCCTTTTTGAATAAACCTAAGTTAAACAAGGAATCAAGATGAACTAGAATTCTTAATCCTTAAATACATATGTTGTGTTTCATATTT
The DNA here is from genome assembly GCA_023846275.1 of Vanilla planifolia. NCBI lineage: Eukaryota > Viridiplantae > Streptophyta > Magnoliopsida > Asparagales > Orchidaceae > Vanilla > Vanilla planifolia. The sequence goes on from JAIUJO010000052.1 coordinate 2,745,855, forward strand.
GAATGGTAAATATTCTAAATTCATATGTATTTAAGGCAAACATAGATTATTATATCTCAACCTGTTATGTACACTAATTAGTTATGGAACTAAAATTATATAAGAATTATTATCTAGTCTCATTACAAGTTGTCATATTTGAAGGCTTGATCATGGTACATAGTAAAGTGGCTAATAATAGTAACTTATGATTCACCTAATTGCTTTGTTAATAAAGGATTATTACTAATCATTGCATATCTCAAATCATATTTGTTTATATTTACATTTAATACATGAATAACAATATTATATTACCAAAAATAAAATGATCAATAGTTATGATAGGTAGGTAGCTACAGTATAAACAAATAATTCCAATTTTCTACCAAACTGGAGTGATCAAGACTCTTGTAGGTGAGCCCTAGAACATATTTTAATTATACCATGCCAACTCGACTTTAGGCCTTCATAGCCAGTTGGAGGGCCTCACCTCCATCAACTATTCATTTATTGATGTTGTTGGTTACATTGCTAAGCTTTCACTTGTCTGCATCAACGAATAAGAAAGTCTAATGCTCGACTAATTATTATTTTCATTGAAAAAGAAACTGGTAAAATTGCCATATCATTCAAGCTTTAATTGATTAGGACATTTTCACACAAATCACCAAATATGGAAATAGTCCTAGTGGCATTTGAGAATATCAAAGTTTTAAAAAATTTTAAGGTTGGATCTATTGATAACTAACATGCACTAATTACATTAGCTAGATAATTTGTAATTTTAGGTTGTCTAGGAATGGAACATCAATGACTTTAAGCATGAAAACTTTAAGTGGCATCCTGAGTTTCACTTAAATGTTGGATCATCATTTGCTCTATTTTGGGTTTCATATTAGTATCTACTGACACATTTTTTTAATAAGGTAGCATTGTACTACTTAGTTTTGGTAGTAAAAAAAATCCTATTCATGTGGCAATTGCTACTATAAACCTAACAAGATATAGAAAGCAAGGATGTGTTGATGTGGATCTAGTAATGGAATCACATAGTTTCATTTACATAACAAAAAAAGGTGAAAACTCAAATGGATTATGGCAATGAATTAAATATGATAATTTGTTCTTGAATTGACTTCTATGTTTAAGGACACACCTCTCTTAAATGTAAAAATATAAAATGTCATCTAATATTGAACTTGTAATTGAGGCTTCCAAAGCACCAATAAGTGCAGATGAATAGAGTCTTACTATTGCACTATCTATGAATTTGGCTAATATGGTAAATGAAAAGTCATTGCAATCTAATAGATTATGTTAAGTAAGGATGCTTATGTAAAAATAATCAACACACCCACATTGTCACACCCCAATGAAGGAGTATATAAAATTCATAAATGATTGCGCTAATAAAATGGGTAAAATAATTAGCCCTTGCTCAGGAAAAACAAAGATTGCCAATCAATTTACATGGAACAACATGAAATTTTGAACCAAATTATTGATAATTAAATTTCTTTTAAAAGAACTCAAAGGTAGAATAAACAATTGTGTTTGGTTTATAATTTAGTAGCATCTTAGGATAAAGCTTATTTGTATTATGACTGAACAATCATTTAAAGATTTCAGCAAAGATTGACTTAAAAGAACTACAAATTCTTATCCAATGTAATTTAAAGAGAAAGATGTCAACCTATTTTAGAATAGACACTTAAAGAGAGACTAGAAATGGTTAAAAGAAGCATCTCAATTTGAGCAACATTCATAGAATTTCTTGATTCTCTAAAATTGCATAATAGATAACTTTTTTTTTATAACATCTTAGTTTAGAGTAAAAGAGTTGCAACAAATAAGAGTACTACAAGCTCTTTGATCTACTCAACAAAAAAGGATTACTTTGATTGCTATCAAGGAAACTTTGATTGATAATAACAAATTGCATAAACTATCTAAGAGATTAGATTTCAAGCACAAGTTAGTAATACGTCAAATAAGACTCAGATATTGTGAATAAAAAGCATCCATTGTCTAGCCTTAAATGAGGATGAGTACTCAATTGGTATGCTCATTTATAATCCAAGGGAGTAGAATGGTCCCTATTATACCTTTATGTATGCTAAATTCAAGGGCTAAAGAAAAGACACTTTAGTGCAATTTAACTCAAATTATAGAGAAAACTAAAGCTTTGTTTTTAATAATAGGTGACTTTAACATAAAAACTACACTTGATTAATAGAATGGCTCCTCCAATCCTATGTAGGATGTATTGAATGAATTCAATAATTATATTAGTCAATGGAGAATAAGAGACACCCATTCATGAGTCCTTCAATGACATGGTCAAAGAAAGGAAATGGAAAATGGTTTTAGAAAATATTGGACTGATAGTTTGAGAATCAAGCTTTGATTTTTCTATTCTGACAAACAATAATGCAACATTTATGTTGAATTACATCAAAGCATGCACATCTTCTCTAATCTATAAAGGATCCCACTCCTTTTGCCAAAGTTGTTAAAATTTCAAAAAGTGTCAGTGAAGCGTCTAACATTCACCAAAAATGCAAAACATTTTACAAAATTTTCCTGTCATTAAAATATTTAATAAATTTCTCACTTCAAAATTCACTTTTGTTATCACTTATAATGGTAAGTTGTGACCAAACTCCTTTTGTAATTTATTTATAAAGATATTAAATTGTCGATATGATTTACTCCTTTTCCTTAGGAAAAGTATCTATGCTTACTTAGAAAAGCGATCTAACACAATAGTTCATATTTCTAACATCACAAGCTCATGGGGTGTATATGTCAAAAAAATTTATTTGTAAAAGCTCCAAGAGTGTTTTAGAAGTTACAAGGTTTATTGTTTTAAAATTAATTTTTTATTTTTCCTAAACTATAAGGATGACAAGCATGATCATCTACAAAAGTCAATTTGGTTAAACCTCTTACTAAGTTATGTTTAATCATCTCTCTTAAGGTGTGTATTATCATGACAAAGTGTTGTATTGCAAAAGTTAGGTCAATAATATGTGATACAAAAAATTTTATTTGAAAATTATTTATTATTTTTAAACCATGTTGCAATAGCTGCTACATTTCCATCCTACTAGTTTTGCATATAATGACATCATGTGAAACACTAAAACTACTATTCCATCATTTATTTATACTATGTAAATTATAGTATTAACTTTGAAGAAATAAAAATTTATTAAAAAATTAGAATTTGCTATGGTACATATTTTTTGATGAATTTCTTTGAGATGTCCATAAATATTACCTTTATATCGAAATAGGTTTCTAGTGGGTGAATAGATTGAAATTTCTAGTCATATGTCTCAAACACCTGCAATTTATGAACCATGTCTTACTCAACCTTCAAAAGAAAGCCTTTCTATAATTATAAATTAATTTATTAGATTTAGCAAACCAATCTATTTTTGACCCAAAACACTTAAGAGTAGGTAAGCCATAATTATTTTTCAGCTACAACACATACTTAGGAAATTTAGATTAAATATTAGCTTTAATATTATATGCATGTGATGTACAATGTTGTTGCAAGCAATGATGACATGCAAAATTATTATTGTAACTATGAAAAATGTCAACATTACTGTTATTTATATGAAATCTTTTAGTATTTGAAACAAAAATATTTTTACTAATAGGTTTTCATTTAATGATAAGTAAGTAGAGTGTAAGATTTGTACTCCTTAAGTTCTTTAACTAACGATGCATGCTCCTTAATTTTTTGTGTTGATATATCATTATTCTTATATTCTTTACATAAACTTTCATATTTAACACAAACATAAATTAGTTGTTAATGAAATCTTTCATTAAAGTAACTTACCTCTGCTTTACTTAATGTTATTCTCTCTTTTTCTTCTTCCTTAAGAGCCATCACACAAAATGGCCTTTTATTGTTCCCTTATTCTTCACTTATCCTTGTCTGCTCTAAGTCACTTCAAGTTGTATTCAATGATTCCTTCTACGTTTTTCTTTTCCTCATTTCATTCTTCACTTTTTTTCATTTCATTCACCATGCTACTTTGACATGCCTTAGTTTGTCACATTTATGGAAAAAGATCTCTTTTTTCTCAAGCTCATCTAGGACCTTTGTTTCTTATATCTTTTTGCAATAAAAAAAACTTTAGAGAAACATTTGGAAAGTAGTGCTATACAATCTACATCTATAATTTCCTCTTTTAAAGAATCTTCAACTTTTGTTAGTCTTATTGTTTGCACTTTCTTGATTACATTTTTTTCTTAATCAAGCCTTCTTCCTATTTCCACCTCTCCATCTCAAGCTCATTCGTCTTGTGCCCACCTACAAAATCATCCGATGTCATGATAGAAATGTTTCTAACAATTTTAATGGTAGTTGTGAAACAATCACACTACTTTGGCAAAATTCTAAAGATCATTTTTAATTTATTCATTTGTAGATATAGGCTTTCCCAAACTAGCAATAAATTTGTAATATTAATAAAACTAGCAAATATTTTTTAATAAATTCATTAGAAAGAATTCTAAATAAGTCATAATCTTGTGTCATAATATATATTTTAGTTTCTTTAACTATAGATTTTCTTTTATTTTTTACCTTTAACTTGAGGTAAATTTAAAGCATTATTTCAAAATTAATATTTCTATTAAACTCAACAACATTTTAAGAATAACGTAAAATATTTATAGTATTTTCATTTAATTATATTTTTTCTCATATATTTTGGTAAATGTTTTAAGTACTATTACACCTTATGTAGTTTTTCAAAAAGTGAAATTTGAGTGAATTTTTTAGTAGCTCCAACATTTCACTATCTACTCTCCAAGTGGGTAGCAATCCTAGGGTTCAAATAGGGATTGTAATGACCAAAAAAGTGTTATAACATATTGAAAGATGCATCTTCACCAAAACTTACTAAAGTTTTCATTTGAGCCATAATTGTCCTTGGAGAACTTTGTCTCACTATATTAAAATCAAGGTAATGAGAGCCACATGATTGATTTTAATTTAGATCATTATATCAAAAATTGTGTAATCAAATCAAGGTAAATGAGAGTCACCTAATTGATTTTAATGTAGACTATTAATTCAAAAAATTATATGGTTAAATTACGGTAAAAGATAGATGTAAACTGTTACATAATAAATAATGCAAAATAAGATAAGTAGATTTAAATTTAGTCAATTTAGAAGGATAGATAAAACTTTGATAGCTTAAACCTACAAATTGTATGTCCATATGACTAAATTTAAAGCTACACATTTTTGAAAAAAAGGAAAAATATTTGAATGATCATGAAAATTGTATGATCATAGAACTAGATTTTTATTTATGCTTTAAAACGGAAGATGAACTTTAGATCACTCAATTTGACTACAAAATTGAATAGTGCACATTCACTTCCATTTTTTTTAAGTGATATGTGCAAATGAATTGGGAATTTTTGTCCCGCATTATTTATTTGGAAGTGTGATAGTTGTGTATAAGTTCTACTTGTGTGTATACAATAAGTAGAACATTTAAGGTTTCCTAATCCTTGGCTTACTTTGATGATAATGACCCTTTCTTTCTAATAAGTGCATAAAGGTTTAAAGAGTAATTTGTGACAAAATACTATAGCATATGAGTTCAGGATTCATGCCTTGACTAGATACTTAGCAAGGTCTTGGCTTACGTTATTTTGAGCAAAGTTTTTTCTTAATGAACTTTTTAAAATGATAAAAGTTTTAAATCTTATGTTTTCTAATATGAATAAATTTAAATAAATATTTCAGTGAAAATGAGTTTTGATTTTACTGTATTATAAAAATGATTTCAATCAAGCTTATCATTTGAATTAAGAAATTAAAATTCTTAAAATTAAATTAAAAATAAATTTCTCAATGATCTTTTACTCTAACAAAGACTATATTCATAGAATGTAATATTTGCTCTTCTATAAGTTCTTCCATGAACATAGAAATTAGTTGTCTAAAATCTAAAAAAATATGTTCAATAAAACTAAATAGAAATACTTCAATTTTATGATCAATTAAAGCAACATAACCACTGTTCAACTCCACACTAATTATGTGAAGAGGCAAATTGTTGTAGGACCTATATGCATGTTGAAGTCAAGGTTTTGTGTCAACATGGTTACAATTCTGGTTCATTTAGCATTAAACTTAAGAATAATTTAACTATTAAGATTTTAACTATTCACGATTCTTTAGCCATTTGTTTATGAGATTGACATTTTAACATACATATAGATCACACAAAGCAATGACCCTTATAATGAGTAGGATGAAAATAAATTTATATGCAGTATGAGTATCAAATGTTTTGTTTAACAGTGCTAATCCAAATTATTATGTAGATGACATGCTTAAAAAAGAAAAACTACTACATTAAGGGAGCTTTTCATAAGCTCCAACATTTGAAAGTTGAGACATTCTTAAGCAGTGTCTCCAATAGATATTTACTTGTGCTCAATTATGGATTAACCCATGAATTAATTAATTAAGCTATATAATACATTGATCTACTTGTCCTTGAAACATAAGATTTGTAGCACTCAATAAAAAGATATGGTATAAAAACAACATAATTAACATTGGAAATAATAAAATTACACAAAAATTAATTTTTTTTGCTAAATAAATTCTTGATTAAATGGAATATAAATAAAAGAATTGAATGAAGATTAAAGACTATCCATAAAAAATTATCTTAGCTCTCCTCTTCATTTGTTGTACTGCCAATTTTTTATCCATTTTTGTGAGCATACTTTTTTGTGTAATTACATGTTTTGTATAGGTAATATTTTAATTTTTTACATATTTATTTATTTTTTAATTTATTGTTTTTAAATCTATGACTTTTTAGTTTCTAATAACCAATTTGTTATACTACCATTAATCGAAAAGCTCTTTCTTGGTACAACATATTTAATATTTGTCTTTTTTATTAATTAGATTTCTATTCGATATTTTATTCTAATCTAATTTTGTTGGAATTTTTCATTTAAATATTTCATTATAGTTTTTACATTAAATTTTGTTATGTTTTTATAATTTTTATAAAAAAAAATTTTCTCTCTTTAGCAATTATTTGTCAAGATTAATTTTTAAAATATCATTTTTTTAATGTTTTATAAACATTTCAAAATACTATCATTAAATTAAAAACCATTTCATTGTAAATGTTTTTTAATATTTATCTAACTTATAAAAAAATAGCTTATTGTTTAATTATTTTTGAAATAGATGTAAAAGTTGTACATTTTTTCTCTTTTCCTTGTTAACCATAAACATATTTTTAATGCTATTTTTTATTTCTTTAGACATTATTTCTCTTAATTATCAAATCTTTATCTTTTATTGTAATATTTATTTTAACAATTTCAAGTTTTTTTTTTATTTTTTTACTTAGATTACCTACTATGCTTTCATGCAATTATTAGGATACCTTATTATAATATATTGTAAATTAGAAATTATTAATTATAAATATAAATATTTAATACTTTATATGTTTTTACTTATGTTACAATGTATTCTTTTCATCAATTGTTATAATGCTTTACATTGATATAGTATAAAAATAATTAGATAAAAACTATATTTTTTATACTTCATTCAAATTATTTGAAACAATTAAAATTATACTATGAAGATATTGTCTTTGTAAAAGTTTATTTATTTAATTAGCAATAAAGATAGCAAATACTAATTACAAATATCATTAATTAATTAACACTTTAAAAAGATAGTATTTGAGGTTCTTATTATTTTGACATATTTGTTGTTTTACATTCGTTAAAAAATTGATAAATCTTTTTTAAACTTTGATACTTTGATGTTCACTTAAATTTGAAAATTTTAAAAAGTTTGTTTTTTTGATAATTGTTTTATCATATTTTTATTTTTTTACCTTGTTCAAGTTGATTTTTATTCTCACATCACAAAGAAAACATTCTAATTGCTTGTAATCACAAAGATTTTATTTTTTTTTCTTTTCCAAAAATTTATTTCGTTTACTCTTTCAAATATATTTTTACTTTATTATAATATTTGTTAAATTTTAATTATAGAAATGATTTTATAATTAGAATTTACATAAAGTTTGTAAAATTTTAATAATGGTTTTGTGAATAAAAGTTAGTGAGGTTACCATAAAATCGGATAAACTATTAAAATATTTACATATTATGAATTTTGATTTCAATATTTGAAATATTTAAAATTCAAAACAAGTTTTGGTCTTATTATGTTTTTTTCACATGTTTTAATGCATTAGTAGTTTTACATTGCAATATGATTTTATATTCTTTGTCCATTTTACTATTTCTTTTGTAAAACTAATATTTGTTATTGTTATACTTCTATGATCAATTTTGTCAAATAACACACAATGATTTTTTAAGTTGATTTTGCAAAGAGAAAGCATGCAACAAAAAAAATACATAAACAAATTTAAATATATCATATGAGAAATTATGTTCACAATTTTCTTTTTTTAATCTTATTTATTTGTCATTTATATCTCGCACATTTTTTCAATTTTTGGGACTAAAAAGAAAATTAAATATTTAAATAATTAAAGTTTAATTTATAATAAGAAATAAATTATGTTTTCATTTGTAAAATATATTAAATATGAAATGCAAACTATCAAAAATGTTTTAGGTAGGTAAAAAAATTTTAATTTCTCGTTAAGAACATAACTCATAAAAATCTTTTTAATAATAATGTCATATTTGCAAGCATGTCGGTACAAAAATTTTTAAAACTGAAGATTGAAGGTAAAAAAACCATTCAAGTTAGCAAAAATTATAAAAGGATTTTAAAGAAAGAAATGTTTCATAATTGCATGAATTCTTAACATGATTAAAAACATGAGACTTTTTCAAAAACTATAGATCATTGAGATTAGTGGCCATTGAAAATGTTCAAAAAGAGGCTCACATAATCATCAAAAACAGTAAAATATGCAAGTGAAAAAAATAAAAAATTATAGAAAAAAATAATATGAAATTTCTAATATTTAAAACATGTGCAAAAGTTTTCCATTAAATTTTGCAAGAATTTTTTTTAAAAAAAATAATTCAAATAAAAATATTTGATGAAAAAAGAGAAACTAATAAATATTACAAAACAAAATAATTTTAGAAGTTATCAAAAAAAAAAAGTTTACAATCATAAGAGATAAAGAAATATATAAAAATTTAAAAAATTATGAATAATATTTTGTTAAAAAGAATACTTCTCAACTAATGTATATTTTTATAAATAAACTTGAAGAACTTAGCATAGAATAAAATGGTATGCAAACTAGTTGATTATCTATTATGATCATGCAAAATAAAGATCAAAATTGAATTTGTTACAAATCATTATTATAATTTAGTCCTGTCAGTTAACATAACACACAAAAATATAATAATAATGGTTAGAACAATTCTTCAAATCTATTATCAGTTTTATTAAGGATAAGCTTAGCATCCCCATGTCTAATGCTTACGTTAATTGTTCACATGCAATGCAAACAATTTTTAACAATTTAGAGTTTAAATAAATTAATTATGTAGTTTGTTTCTTAGAAATTATATTATGCTTATCATGATGAAATTATTTTATTATTAGGTTATGGTTTCTATACTATTATTATTGCTGAAATGTTTTGTTTGTTATGGTTTTAGTTTGAATTTTTTATTATTAAGTATTGCAAAAAAAATTTAGAAATTTATTTTTTTTCTTATAATTGGATTTTTTTATTTTCATATTTATATATTTTTTGTATTCGTTTCTTTTTATATTATGTTTAAACTATTACTCTATCATTTATTGAAATTATTAACATATTAGTTAAGAACTCAAATGCTTACTTTATTCAATTATTATTTTTTAGTTATTAGAAAGGATTGATATGCTAAGTTATCTATTGAGATTATAACATTAAACAAATTTGAATATATAATATATGGTTTATTTATTTACCTATATGAGTTATATTATTTAACTTATAATAATACATTTTAAATCATTGGACTATTACGAGAACCTTTTTTCACATACTACGAAATAACTTTTATAATTTTAAAAATAACTAACATTATATTTTTCCTTAGTTGCAAAATTTTATTTAAACTAAAACTAATTGAAATCTCCTCCAAAAAACATAATTTGCTAAACCTTTGTTATTTTATGCTTTATTAAAAGTTTATTCAATATTTAAACAAAATTTATAACTTAAAAATAAAGGAAATTCTTAGCATTAAAATTTATTACAACAAAAAATGGTACATTACTTGATAAACAATATTGAGAATATGATGTTCATTACATTCCATTACATAGAGCATTGAAAAACAAACAAATAAAAGTTAGGCATCATTATTATTAAATATTTAATTGGTTTAAATTGTAAGAATAAGAGTTCTTTTAATGAAATTGATCTATGGTTTCAAACAATGAAAATACAACAATATAAATTAAAATTTTAAAGAAAATAAATGATAATTGTATTTACAAATAACATAAAAATATTTAACAATATCTACCACATTCCAAAGACAAACAATTAAAGAGATATATGTCTTTTGTTCAAAAAATGTTTTTTTGTTTGAGAAAAAAATAATTAAAAACACAAAATATTAAAACTAATTAAAAGAACAAGCGTTTTCATAAAATGCACTTAAATGTATTAAATATTGAATATTACAAGATAATAAAAAAATTTACAACAGCAAATAAACTCAAATATTTGAAGTATAATGAATAATTTTTTGATATATTAACAAAAACATAAGGAATTATCAAGGATGACAATATGATATTTCAAACAAAAATTAGATAAAAATGTCTATTTATGAATGATTCAAAGAAATGATAAAGATTGCATGCCAATCATAAATCAAATTTACATAGTCTAATTTGACTAGTTAACATTATTTCAAAATAATAACTAACAATATAAAATACAATCAATATCAAGCAAAAATATTGCTTACTGTAGTCAAGAATCTTCCCCTTATCTATCACACATATCATTGAATGTTTCTAGTAGACAATGACTTTTAATTTGTTATATTATTTGTTTGTTTCTAAAAAAGGTTTCTTTATTATTTTAGATTTTTAATTAAATTTATTTATTTATTTATCTTTACTAAAAGTTATGTACACTTTTAACAATTAATAGATTTAGCATCTTAAATAATTGCTATTTTTTGCATATTTTTTTACTTTTTAACGTCTTTTATTTATATTGTTAGTATTTTTAGATTGAACTAAGAAAAGATTTATTATTCATGCATTTTGTAATTTTTTTTATTTTTTAGTCTATCAATATTGTGTTATATTGATGATATTTTTTTTAGTTTTAATATTTTTTATTTATCATGTCCATATTTTAAATTTAATTATTTTTCAAAATTATAATATTTTATGTTACGATTTTTATTTATGAAAAGTCACTTATTTTTAAAATTGCATTGAAACCTAAAATTCAATGATATTGACAAATATTTAATATTTTTAATATTTATATTAAAGTAATTTTTTCAAGATTCAAAATTTTTAAAATAAGAAAGATTTTTTTATTAATGTAAATACTTTTTCTTTTCTGATCTCATGTGATATTTTTTTGCCAATTATATTTCTTCACAATACTACAAATCATTTTTTTTAAAATAAAATTTATTTCATAATAAATGTTACAATATTTCTTGTGTGTTACATCTAATATTTGACATAATATAACCAATTTTTTGAGATGATTTAATCTAATAGCGTTTAGGTTGTGAGCACAAATAATTATTATGTGATATCTGACATAGTTCTTCATTTAGGTGACATATAGTTAAAGGCAATGTGATATCACTTATGTTATGCTCACATAATGAATGTGACCAATGCAGAAGTGATGCGCATCATCGTTATATGAATTTTTTTTAATATGAATAGTGAAAAGATTGACAAGCATATTTGTTTAAAGTGTTTAATGTGTTTTATATATAATGTATTTAGTATGAAATGACATCAGTGTGCTTTGTAAATCTTTTCCAATTTGAATAGATGTATTGGAGCAATACAATTGTTTAATTTTTAACATTTCTTAAGTTAGGCTTTTATTTAAATCAACGTCATATATATTTTAAATTTTAAATATCTTTTTTAATAAGTTTGTTTTAATAAATTGTTTTAAGTATTTTAAAGATCACTTTTTAATATTTAATATTATTAATACCAAATCGAATTTATACTTTCTAAATTTTTATGTATAATTAAATATTTTAAATAAGTCCTTATCATAAAAATTTTATTTTCAATATAATTGTATATATTTTTCTTATAAATTTTATCTCATAGTTTTTTATGCATTTTTTATTCGTTCAAAATATGAAGCTTAAAATAAAACCTAGTTAATTATATATTTTTTTATTATGATTAAAATTTATAATATTTGCACTTTCTTTATACCAATATTTATATTTTAGTTTTATTGATAGTTATAATTGTTTTAATTATATGGAGGTGTACAAACTTTTTTGTCATTACTATAAATGTCAAAAACATATATTGATGATGCATATAATTTTAATTATTATAGTTTCTCTTTTATTCCAAAATTTAATTAATTTTATACTTCTTTTTTTTGTCGTAATCGTGATTATAGAACTACTCTAAAAAATTATTATATTCAATGTGCAACAATTGTAAGAAATAGTCTATTAATTATGATTCATTTTAATTTTATATTTTATTTATATTTATATATTTACTGTTCTTGTTTTGTTGCATTCAATAATGTCTTTATAATCTTTAATTTTTTTAAATATATTTCATATATTTTTTTTTTAACAAGAATAATTTACAATAATTATTGGGACAGATTTTTCTAGTTCTTTACAAAATTTTATTAAATGTAAATTTTAAATATTGTTCACTTCTTTAACTATTATTTCTTTATAATTTTTTGAAAACATATTATAAATAACAAAATTATTCCAAAATAGTATGTGAATATGTTTGTCAAAAATTTTCAAACTTTAGTTTTATTGATGTTATGCTTTTTACGATGTTTTAACTTATCAACTCCAACATTTTTGCATTGCTTGTATATTAATCTCGTAAATGTTTTCACATATTTCGAAATAAATTTTAAAATTGCGAGTGTCATGATATGCTATACTTTTGAATTTTTAAATTTTGCATGAATATGTTTTGTAGGTTAGCATGTATATCATGATAATATAAATAAATAATTTTTATAAATTTAAATTCTATTTTTATCATTTATTTGCCATATAATTTTTTTAATATTGTATATACTTTTTTTAAGTATGCTTTAACATTTAAAATATTATTTTATGTAAGATATTTTTATTCTTTCATAGTTGTTTAATGTTATTTAAATTATGAAACATAAAATTTCCTTTATAAGAAAAAATAATGAATTTAAATTTGCCAAATTTTTTTAAAATTTGTCAGCATAATAATCTAGAAAATATAATAAATGTTCATCATAGATAAAAAAATTAAAGAACAAAAAATAAAATTTAAATAAATAAAATGTATTAATATTCAATCTATATACATAAATTTTCTAAGACAATTTTGAGTAGGGCAAGGCAGATTTCAAAGAAAATGTTCCATCGCGTCATCTCATAACATTTGGAATGTTTACATTTTTAATTCTGTAGATGTCCTTTACCATTGTTTTTTTGATTCTTTTATTAACGTTACTTTTGTTATTATATTTTTATTATTATAGGAATTTATAATTAAAATAAAACATCTTGATTAATACTTCAATAGTCAACTGGTTTCTAAATTATTTAAAATACTAAAAACTCAAACTAAATATTTCTCAAAGATTATATAATTAAAATTGTAAAATAATTATATTATAACAAAGATTTTGAAAATTTATCCGTACTTTTTTTTAGATTTCTTTTCATTTTTATATTGTTTTTATTTTTTGTACCTACATTGTTTCATGCATGTGTTGTTGGATTCTTATTTATAAGTTTTAAGCTTTTGAATTTTTTTTATTTTTATTTTTCTTTTAATTTGAATGTTGCGCTTTCACTACTGTGATTTGCTTTTTTACAAGGTTGCATTAAAAAAATATTTTAATTGTTAAACTTTTTTATTTATTTTTTCATGAAATTTATTTTACTTTAAATGACATGAGTTTTTCAAAATGACGTGCATATAATTAAAAATTTTTTAGTTTCCTGATTTTTAATTTATTTTATTTTATTTTGAGAACCACCTTTGACATGGTTTCAAATTACTTAAAACATTTTATTGTTATGTAATAGAATATTTTAGATCATTTAGTGCCTTATAGCATTGCTTACACTATTTAATTCACCACATCAATTTTTAACAACTATAATTTACTAAAAAAACATTTTTTCAAATATTATAAAATAATGTGTTATATTATATGCATGTATATATATTATCAATTTATTTCAATTCAAAGTTTATTTATAATTTAAAATATTATTATGAGCATAACATTTTAGAGAGGAATTTGAATAGCATTTTAGTACTAAAACATTAACTAAAAAATTAATGATTTCATAATTTAAAGTAAAATAATAGGAAAAAACAAACAAAGTGTTCTGTTAAAAATAACGTAAGTAAAATTTATTTACAGTTAAAATGAGAAAATAGTTTATATTGTAAAAACCTAAAGTTCTTTAAATAATTTGCTTAATTTTTTGTAATTTAAAGCACAAGTTTTTACAAAAGTAAAAAGGTGTAAAATAGAAGAAATAAACCAATAATAAAGTAGAGTATTAAAAGTTTAAAATATAGGAATAATTTTATGTTATATTAAATTTTTTTATAATAGTATATCGATAAGAAATTTGTTATTAAAAATAAAATGGATAGAATGAAAATTCTAACAAAAAATGGAGAGTAAATAAAAAGAGAAAGCAGCCATATTAAGGCTACTCATTCTAAATATCAATTATTAAAGTAAGGTTATACAAATGCTAGTTAGTATTATCATGTCTTCTTGATATCACTGACATTCTATTCACTCTTTCAAAAATTGTGATGATTTCTCTAATCCTAAAAAATTTTATAAATGACATGCATATCATTTTCAAAGTACTAAGAAATCCATTACCTTAATGACATTTTATATTTTTTAAAATTTTAATGTTTTTGTTGCATATCGTATGTTTGTGATACATTATTTAAAAAAATTATAGAACGAACATAATTTTTTTTAATATTATGCTTGATTTATTTAATGCCTTTCCTTTGTTAATTTTTATTGTTTTATTCAAAGTTATCAATAAAGTTTTTTGTAGCTAATTTTTGTTAAATTGCCAAACTATATTTAAGCATCTAATATTTTTTTAATTACACTTTTATGATACCAACATTAAGATTTTTTTAATTATCTTCAAAACATTAAACATTTTAATCTCATGCTTATTTTTTTTACATTAATGTTCTCACAAACCTAAAACCCTATTTAAATTATTATAATATAATATTTCTTATAATCAAATATATTACAATCCTATAGTTTTGTGCATTTTTCATTCAACATTTCATACACATTGTTTTTATTATACAATATATTATTGTGCATTTATTTATTTGAACTTATTTGACATAAATTTTGCATACCTTAAAAAACAAAATTAAGTTGATAAATTTTTTTAAAACAACTTTTGTTTTTGCTAAAATATTCTCACTATTTATGCTATTAAGATGATATTTAATGAAAATAGTTGTCAGATAATTTAAATCCTTTGTTATTTTTATCTTTATTTTTGATTAATTATTTTAATCTTTACATACATAATTTGTGATTATACAATCTTTTAAACACATAAAAATTCTCAATATTGTTAATTGCTTTTTATTGATTCTTATAATTATTTTTTTATCTTTAAATTTTTAAAAACATATTATTAAAGAATTAGTTTTCATTGTTATTAATATTCTATTATCCAAATTATCTACTTTTTTTATCTTAGTTGTTTACTTTTACATGAATTTTAAAATTTTAAAGTTACTTTTCAAAAATGAAATAAATGGATTAAAGTTCCTAAAGCAATCTTTATAACTTGCAAAAGAAATTATTTGATAAGATTCTATAGATATTGAAACAAAAATAAGTTGTTGTAAGCATAAATTTAACTAAATGTTTAATGTGTTTAAGAATTTCTACAACTATAATAATACACATAAATTATGGAAAAGCTTAGTTATCCAAGCATTATACTAAAACAAATATAAAAGATCATATTATAATAAAGAAATAAAAGATATTTTTATAATATTTTATCAAAATTAATCAAATTAAGGAAAAAATATCAATTCATTATTTGTAATAATATAAAATAATGAGCATTTGAAATGTTAAAATTCTTTGTATAACATTTCAAAGAAATTGGTATACTACGATGGACAATGAAAATACATTATCAAAAAATAAAAATTAAAAAATTGAACATTAGAAAATAAATAATATGACTAAAATTATATAATATTTTAAAGTTTTCTTGAACATCACTTTGATAAATTTTTCAACCAAACATATTGTTTGAAATAATTTGAAAATAAAATAACTAAATTAAAATAAGAAAATAAAAAAATACGAAAAAAAAGTTTGTTAATTCCTGAAATTAACATGCAAATTTTGCCAATGCAATGCTTATGAGCTGACCAAAATAAAAAAAATTATTAAAATAGTTCAAAAATACTAAATTTGCAAAAACAAACATACAAGAAAAGAATAATGCTTTTTATAAGTAAAAAAAATTCACTACTAGAATATTACATGAAATATATTTTTATAAATAAAATGTAAAAAATATTTTTAAACTTTGAATAAAAATAAAAAGGACTTTTCTAAAAGGATACATACAAAAATCAAATATTTTTTAACCAATTATCAAAATTGTGTACTAAGGTATGAAAAACATTTCATAACACCTATAATAATGTATCACAAAGAAAAGGAAATGCCAATTAATATTATCATAAACCTTCTACAAGTCCAACTAAACTTCATTAATTATTGGGAATTTTTTGCTTTTAGTTACTTGTCTATAAGAGCTATTTACTACTTAATTATTTTAGAATATTAAAATTTTCATGTAGTCAACATTGAGAATATTTTCTTAGGAATTATGCTATGAATTTTTTTTTAACATTTTTAAAATTACATTATTTTATTAGATTTTTGTATTTTTAAATCTTTACTTTGTTAACTTTTTATTATAATATGTAGTTTTGTTAAATTAAATTATTTAGAAATGTTTTTTAAAACTTTGTATAGATGTGCAAAAAAATTTATATTTTCATTATATTGTTGTTACTTTTTTTTCTTGTACTTTTGTGTTGTTTATGTACACAAAACATAATTGTTCTTAGGTTAATTATTTGATATGTTATAATTTTTATGAAATTTCTATGTTTATTAATTATAATAACTCATTTTTTATGCTTCAATTGTAATATTGAAATATAATTTTGAAATATTGTAACACGTAAATAGAAAACAACTTCAGGACATGTTATTCAAACAAATCTACACATTTTAGATTTTCATTTTCTGAATAGTTTATATATTATTATTCCTTACATTACAGATCCTTTGCTTATACTAACATATTTTTTTGTTAATATATTAATATTTTAAAATTAAATTATAAAAATTTTCACTTTTTTAGTTTTTTTAGAATTTTTAGATGGCACACAAAGTATCACTACTTTAATTCCTATGGTCTTTTTATTTATATTATCTAATTCAATCATATTTTTAATAGAATGTTTTTTGAGCATTTTGAAGTCATTTGTTAAAGAATAGTTTGGAATTTTGCTTATGTATTGGAACTAAAATATCCAAAAAATTAAATATTTTTTACAATGTATTAAAAATGATATTTAAAATTTAAATAAAATAAATAAGCAAAACAAATATGAATATTATGTCAACAAAAATCGCACCAACAATTAAGGCAATTTAAGATTTCCAATAAATTAGCTTTATGCATATGTTGTAAAAAGCATATAAGTAATACAATATTTTTAAAAATGCAAATATAATATCAAATATGAGAGTAAAGAGAAAAAGGTTTATTATCAATGTAAATGAGTATAATTGTGAAAGAAAATTCAATAACTAATAGGCTCATCATGCTATTATGAGAAGTATATTTTTGAAATTAATAATATTTTACACACTAAAAAATCTAAAACCATTTGCATTATTGAATTATTCATATTTAATTGAACAAATTATTTTGATGGGATAACTTTAAATAAAATGTTGTGCAATTCCAAACTTGGGAAACATACAAACATAAAGAAAATAATCAAGTAAAAAGTACAAAATTTTACAAATTTAAAACATTACAAAATATTTGTAACATAATATTGATAAGTAATGATAAAAAAATGTTTAACAAAATAATACTAATATAAACTCTTTTAAACTCAAAAAGAAAAATAATAAGTATTATATAACATCTAAAGGTTTTAATCTATGTTGCTAAATTAATATAAAAAAGATAATATATTAAATAATAAATAAAATAAACAATATTAGAAATAACTTCATTATATATTAATAAAAATATCTCAGCAATTAGGAGAAGGAAAATATTTTTTAATGGATAAAAATGGTACAACAATAAAGTAATACACCATGGAATATCATATACATAATGTAAACCATATTCTGATCTACAAAAGGCTCCTTGTTATCTAGGTGCACAAAAGGAAAAGCATGCTCATGCATGCTTAAGTATTTTTCATATATACCTTGAGCATTTATAATCATTTAAAAGATGTGTTGTACCCATATAAGGCATGCCCACACAAGTTACTTGTATGCATTTTAGTTCTAAAAGTTTAGACTCTTGTATTAAGATCGTGATCTCGTTTATGAAATTTTTTGTACACTATACCTTTAGAACATTTTCTAATAAATATATTTTATACATACCTTTAAATATCTTGAGCATTCAAATAGGTTAATAGCTTGTGTATCCTTATTAATTTGAGTTTTTTATTTCTAATTAAAGGTTTTTTCCATTTTTAAGAAATTCTTATTATGCTTAGTAAATATTTAAATTTTTTAAAATAGTTTATAAAAATGATGATATGTTTCTTTTTTAGGTTTCCATTTTTTTGACACACATATCATTATAATTTTTTTATTTAATTATAAAAAAATTCAACTATGCTTTTTCCAAAAATTAATTTTCTTATTTATAGTTAGTCATTAATGATAGTTTCAACAATTTTAAAACTCTTTAGTGGTACACATTATTTTAGTATTTATTATGTTTACACACAAAAAGAAGTTGTTTGAGTAAAACACAAATAGTTCTACCTATTGAACACACTATTGTGGAACATTTCTTTGATTAATCATAATTTTATTTTAGACAAGTTTATACTATTGAACATTTTTTTGAATGACTTTTGAATCATGCACCTCAAAATGAAAAATTCATTTGCAATCTAAAAAGCTCAACCAAGTGTTCCATCGTGTAATTCACTTGTGAAAATAAGTCAATAATTTTTTGTAGCTTTGCTCATGTGTGGCCCAAGATGTACACAAGGAGCCATTTCTATAGCATTTGGTGCACTAGTTATCAATCTATGATGCATCATGTGCACTTTATTTTAGTTAGAATTATAAAACATATCGCTTTATGTTGATATGAGAAATATGGCTATATTATATTACTCATTAATATTGAATTTTTGAGACAATAAAGGATCTATTTCATACATGTTATATACATATAAATATGCCTTAATAGATATTTATTACGTTGATTTCATTTGTTATATTGCTCAACTATCAAAATTTGCAAAAACAGTAAAATTGCATATTACCTATGCTTTTCATGTTTTCACATTTCAACTATCTTATGATACAATCGATATGCATGGCATTAAATGAAACAATAGTCAAATGTGACGTTAAGAGATTTGCATCAATTGCACTGCTTGTACTATTTTCATATTCTTATCGTACATCGACACTAAATGGCTACCAGAGCTGTGTGTTAAAGTGTGTAATATTACAAATTCATTCAAAATAATGTCATATGTATCATACAATATTCTCATTAGAAGATTGAATAAGGCTTAAACTAAGGAACATTAAGTATGTGAAGTAAAGTTTGTAGTTTAATATAAGTACAATAACATTTTTGCCAATGTATATCGGCTGTTATATGATAAGTCTTGAGAGCTTAAATTATTGGTGAGCTAACTTATGTGTTCTTATGTGATCTCAATGTACAACCACATTAATGTAGTTGAAATATGCATTGTCAAAAGAGTATGCAACAAAGTCAAATAAGTTTGATCAATCTTACAAATGACATATAGATAGATTCTTATTATATCAGTTCATTACTAATATCTGATTTTATGTTATGGACTTATTATGGTTTTATTTGAGGAATTGGGCATTTGTTACAATTATTAACCTTTTTAGTATTATTTTTGTTTGGTCCTAATTTCATGCATATACAAACATTTATGATTACCATCTTGAGCTTCTCGTACAACAAATTATATGCTACACACATACATTATACAATATTTTCTTGAGTTAAAGAATTTGCTTGGGTAGATTAATGTAATCCTATATTATAATGTATTCCTCATATAAATAAGATACAATGATAAATGAATAGATTGGATAAGCACTTCGTGTAGACAATTTGAATGGATTAGTGATCGTTGAGTATGATCTTATGTTTGTAATTGTGTGATCATTAGCCTAAAAGCATGATAGTCAATTCAATTCTTTTAAGAATGGGTTTTTAACTGTTTAAATTTCTTAATTTAAGTATATTCCTTTTATTCATATAAATACAAGTTATTTTTTAAAGAATATGACAATGAATCTATTATTAAGTAATGTTACATATAAAACAAGAACAAAGAAATTTGTTGTATTTTCATTGTGGTACCATCCTTTATTTTATTTTCTTGATTGCTATCATATTAGGTGTTTTACTTACTTCATCAACGTTGCTGTTACTTTAAAGTTTTATAGATTAACATGGCAACATTTTTTATAGTGTTTAGTTATTGGGTTATAATAGTCTTTTTTTTTTATCAAAATAAACTATAATTGGAATTTTACTAATATAATTCTTTTTTATGAAATATGCAAATAATTTTTAACAACAAAAATTCATTTGAAATAATTTTCATCTGTATTACTGAACGTAATTTTCTTTATTATTTTTTGCACAATGTGCTAAGAGTTTTGAATTATTCAATTTTTTTAATTTCTTAAATATTTAAAGTTTATTTTTCTAAATAGATTTTTTATGTTATTATCCTGGTATAATAATTTTTTCTTATAAATATAGGTAATATTTTCTATTCTTAATTTTCGAAATTTTCAGTCTTCTCTATTCTCAAATTGTGTAAACATATTAATAAATTTCATGTTATTTAAAAATATTTTATTAACAATTTATACTTGTTCCACTAAATTATTTAATTGAGTCATTATATTTGAGATTTTTTAATTTTTTTGTCTTTTATACCTTCTTTTACCAAGGTAAGTTCTTTTTAATTTGCATGAATACACAAAAAAAAATTTAAAAAAACGATGATGTTATGCCATCTAATTGATCTTTTTTATTGTTAATTTTTTTAATTAATTACAAGATTGAATTAAAGAAGTTTATATTTTGAATATACGTCCTATTAGTGTTATACATAATGTTTTGAATATTTATTATTATCTAACATCTTATATGCTTAGTTTTTACAATTTTAATAATTTTTTATTTTCTTAATTTAGTTTTTGAGATTCTATTATGAAAATACTTTCTTAAAAGATCTAACATAAAACTTAAATTTAAATATTTTAATTATAATGCAAACAGTAATTTTCAATTTAATTATAAAATATTTTATTTTTCCTAAATGTTTTTTTAAAAATTAAAAAAGTATTCTATTGATGTAAAAAACTAATTTTTCATCAATGAAGATATTATACATCTTAATCATTCTACTATTTGTTTTTGGTTTTTTGGATAATCACATATCATGAGTTTTTTATTCAAGTTAAACATAACTATAAATGAGTTTTTTTCCTTTTAATGATTATACTATGGTATTCTATTTAATATCTTCATGGTTTACCTATCTTTAATGTCTTGTTAAGAAACATTTTGCGGCTTAAATTATGTCTTATTATTAAAATTTAAATATTTTTTTATTACTTTTTGGGTGAATTATTGTTTCACTATTTATCATTAATATTTATTTTGTCATGATTTTTTGAAATGTATTATACAATCTACTCATAACACTTCCTTAAAAACACAATATTATAAAACATAGACTCTTTTTTTAGGAAGGGTTAATCTAAGTAGTCACATATCTTCTCTATATTTGTCATTAGAAAGGTTAATGATGAGCCAAATTTCCATATGTTTTTTGGAATCTTCACAACTTTTTTTATTTTTCAATGTAATTTTATTTAAACATTTTGTGTTTCTACACAATTGTCAATTTGTTTTTCATAAATTCTTTTATAATTCATATTATGAGGATGGTTTGATAAATTAATTGTGCAATTAATGTTTAGCAATTTGAGTATGTGCTGTCTTAATGATTTTCTTTTATTTTTGTATTTTGTTGAAATTTTCAACATATTAATTAATGTTTGTTTATCATGGATTATTGAAAAAGTATTTTGTCACTAAACCCTATAAGTATTTTTAAAATTATCATATTTTAATTATTTTGGCTATATTAATGATTTTTTTTAAAATATTATTTAATATTTCATAATTCATTTTAACCATTTGAGATTTCAAATTATAATGGCAAATTTGTAAAACTCATTTAAAATAAAAAAATATTTCTTAAAACATACTTTTGAGTGCTCCTTGTATTTTATAGGAGTTTAATTTGATGAGTTTTCCAATTAATTTTAAAGGTTAAGAATGTTTTATTATCTCACTAATTTGATGCATTTTTATAGTTCTTGTGTTGTTTTTAAGCAACAAATTTTCCATAATGTATGAATATTTAAATACTTATTCAAATTATTTATTTCACATTTTAATTATTTTTAGCAATATTTCTTTACCACATAATATTTTTCAATCAAATTATTGCAATCCTTTTTTTAATATGATATACAATAGAAAAAATTTTCTAACATAATACATTATCATATTGTTATGCTAATTCCTTTGAACATTTAAAATTCTCCTTTTCAAGATAAATTTTTTATTATTTTTCTGTACATTCTTATTTGAAAAAAAAGTTAAAAAATGTTTTTGCTATATGTTTTTCATTAACATCTCCCTCAATTTATTTTAAATATTTAAATATTTTTACTATCCAACTAACCCATTTTTTAACATTTTTCTATTTTATTGTCATTATTGTGGCTACATGCGCAATTTTTTTTAATTTTTTTAAAATACAAAGTTTTTGTAATTTAATACTTTGCCGTCTGTTGGGTTTTATATTTTTTTTTTAATAATCATACTATTTAATCGTTCGAGTGCGTAATTGCCTTAATAGTTATATTTTATTACATTGCACTAAACTTTTCCATATCTATATCAACATATTCTTTATCATTATTCTCTAAAAATTGCATTTTTAACTATATATTTCAAATGTTTCTAAATGTTAAAAGGTTTTTATTATCTTACTCATTTTCTAGTATTTAAATATTTTTTTTAATAAAATAATATTTATAATTGAATTACCAAAAAAAATTTAGACCAGATTATGCATATCCAGCTTT
Organism: Vanilla planifolia; assembly: GCA_023846275.1. NCBI lineage: Eukaryota > Viridiplantae > Streptophyta > Magnoliopsida > Asparagales > Orchidaceae > Vanilla > Vanilla planifolia. The sequence goes on from JAIUJO010000052.1 coordinate 2,769,641, forward strand.
AATAACTTTTGTTTAATTTATTTTCGATCATATTTTATTCTTTGTTCTTTTCGTAGTTTTTATTTTTAGTAACACATTTCTTAAGCACTTTTTAGTATAATATTTTACCGATAACGAACTTAGTTTTTAAGTACTTTTTTATCCTTTTTTATTGTCTTATAGAATACTTTTCATTTATTATTCTTTATTAGAACTGCTTTTGGCAACTTGCGTTTTGCAAACTTTTTTAACATATTTAATATTGTATATTATTATTTCGTTTTATTTCTTTTATTGATAAATGTTTTTTTCTAGAAAAATATATTTTTTACAAGAAATAAATCAATCAATGAAAATGCACACAAACGTGTTTTGCTTCGTTAAAATGTATTTTTATCAAATGTGTAATGAATAAATATTAGTCTTAAAATTTGTTTAATATAATTATAATCATTTAATATTAAAATATAATGAATAAATCAGTATTAATCAAGTTTTTTTAGTATAAAAATAAAAAAAATTTCATGTTTAAATATTGAACTGAAATAAAATAATGAAAATAATCAATAAAAATAGTTTCATTAAAGGAAAAAATAAAAATTGTATCATTGAAATTAGAAACTTAGCATTAAAAATAAAAAATATCTAATTTTCTTGGATAGTTCAAGTGATAAACATATATGAATAAATTATCCAAAAAAAATTGAAGTGCCAAAAAGTTTTCAAATTTAAATATAAATTAAATTTTAAAGTAAAGAAATTAAAATAAATGTTAGTAAACATCAAATTTGACAAGAAGGTTTATAAATTTCAACCATAATTAAGAAAAAAAAATCATATTCAATTAAATAATGTAATTAAAAAATATTGGGAAATTTAAAAAGGTCGTAGTAATGTTAACCAAATGTACATGAACTTTAAATTATTTAACATAATTTTTCAAAATGCAAAGAAAATGGTTTTTGCAAACAAAACATGTAGAATAATATAAGCATAAAGAATATTGAATTAGCAAATTCTTAAAATATTAAAAAAAATATCATATTATTAAAAAACAAATTAGAATCCAAGTATAAAAAATATTCTATTATAAATATGAAAGTTAGAAACATGTTTTGCACTAAGCATAAAAGACTAAAGTAAAACATGGTTTCCATATATTAAGAGTCTTGCGTGACATCTTACAGTTAGTCTAAATTATATAAACATCGAATTTTTAGGTTATTATGTACAATAGTTTATCTCTTTTTTCTTGATAATGCTATCATATTCAATTTAAATCTTATATTTGCTCATTTAGATCATAACTACATGCATATAATTTTTTTCAAAGTAAGAAAGCAAAAGCTTCATGAAGGAAAAAACAATGATATCATTTTTTAATAAGAAATTGTATTCAAAATGCATCACAATATAGAATTATAATCAAGTAATGTTTTTAAAATAAAAGTTTGTGCTACTTATTTTTTTGATAATGGCTATTCCTTTTAGCAATTTTTCTTAGTCAAAATTGTTTGTTGTTTAAGATAGCCTAACAAAAATATGCATAAAATGATCATTTGAAATAAGAAAATACAGGATTGTTTTCATTACACATTTCAATTCTAAGCAAAATAAAATGTTGTACTTCTAAGTGTCTTGAACTACATTAATAAGTACCAACTTACATTACATCTTTCATGACTTAATCTATTGTCCTTGAACATTTCTAATTTTTTTAATTATATCTTAGCATTGTTTCGATAACCATTACAAAATATATATTATAATTATAATAATTAATTAGCAAAAAATAATGCTAATTTTTAGTAATAGGAACCATTATCTCAACAACACCTCAAACATGTTGGATGCCATTAAAGGGTTCAGAACGCATGGCCCTAAGCCTCTCAACTAGCTATAGTACTAAGCAGGATTGTAGAAATAGTTTATACGATTCTTAGATCAAGTTATTAATATTGTATCCTCATATATAGTGTATAATTCATCACTACCATCATGGCTGATGACTTCTTGATCAAACTAGAAGGTAGCAAACCCTAAATAGGTTGATTTAAAGGATAATTTAAACCATTACAAATGAAGCAATTTGTACACCTACACAATGTAAGAAACTGAAAGCTATATTTTCATGCATTATGCTTTTGAACCGTAGCAGTAACCAAAATTGTCTTGTGGCATAATTTTGTAATTGAAGGATCCGTTCTCCTCTACATTTTTATAAACTTAGATAATGTGCTCCGTTCGATCATGTAAGTTCACGTTCATAGTATCTATGCTTGTTCTATGCATAGGATCAAAATCTAATCAATTGATTATGATACAAATCTAATAATCCCAATCAAATTCATCCATTGATCATGTAGTTTTCATAATCAAATAGTCTAAATCATTTCGATCAAAAAGCACATGCAAAATAGCTCTTTTAGTTGTTATTTCAAGCCACTAGAATATTTTATTTAAATGATTATGTTTTATTAAAAATATGAAAAATGTATATTAGTAAGATAATTTTGCCTATTTGGTAGATACTTCTAGGTGTTAGAAAATTTCTATGAATAACAGAATTTTTCAATAATATGGAGCGATGAATCTTTTTATAATCTTACCAAAATTTTCAAGCAATGACATTGATGGCATTTGCAGCCTGTGATCATTTTGACTCCTATACACTACTATTAGTCATCAAACTTCTAAAAGCGATGTTCTTCTAAAATCAACAAAGTTATTAATTTTTATATTTCTATTTGATTTAATTAAGATACTTATGTTTCTTTGATCATTATAAATCTTATGTTGCCTATTATGTCTCTTCCATTGCTATTTTATATCATTATAAAGTTGTAGTATTATGTTTCTTTTCTTTCATTATTGTAATGGTTTTGCTTATCATTCTCTTAGCAGAAGGCTTATAATGAGTATTTCTTATTACTTATTTTTACTGTAAGTGCGCGAATACTTGTTTTAAGTCATATTACCTAAAAATAATTTATAGAGATCTTAATTCTTATTAATTTTCTTATTTCATAATTTTTATAAAAAACTATTTTTAAAAAAAAATAATATCTTTTCAATTATATTTAAAATTTATACAAAATCATTTTTAGATGGTTACTCAAATATTTTAAAACTACTTTTAAACTATTTTTTTAAATATTTTTCTTAGAATTAGAAATTTTTATTTCTAATTATTCACCCATGCCTTACTAAACCAAAATTCGATAAATATCATAACAATATTCTCCTTTTGTGAGAAGAAATTTTTCAAGTGATCTAGGGCTCAAATTATTTTTTCAACAAGTTTAGGCAATGATGGTTCTAATTATAGGCCTGAACACTTTCGTGATAATTTTTATCTCTATTGAAAATAACTATTTATATCAAATTTATTGATAGAGAAAAATGAATAGTAATAATGCAAACTTCTTTTAATATTCTTACTAAAAACACACGTAAGATATTGTTTTGCTTAAATTATTTTGTAAACTTAATAAAACAAAGTGAATATAAAGAACAATTAAATGATAGAATCATAAATATTATTCATTATCATTTGAATAGAACTAAATTTAATAGAATTATGAGTTTAAAAATTTCTTATAAAATTTTGCGTAAGTTAGTGACGACTTATGAAGGATCATTTGAGAGGAATGAAATAAAAGGTGTAATAAGAAAAAGAAGAGGGAATTGAAAATAGAATGAGTCAAAAGTATGAAAAGTATGAAGATAAGTAATTTCTTTATATTTGCAAGTAAGGAAGGAAGAAAATTACTTTAAAGGAAAATAAGATAAGTAATTACTTTATATTTGCAAAAAGTATGAAAAGTTTATTGTGCACTAAATGGTTCAGTATGATGTTTGAAAATATTTCTTCAAATTTTATAAAAAAGTTTATTAGCCTATCTTATTCAAGAATTTACCTATTTATAAATATTTTTTTGATGACTAAAAAACTTGTTAAATTGACGAATTAGTCAATATTATTTTAATCAAAAAGTTCTACCATACCTTTTAATTAATAGATTATAAAAATCAAAACTAAAAGACTGACTATTTTGGAGCTACTCGATCAGAAGGCCCTTGGACTATTTGAAAATGAAAACTTCTAATTTGGATGGATTAGAATAAAAAATGATATTTAGAAATTATAATTTCATCTACGCCCTGACATATGAATCATAAATTATCGGTTACATTTTCCTCTTACATGTTGATAAATCTTCGATTGTGAGATCACAATATTACGTGATTGGACAGAAGATCAAAATAGGTGTCTTTAAAAGGTGGATAAGATTAGAATCATTCGGTCACATAATTGTCCAAATGGATAGGGAAAATCACTCCTACAAATTTTAGTACAATCATGTGGAATGGATGTAAGTTTTAATCCCACATTAAATAAATGATGGATTATTATAGCATTATTAGTGTTTTCCTATGCCACATATTTTCATATTTTTTAGGGTTTCCTACCCCATGCATTGCTCTATGTAAGTTTTAATCCTTATGCTTATTTTAATCTTTTAAATTATATTTTCCCCTTCTTTGACATCACTTAAGGAGATTTAGTCTATATTTAGTAAGTTCTTGACAAATTTATGCTTAAGGATTATATATATATATATATATATATATATATATATATATATATATATATATATATATATATATATATATATAATGCTTTTAATTGGAATTAATTGATCAAAGTTGTAACATATAATACTTGATTCCAATAATTAAATTTAAAAACAGAAACAATTTTAGTTACAGCAAATATATGATAATTGAGGTACTAGTTTCAATCATACAAAGTATTTTTCCAAAAGATGTAAATCCTCACAATGAAATAATAGAAAGTGTTTATTTTGACCTTACATCAGAATAAATTTGGCAATAGAATGAAATAATTTGATAACACAAAATGTAAATTACTACACATAAAAGTCTTATGCTTAAATGAAAGCTTAATGAAGCACAGGTTTTATAATTAAATGAATTATAATTAAAGAAAATTACAAACTTAGCTTATTTGAGAAGAAATAGAGATTATTAATGTGACAATTTAAATGTGCACCAAAAAATAGAGTTATTGAGCATTGGGCACTAAATGTTTCAATATGATGACTTGAAATTTTTTTTTCGATTTTATAAAAACTTTTACTAGTCTATCTTATTAAATAATTTACCTATTTATAAATATTTTCTAATAACTAAAAACTTCTTATGAAGGCTATCATAGACCCAGAAATTGACCAACTAGTCAATATTATTTTAAGTAAAAAAACTCTACAATTCTTTCTAATTAATATGTTATAAAAATCCCAACAACTAAAAGACACTTCATTGGAGCTACTCGATCAGAAGGCTCTTGGACCATTCGATAATGAAAACCTCACAATTTAGACGGATTAGAATAAAAAATGCTATTTAAAATTTATGATTTGATCTACGTTGTTATATCTGAATCACAACCTAATGGTAAGAGTTCACTCTTACATGTAGGTAAATTGAGGATTGTGAGATCGCAAAATTATGTGATAGGATAGAAGATCAAAATAGTTGTCTTTAAAAAGTCGAGGTGATTAGAATCATTCAATCACATATTTGTTCAAATGGATAGAGAAAGAAACACTCAAAATTTTCAAAACAATAGTGTGGAATGGATATAAGTTTTGATCTTGTATTGAATAAATGTCGGATTATCATCACTTTATTGGAGCTTTCTTATGTTACGCATTTTGCATAGTTTTTAGTGTTTCCTATGCCTGGCTTTGCTCATGATTTAAGTTCTCTATAGATTGTAAAGTTATGAAGCAAACAAAAATTGCTCGATGGGTTTAAGAGTTATTTTATCAACATGATAAGCACTACTAGCCATATTCAAGCACTATGCTCTAATTGATACTTTTGTTTCTTTATAGTAATATGTATTTTTTTTTATTTTAATTATACTATTACATTTTCACTAAAAAAATTTTATAATTAAAATACACTTTTTTAATAGGTTTTTAAAATGGAATTTCGAAGGTATGATAAGAGTTGAATGGTTATTTGGATCGTAAAGATATGATTAAGATTTTAGAATCCTAATACATATCTAAGACGATTAATTTAAATAAAGTTTAATTTTTTCTTATATAAGTGATTTCAATCAATCTTAATAAGTAATAAAAAAAAATTGAAACAACTAAAATTAAATTTAAAATAAATCTCTATGTTAAATTCAACCAGTTCATTAGTTACTTGAAAAATTCTTAAAAGTTTAAGTTTATTAAAAATTTATAAAAATTAGATTGAGACATTAATAGTGATAATAGAAAAGGAAAGAGGATAAGAATTAAAAGAGAATAGAAATTTAAAGAAATAAGAATAAATTAATAAGGAGCGTTAATCTATTCATTGCATACACATAGTAGAGTTTATTTTTAATTATTTTATATATACCTTTTTTTGTAAATAATTTATGTTTTTTTATTAAATTCATTAAATGTTTTGTTATCAACAAAATTTAGAGATTTTTGACATTGACCACTAGACATTGTGTTTTATTCTTTGGCAACAAATCATAAGAATTTTCAACAAATTTGTTGAGATTAATTTTCAGATTTTAGAAAATTGATACTTGTATTCATGAGAAAAATTGAAGATGTAGAGTAATAGAAAATCCCATGGAGATCATCTTAGTTGGAGTAACAAACCACTAAGAGATATTTTTAAAATTTAATTTTAAGTATTTCAATTTTATGTTAATTAAAATATTAAGTATCATTAAAATACTTATTACAAGTCAAAAAAATAAAACAATTATTAAGTTCTCAAAAACTTAATCCATTCTATTTTGCAATCTCTAAAATCTTTTTATTTTTTATCAAATCTTAATATTTATTCAATAACTTTTGTAAAATATACATTTTAATTATAATATGAAAAAAATAATACTAATTAATATAATGCTAATTATTAGTAAAAAAATGTCTCTACAGTGCTTAAAACATGTTAGTTGTTGTTAAGAGGTCTGGAATGTACGTTCCTAAACAAATATGCCCGTTGCTGTACTTATTACAACTGTGAGCATTGTTTAGTTGGCTCTTAAAATGGGTTCGTACTCTCATATTCACAAATGCAATGAAGCACATGTGTTTTGATTAAATGAATTATAATTATAAAAAATGAAGAACTTAGCTTATCTGAGAAGTAAAGATTTTTAATGTGACAATTAAAATGTGCACCATAAAAAAGACTTAATGAGGGTTGTGCACTAAATGGTTCAGTATGATGTTTGAAAATATTTCTTCAAATTTTATAAAAAAGTTTATTAGCCTATCTTATTCAAGAATTTACCTATTTATAAATATTTTTTTGATGACTAAAAAACTTGTTAAATTGACGAATTAGTCAATATTATTTTAATCAAAAAGTTCTACCATACCTTTTAATTAATAGATTATAATAATCAAAACTAAAAGACTGACTATTTTGGAGCTACTCGATCAGAAGGCCCTTGGACTATTTGAAAATGAAAACTTCTAATTTGGATGGATTAGAATAAAAAATGATATTTAGAAATTATAATTTCATCTACGCCCTGACATATGAATCATAAATTATCGGTTACATTTTCCTCTTACATGTTGATAAATCTTGGATTGTGAGATCACAATATTACGTGATTGGACAGAAGATCAAAATAGGTGTCTTTAAAAGGTGGATAAGATTAGAATCATTCGGTCACATAATTGTCCAAATGGATAGGGAAAATCACTCCTACAAATTTTAGTACAATCATGTGGAATGGATGTAAGTTTTAATCCCACATTAAATAAATGATGGATTATTATAGCATTATTAGTGTTTTCCTATGCCACATATTTTCATATTTTTTAGGGTTTCCTACCCCATGCATTGCTCTATATAAGTTATCTTTGGATTCTTATGTTATGAATAGGCCCAAAATTGTTTGATGGGTTTGAGAGTTAGTTTATCAACATGATAAGTATTGCTAGCCATATTTAGGCAATTTGCTGTAATTAATACTTTTGGTTAAATTTAGTAATATGTATTTTCAATTATTTTAGTTATATTATTATGTTTGTACTAATTAATTTTTATAATTAAAATGCACTTTTTTGTAACAGGTTTTTTGAAGAGGATTTTTGAAGGTATCATATAAATTGAATGGTTATTTTGATGGTAAAGATAAGATTAATATTTTAGAATCATAATACTTTCTTAAGATGATTAATTTTAATAAAATTTAATTTTTGTTGCTTGTATGAGTGATTTAAATCAAACTTAATATCTAACCAAAACAAAATTGAGACAACTAAAATAAAATTTAAAATAAATCTCTTTGTTAAATTCAAACCACAACTCTTCTTATTTTTTTAATTCTCTCGTGAACACGAATATTAGTTTTCTAAAATCTACAAATTTAACAAAAGTAATATATTAGTAATTCATGGGGTTTGTTGTTATCAAACAAAATACCATGATTAAATTTCAACAACATAACATATTAAATAATCGAATATTCTATGAAATGATCATAAAACTATCAACTATAATTTGATAGTGACATTATCTCCTTGCTACAATAGTTTTGGACAATTCCAACAATTGATACCCACATGAAATAATGTCTCATTTGCCTTAAGGCTTTGCCATTCCAAAACTCCCTATAGGATGTACTTTACCAATGAGACTATTTTTAAGAATATGAAATTTCTTGTGTGACATACATATTGACTTCAAACATTATTAATTTTTTGAGAAAGTTAAATCCACTGTTAAAAGTAGACTGACCTTTCTTCATTAAAAAGTCATCATATAATCACTTCATCAAATCTGTTCCTTCTCCTTCTTTAATGGACCTTTCATAATTATCTGATTTGTCACACTCTTTCTAACCTTTATAACAAATTTTTATTTCACTCCCAACTATAATATCTATGTTATTAGTTGCTTTCCTCTCATAATTCTCCATATTAGGTATATAATTTTTATTTCGTTGCCTTGCACATTGCAATTAAAATTACTTCTAAATGTTTTTTTTGAAAAAATTCAAAAAGAACTCCTCGAAGTGTTGTTTATTTAATTAAATAATTCATATATCTATAACATCATTTGTAACTTTTGTTATTTTTCTTGAAATAATCACTTAGAATTAAATTAATTATATTTTTAATAAGTGTTAGTATTTGTTTATGACATATCCACTTCAATTTGAAGTAGAACTATTATTTAGGGTTACTTATCATTTGTTCAACCATATTTGACTTATGATCCACATTATTAGTTCTTTCAAATTATAGACCTTTTGATCTTATAAAAAAATATCCATATGTAACTTTCATTTCATCACATTCAAAATAAATTTTAAAATGAACTTACATTTAATCAACAAAAATTAAATAAATTTTAAAGTCTTTTGAATATTTTGTAAACTTCACTACATATAAGAATTTAAACACTCAAATTCAAGAAACGTTGGGATCCCTTTAAAGAATATATTCCTTTACTTTCTAAATAGCTACTAGTTAGTATAACTTGTCCATTATACATTCAACGTGGGATGCTCTTCTTCCTTATTTTTTAGATTTCTTATGTTAAGAACCCCATTGGCCTTTCCTCATGAAACAATCTTGGATGCACCACCATCCTATAAATGTAGTATTAGCAACAAATTTTATTAAAATTGAAAGACAAATTACATGATGTCATCTTGCTAATGGTAATGGCAAAACTATCTCGTAAGTAATGTAATAATTTATTTCAATAATATATAAAGGAACAAAATTCCTTTCTTATAATTATCCTCATTTTTTAAACATTATAAAGCATTTCATTAGGTATACATTTATGAATACATGATCCTCTTCTTAAAAGTCCACTTTCTTAATTTTCTTTTCAAACTTTCCATGGAGTAAACTTATTCTTTTTAACTAATGATTTGATTATGTCGACGTTGTTAGTAGTTTAAACTCATAGATATATCAAGTGGAGCATTCCTAATTTGTTCATATCATTATAACGATAATTAATACAAGATATTATATAGTACTAAGCAAAATGTCATCTCTATGCTAAACTAATAATTATTATTATATAAGAAAATTAATTAAAAATCAAATACTTATACTTTCTACATTAGAAACCTAATTTTCATAACCTTAACACATTCTTAAGTTTTTAAAATATTTTCTTCCATTGATTTCTATTTTTAGCATAGAATGTTGTGTTAAACATTAGATGACTATAGTAGGCATCACCCAACTTTTTGAAAGGTAGGCCAAGTGACCACATTATTTTGGGCAAAAAAATGGTTACCCAAAAATAAAAAGTAAATGATCTTGTATCTTTCATTCAAAATAAGAGAAAGTGTATGTAGAATAATTGGATTGCAGCCAACATTATCCTCATCAAAATCATGTGCATTAGCTATTGAAAGAATTATATGAATTGTAGTATGAACAAAGATCCTAGTAAGACATACTTAGTAAATATCTACTAAAACATTCTTTTCTGGATGGGAATTTAGATATAACTTTGTTCATCACAAACTATGTTGATGAACTTCTTCTAATCCATGTTTATGTAGAAGATATCATATTTGGATCAACCAACTTGGACTCATGTGAATGATTTGGTAATCTTATGGGTGTTGGATTAGAGATGAACATATTGGTTATGTCAACTGTTTTCTTAGATTAAAAGTTTAGTAGGATAAGGAAGGTGCCCCTTTATCTTAAATAAAATATATAAATGAGGTGTTAAAATTGCTAGATCTTAAGAAACTCAAAAGCATTTCTACATTCAAGAGTCCTCATCATGCTATTAAATAAACATCAGAAAAAAACTTGTAGATTTTTGTGTATAAAAACAAGGGATGATATGCACTTTCCTTAACGATAAGATGACCTAACATTGAATTTAGTGTTGGAATTTTTTGGTCAATTTTAATCAAGCCTAATGGACATCCATCTAGAAGGTATAAATAGAATGTTTTGGTTCTTACTTAACACAAAGGTACTAGGGTTTTTGTATCCCAAATTTTAATTATGTCATGATTTAACAGGATATAGCTACAAAGATTATGTAGGTTCTCAAATACATAAAAAAGCATTGTAGGAATTTGATATTTTTTTACACCTCTTAAACTAATGATCTAGAAAAATAAAGGAATTATTTCTTTAGGAACAAACAATCCACAATATATAGCATTGGGAGGATTTAAGTAAATATTTTTTGTTTGAAAAGGAAATTAAATTATATGGGATTTCATTTACAAAAAATCCCCAAAAAATATGTCAATTTGAATGTCCTTTTTTCCACTCAAAACCTTATACTATACTACATGAGTAAACAAATTAATTTTAGGCACCATTTCATCAAGGACCATGTAAAATGAAATATGATAGACATTCAATTTGCTGTTAGCAACAAGCAACTAGTTGGCACCTTAACAAAACTTCTTAGTAAGATTTATTCGATAGAATTAGAGGTTTTTTTATGTTGGAAAAATAAAGAGAAATTAAGCTTGATTTTAAGAGAAGTTCCTTGAGTGAAAGGGAGCTCATCTGTGTGCTTCAATTACTTTCAAATCTAACATCACATGATAATATCCAACAAATGTTTTTTGGCAAAACATTTAATTACGTTATCATAAACATAGATGGTAAGTAATCATAAAAAAAGGTTATTGGTCCCAAGGGGAATACTCCAAGATATTTTGACATTAATAATCGAATTAAATAGCATATAATTGATTATGTAGCTTTGCTTGTAGATAAAATAGGTGAACAATGCTAGAAGGAGATTAATATTAGAAAAATTATTCTATTGACTAAATATATTGATATAGCTACGTGTGGGATAAGAATGGCAAGGATTTTTGTATGGTCAACCATCAAAGTGTTCATTTTCTGTATGAGACCTTCTTACTTTCTAGATTGGTATAAGAGAGAAAAATTATTATCATGTTGTCCATATATTGAAGATTACTATTAAGTTTTTATTATCATTTTTGTTTATTGTAATTAGATAAAATTTGTTTCATGTGAATAATTTTTTTATTGTCTTAATAATTTCATAATTTGTGAATGTTTTATCCCCTTTTAGTTGCACTGACATCTTAATATATTACTATTATTTTTTATGACTTTTAATTTTCTTTTACAAAAGAGATAATAAGCATTATTGTTTTACTATAATGATTTTTGATATGTGAGAGTCATTATTTTTATAGTATTAAAGTTTTTATGTTAACGAATTTTTTTTATCGTATTTTATTATTTCTCTTATCTTTTTATTGCAAGTGTTTTTATCAAGCTTATTTTATTAAAAAATCTTCTTGAATGACTTTAAGTAGAAGTATAGTTAGGAACTTTAAAAAAGTCATTAACTCATTAACAGGAAGCTTTTCTTTAATTTCTTATATTTTTAATAAATGATAGATATTTTTCTTCTACATGTGCTAATCATATATTTCAATAACTAAAATATTTTATTTTCTTCTTAATAAATTTTTTATAAATATTTACTTAAGCTAGAACTACTAATCTTGACTTTTTTATGTTTTTGAAAAAATTTTCTATTGATAATACTTTTCAACCTTTACCACTAAATTTTTTTTGCTTTGATTGTATTTTCATAATTATACATGCAAATCATACTATTCATGTTATTCATTTATTGAAATGTAACTTAATATTATAACTTTTAGTTTAAATATTTTCATAAGAACTAAGATTTGTACAAACAAATTTTCCTTATTTTGTCATTAAGAGAATTCTATTGCTATATATTGTTCTATATATTTTTTCAAAATATTTAATTACCTTAATAATTTCGTTCTTTTTCTTATTGTTTTGAAATTACTTACTTTTCATTATTAAATTAACAAAAAAAACTTTATTTAGCATACTATGCATCCAGTTTTTAACAACATAAACTTACTTATCATTAGATGCCTCTTAATGTTTTATATTAATTTAAATTTTTTTATCCACCATATTAAATTTTTATTCTATTTTCTATGATTTTTTATGTGGACTATTTGATGAAGGTGCTGAATACCCTTTTTTCAATAATTATTTTCATATAAGATTTTTCTTTCAATAAAACATTATCAATAATTAATTTTGCAGGAAGTTTCTTAGAAATAGTTTTATAAAATTTCAAACTTTAATTATTTTAATAGGATCTTTTAGTTTATTTTTGTTTTCAACATCTTTTTTATCTACTTACATGTTTTCTACAAAATTTTTACATGTCATATTATAGAAGGTGTAATATCTTATTATCTTTTTGTTTTTCTATATGTTTTCATTTTCTTCAAAGGTATTTGTAAGTATGGTATTGTTAATAAAACATTTCGTTTGACATTGAATGATAAGTATAACATTTTTAAGCAAATAAAAATTTTAAAGCAAGCATACAAAATATCTCATTGTTAAGGACAGGTCTAAAGTTTAAAATATTGTAAAATCATTTAAAATGACAAAAAGCTTATGATATTATAGAAAATGCTTGCAAAGTTGTTTTGAGGTGTAAAAACTAAAAATATAGCCATCAAAGTAATGTAATTAAAAATCGTTGAAGAATCAAAAAAACATTAGTGATGTAAAATGTCATAAATCAAGGTATATAAGTTCTCAAAAATAAATAATATTATATCATGATGAATAATAAATACTTCAAAATTAAAAAAGCAACTTTAAATTTTTAGTAAAATGATAAACTAAGAATCATAAGATCATCATGCCTAAAAAATTAATAGAAGATAAAATTGTACGACAAAAGTTTGCATCTAAACTCAATATGATGAAAACGATGATCAATCTTAATAACTATTATTAATCTAGATCAAACACCAGAGGCAAAATATATGCTATGTAATCTTTTAACAACACTTTTTTTCATACTGAATGTGATTAAATTTTGATGTGTAAAGGCATTTTAATTATCACGTATTTTTGTGTTTTTTCAAATTTTTTATGTAATGTTTGTATAAATTATTTTACGTACTAATATCTTAAACTAAACTTTTTTAATATTTAAATATTATAATCATGATTGGTTAGTTGTTACATTGTACCAATTAGAAAACTCTTAGTTGAGGCATTACTCTTAATGATTATCTTATTTACATAAAAATAGTTATTTTTCTATAATTTTTTCATATGATATAAATTCTTTCAATATTTTTTTACCAATAATTTAAATATTATTTAACATCTATGATGTTTTTGTTCTAACTAAAATGATTTCAAATAACTTGTAATTATTTAATTTATATTATAACATTTTTGTTCACATGTTCAATTTCTTATATTGCTTGGCTTGCATCACACAATCTAAATATTTTGAATCAATAAGACTTTCTTTTTTAAATATTTGAAGTTAAAATTTTTATTTTAATTTTTTTTGATAAATTAGGAAAAGATTTCTAAAATTGAATATTTTTCACTCAATTTTCTATTTTTTAATTTTCATATTTTTTATTTAGAAATTGAAGTATTTCATAATTGCAAAGTTTATTTTTTATTTAATGTTCTAGGAAAACATTTCTATGAAAGCTTGTAGTTGTATGATGGGGTTGGAGAAAGTGTGCAAAACATAAATGACTACACAATGAAGATGAATAGATGAGAAATTATGTACTTCTTGTTAATGAACAAACTAAAAACTATAGCTAAAGGGAGAAGTTGTGTAATCAGGTGACAAAGAGTATTAGAGTGAGCCTTAGCATCATGGGCAAAATTTATGAATTGAATTGTTGGCTTCAACTTACTAATTTACATAGTAAAGAAGGGGATATTTTGATGTACAAAATCTAAAGAAGATGGGAATTTGTAATTGCTACGAGGTAGTTTTTATTGGGATGGTTTGGGGCTCATGTTTATAGAAATTTTGATTTGCTGAATCTATACATGCAAGGTGTGCTAATGTTGCTACTATTACTGGTGAATGCAATAATCTTGGGTAACTATAGATATTTGGCAACTTGGAAGCATAATTCTATCTCTTGGAAAATTTGATAGCTAGAGAGTAGCAATTTAGGTGTAGTAGATGCTTACAAGCGAGGCAATTTAATTGGGCATAAGTGCTACTGAAAATACTGGGTGAGGAGATGTTGGGGGATGCATTTCTTCATGGTAGCCACTATATAAATATCTCAAGAGTTGGTTTTGGAGGTAGGTGTAGGACTAGCAAATATGGCTGGAGAATTATCAATTGTGGTGTTGAGGACACTACAAGCAGTGTGCTAAAGTTTCAAATACACAATAGTCTTGGTAGGAATGTAGCTGACTTGCTCCTTAGCAGCTATATGTTGGAGGCTATGATGGTGATACTTATATTTATATTGAGAATCAAATCTAAATATAGTTCTACTAAGTTTGGATAAGAGGAATCTTGGCACCATAATTGGTAGCCTACTATAGTAATTGTAGCAATAATGTCGACAGCAATAGCAACTATAGCTGCACCAGTTTCTATTTCAGCTACTATTTCTCATCACTATTGTTATAGTTGTGTTAAATTGCTATGCATAGAAGTCTTTTGTTGCATCATGAAAAAATTGGTGAGGCAAAGATTGTAAACAAGTGTACTAAAAATTCATGAAAATGTTAGGAGCCCCAATAAAATTTTGTAAGTGGAAAGAATGGCCAAAGTACACTAAGTCTCAAAATGCTAAAGAAGAGACCTTAATTATTGATGATAGCAAATATGGAACTTGGGTTTATTGGGAGGTGAAGGCTGCTATGCACTATTATGTGATGGGAATGAATGTTGAAGGTGACTTCAAGTGTTACTATGTGATTACTTATAAGAAGTTAAAATTGCATTATAGTTATTGCTATTATTAGAAGGGCCAAAAGTTCAAGCAAGCAGATTATATGGCTGTTGAAAACATTACAAATTACCATGATGAGAATGTGGGTACTTATAGATGTCTACTTGATGGTGCCAATATCAATGACAATAACCATGGCTAGGTTCTTTAGTAGTATGTTTTAGGCTTTTTGTAGTAGTAAATGTAATAGAAACTACTTCAGTAGCAATTACAGTAACAACAATTTCTACTGTAACTATTGCTTCTCCTCACTACTATTGGCTTAGTGTGAATTTGGTATGCTTAGATGACTATTACTATATCATGCATAATTGGAGGGGCAAAGAGTGTAAACATTTTCGCTCAAGAACCATGGAAAATTTGGAAGTCTTAAATGAATTTTGCAAGTAGAAAGAATAGCTAAAGTATACTAAGTTTCAAAATGCTAAAGGAGAGCCATTAATAGTTGGTGATAACAACTATAACTCCTAGTTTTATTAGGAGGTAAAGTTTGATATGGGCTATTGTGTGATGAAAATGAATGATGTAGACATTTTCCATCATTACTATTTGATTACCTATGGGATCACATTGTTAAATCAATTGTGTTGCTACTATTACTACTGTTACTATTGGGTGGGTGAAAAGTGCAAGCAATTATACTATATGAATGGTGAAAATAATATAAAATACTACGAAGAGAATGTGGGTACCCATAGATGGTTGTATGGTGGTGCAAATAATAGTAATAGTAAACATGGTTGAGAGGGAATTACGGCAGCATGTGTGCTGTCTTGTTACATTAACCATAATAGCAACAATAGTAGTAAGAAGGTCAAGGAACTACACTAGAAAGGAAAGTGTTGTGTAATAGAGATAGCTACTTATTTGATACCTAGAAACAACATCAGGAAGGTCAGGGATTTGGATAGTGAATAGCATCACATCATTTACTATTATTATAGAATTTTTCAGACCAGATGGGTTTAATTCTTGGTATAGCAAGGTAAATATCTATCTAATTTTAATTATCGTGTTCTTGTTGATTATTTAGAACATTATTGGCTTTAAGACACCAAATCAAAAGGTCATTTCCAACTTATAGTTAAAGAACATAATGTTGCAATGGTAGGATTTCTGAAAACAAGAGCTGGGAAGTTTGATAGGAGCCATGTGGATAAGTTGTTCGGAAACACATGCAAGTTTCATACTCAGCCTTCAATAGGGTTTTTAGGAGGGATTGTTCTGATGTGGAGGGATTGGACACCTATTCACATCACCTATTCCTCATCATAGATGTTTTCCTTTTGGACTAGAAATAATATTGTCAGCACATGGACATGCTCGATTGTTTATGCTTCAAAGGATCACATAAATCATCGAGATGTTTGGAAGCACATTAGAAATAATGTTTAGTGCTCAGAGCCTCTTATGATTACTAAGGATTTTAATGTACTTTTGTCACAAAAGGAAAAAAAGATCAGAAAAAGCTCTCACACAACCAAGCAAAATAGGAATTTGTTGATTTCTTTTAGAAAATGGAGCTTGCTGACCATTGTTTTGTAGGCAATAGATATACTTGATGCAACAACAAAGCTAGAAATGTAAGCATTAGGGAGAGGTTGGATATGACTTTTCTTAATGAAACTGGCCTAAGTGCCTTTCCCAACACTATTGTTACTCACCTCCACCATATTGGTTTGGATCATTGCCCCATGTTGATTGCCTTTAAAGAAAAGATGTTCATTAAGATTGGAAGAAGATTACAATTCAAAAATGTGTGGCTCACATTCCCTAAGATTGTAGAAATTGTTTGTGTAAAATGGCATAGACCTATAAGAGGGGACAAAATGACTTATTTATCAACAAAATTTTGAAGGGTTATGCTTGCATTGAAAAGGTGGAATAGAACTAAAAGTTGATAATATTAATGAAAAGTACAGGAAACTACAACTATCAATGCAAGAAATGCAAATGAAGGAATCAAATCATGGAGTAAATGAGGAGGAAAATAATGGATTGGCTGAGAATATTAAGGTATATCATAATGTAATGGCCATGGAAGGGGCATGAAGGTGATAAAGAGCTAAACTTTAGTGAGCCAAGATGATGGAACATAATACAGATTTCTTTCATACTATTGTCATTACAAATTTTAGAAATAATTACATCCACCATATGAAAGATCAAGATGGGCAAATTATGCAACTCACATAATGACATCGAGGAATCACTTATGAGTTTATTTGTTAGGAAATGGTGTAGTCAAGCTGACCCTGAAGACATTCCACTTGGTTCCTACTTTAAGAAAATTATGGTTGAGTAGGGAAGCTCCCTTGTAGCCATGGTTACTACAGATGAAATTAAAAGTGATACAACGTCAATATGGAGAAGCAAAGCATCAGGCATGGATGATATCTCAGTTGAGTTTAGTATAGCTTATTAACACATCACATAATTGGATATCATTGAGGTAGCTAAATATTTGTTTATTGACTCAAACATGCCTAGGTAATGGAAGGATACATTGGTAGTGTTGGTTTCAAAAATTCAGTGGTCAACAAGTCAAAACAATTCAGAGCCATCAACATTTGTAATGTTATATACAAAATTATTACAAAAATTCTTGTGGAAAGACTTAAGAGAGTTCTCTTATCTATTGCAGCAAAAGAGCAAGGGGCTTTTGTTCTAAGTTGCAGTATCTCTGACAATGTTTTTCTGGCTCAAGAAGTGTCAACACGTACACACTCTTTAACATCTAAGGTTGGTCTCATGGCATTGAAATTGGATATGGATTAGGCATATGACAAAGTTAATTGGAAATTTTTCATTGATATGTTAAAGAGCTCCACTTTGCCAACAGATGGTGTTAGTGGGTGAAAGCTTGTATTAGGAAACCTAGATTTCGCATCCTTCTAAATGAGCCTACCATGCATTGAAGCATCTAGATGCCAAAGTCAGGGATGTCGTTTATCCTCATATTTGTTTACTATTATTTTTTATTATTTATCATGGCTTATACAACAATAAGTCGAGTGGGACTCAGACATTTGGATTAGGATTACTCTTAATTGTCCTCTCATTGCTCACCTCTTTTTTGTGGATGAATTGATGATTTATACCCCTATTACATGTGCTACTGCAAAAACTATCAAATAAACATTAAAGCTTTATGACAATCATTCAGGCCAGTCTATCAACATCATGAAGTCAAGAATTCTATTCAGCAAAGGGATGGGGCCAAAGTACAATAAAATGATTGTATGCAAGCTACATTTGGATCAAGCTTCTAATATGAAATACATGGGGATTCTAATTTAAACAACAAAACTATAAAGCAAGGATTTCAACCACATAATTGACAAGGTGCATACATTAATGGGAAAGTAGAGGGTGAGACCACTATCACTTGCTAGGAGAATCAATATGATTAATTCAATAATACTATCTATCCTTGCTTACTATTTGGAACATTTCTTATTGCAAACTGGAGTGATTAACAAATTAGAGAAAGCTTTGCATAGATTTTTATTGATTAGGTACAATATTTGTTGTCCTTGGAGCTATTTGGAACAAGTACCCATAGACCATTGCTTTCAGAATTACTACAAGGCCAAGGAACTTTGGTAGATATGGAAAACAAAGTTCAAGCTTATGAATGAAAAGGGCTACTCCATTGATTTTTATAGATTTATAGTAGGTGTTAGAGTGGATGAATTGCAACATTAAATGCAAAAAAATAAAGATGTAATGAAGTTTATGGCTACTGCTTTGTTCCTTCTATGGTTTAATAAGAATAAGAGGAAACATGGTAAAAATGTCCTCAATCTAAAAGCATTGCATTATCATATTATTATTGTTATCTCTCCTATTGGTATAGGCTCCAGCTTTTCCAATTTGTTCAATGGGAATCCAATCAGCCCCGTGGGGCTCTCGATAATACTAAAATGGACTACTCCTATGAGCTAGATAAAATACAACTGCGATGTAGTATTGGCTATGAATTCAGCAGTTACTATTGGCCTAATTTTGAGAGATTACATGGGTACGCCTCTCAAATGCATAAGGAGGAAAGTCATTTCAGTCTCTTGATCTATGGTGGAAGTAATAGTAATGTTATATGCCGTCGAATACTTTAGGTGCCATTATCCAAGTACTACTACAATTAACCTAGAATCAACCTCCAATGATGTGGTTATGAAGCTCAATGATGTTATTCATGCACGTTCTGATGCTCCCCATCATTCTACTCTATGTTTACCATTTTTATCGACTATACTTATTAACTTAAGGCATTTAGAATCACCCATGTGCTGTGGGAAGGGAATGCTATTGCACATTGGATTACACTAAAGCCTTGTATTTTGACTTTTGGTGGGAACTGGGTATCCCCTTTCTTAAACCACTTATTAAACTTTTGTTTGCTGATTATGTATTTTAACCTCCATAAGGAGGTAACCTTGTAAGCTTTAGTTTTCTTGATTATCAAATAACTTCTACCATTTAGGTCTTCTTCAAGAAATATTGTTTTTATGATAAATACAAATGTATTGCTATCATTTTCTCTCTTAGAAACTTGAGCATATCATTTAATTGATTCCAATTGATTTTGATACAACCAAACTCAAGGTATTTGCCATATCCAATTTACTTTTTTCATTTTTTTAATACTATCAATGACTCCATCTTATTATTAAATTTTCTCATTAATTATTTTATAATTGGCTCATCAAATGCAATATGTAAGGTTTTATCTTTCTAATTCTGAAATCAAATTAACAAAATTTTCAATTGTCACTTTTCTATTTAGAAGAAAATAACTAATGTAAGTCGAGAAAAATCATGATCAATCTCAAATTTAGATTACTTTCCAAAAAACAAAAAAACTATCTCCAAATATATACTAATTATCATATCCTTTTTAGGTCCATATCTTATGTAACCAAATTTTTTGTTATTTATTTCCCTTGTATACTCTTACGTACTTTCCTAAGTAGAAAATATAAATCGATCTAATAATCTCCATTCCTTGTAATAATAATATAACATTTATTTTTAAAATTTAGTAACATTAAATTAAAGATATTTTATCTTTCTAATTCTCTGATCTATTTAATAAAACCAATGATGGTCACATTTTTTATTCTTGTAAAATTTAACTCTAATAAATTTAGAAAAATCCATATTAATCACAAATCTATGTTTTTTCTCCCAAAAGTAAGATTTTTGTGTCCAAAATAAATTGTCTCTAAAGATCCACTAATTGTTAAGTAATTTTTTAAGTTTGAAGGAGGATTTAACTTGTTTCTTTTTTGGCATGATTCACACATTTTCCAAATGGTCTTGCTTGGCTTGGGAGGACCTCTAATTACTTCTAACTTCCTTATTTTTTAAAGATAGAATAACAAAAAAAATTTGACTTCTATGCCATAAAGTGTTCTCATTTGAATTTGCAATTAGGAATTTTAATCTATTAGCTTCTAATTGATAATACTTAATCACATAAGTATCACATTTTCTTCTATAAAGTAGTAATATTTGATAATCTGTTAGTATTTTACAACATTAAGTATTGAAACTAATAAAGTGGCCATTATCACATGATTGAAAATAAAGTTCAAAATGATTAATATTTATCGATGCTGGGTAGGTCGAGAAAGTTATGACATTCTAACCTAAGCTAAATGAGCTAAGTATTGTAAACATTTTGCAAGTGAGTCATACAAACTCATAAAGGCTTGTCTACATAGTTTCTAAAATATGAAGACACACCTACAAACTACCTAAGCTTTAAATTTAGCATCCCAAACCATCTTGAGTTTGATAATGGTAGGTTGTGGTATTATGTCTTTGTAAAGAAATGTCTAAAATTGGTTCCCTTAGGAATCTACTCATATCTATTATGCTTTGGATTTATAGAGTTCTTAATTGGGCAACCAAATATATGATCCCCAAATTTAGAATAATTGTTACAAACAGTATTAGATTTGACTTGATAATTAGATGTATGAAAAGAATGAATAGATGATGTATTCAATACATGGATATATGATTCTTTCAATCTATAATATCATGCAATCATAAATTATTTCTTGTCACATGGTTGTAAGAAGAAGCATGTTTAAGCACATGTGAATCATTCAAATAAACATTACTCTTTTTCACATGATTGAAAGAAGTAACATAAGAAGATAGATGTGAATTATTATAAGTACATACATGATAAACTAAAGTAGAATACTTTGACTTTAGATCATGAATTTCTTTTTCAAGTGAATGAAATTTCTTTAAATATTCTTTAAAAAATGAATATTCTTTTCTTAAATTATCATTATCTACTTTTAATGCATCATTATATGTAATATGCTTAGATAATTCATTTTCATATCCTTTATTTGAAGCTTTCAAACATGAAACATTAGGAATATAGAAATGAACTTGATTAGTTAAGGAAATATTTTCCTTTTTAAGTACCTCACATTGTTCACGTAATTCCACTATGCTAGATTCATTCGACACAAACTTTCTTAAGATCAACGTTCGTATTAATTAAGTTTTTATGCTCAATAACTAATTTATTGAAACAAATTTATATATCATCACAAGATTTAAAACTGTACTCATGGCTTAGAAATACTTGATACAAGTTCACCTCCATGTTTCACCTCTAAATTAAGCTTCTTCTTCTTCATCTTCTTCTTCTCTTCTTTATTTTTTATGATTTTTCTCCTTCATGTTATCACTAATATATTGAGATTTATTTTTATCTTACAACTTATCTAATCCTTACACGATCTCAAAAAAAGTTGTAACCCAATACACTCTAACACCAATTTCTAGAGGCAATGCACAAAATAAATAATTAATTTGTTTAACATTTAATAGAATTAATATTATCAAATAATTACTTCTATCATTTGGAAGTATTAAAAAAAGAATAAAGATATCTAACAAATCCGCATCAAAGTTTTGAAAAAAAATTTTAAATGCATTTTTCCAAAAACATTTACCTTTAAATAATGAAGGTTGACATTATGAAAATCCTTCTAAAGTTTTGCAATTGTCAACTATGGGTAACCTTAAATAATTAGATAAAATAAGCACATTAGCAAAAATAAGCAATTTGAATATAAAGTAAAAATGATAATATTATAATTACTATTAATAAAATAATAAAATTATTAAACAATTAGAATTAATATTACAATTAATTTGCATATAAAAATAAATAATCTCATTAGTGATTTTACTTAAAATAAAATGAGGTCATGAATCCTATATGATTGGTTTAAATTATGGGTTTTAAAATATTTTTACTAATATAAGATTGTATTCAATTTTCAAAATTTCATTATAAAATAATTTTATGTTTGTAGAAAATTTTGATTTATAAATATATTAATGTATAATTTTTATTATTACCAAAAATGAAATAAATGTATGAATGGTATACTAAATTATTAGATGGTGATGATTTATGTTTGCTTCAAGCATTATGGTGGTAAAAAATGTTGTGTATGTGTGTGTATATATGTGCATGCATATGTGCATTGGTGTGCACAGGTGTGTGTGCATATGCATGTATGTGGGTGTACATGTGTGTGTGTGTGTGTGCATATCAACATGTGTGTGTGTTCCTACATTTGTGTGTGTTTGTGTGTGTGTGTGTATGTGTGCAAATCTATGTGTGCATGTGCTTATATGTTTGTACATGTGTGCGTGTGTGTGCACATGCATGTAAATTTGTGTGTGTATGCTTGTGTATATGTGAGCGTGTCTGTCTTTATGTGCATGTGTGTTCGAGTGCATATGTCTTGTGTGTGTGTGTATTTATGTATGTTAGTGTGATTTTGTGTGTGTGTGTGTGTTTGTGCATGGGTGCCCATATGTACATGTGTGTGTGTGTGCATTTGTGTACATATTTGTTCATATGTGTGTGGATGCATGTGTGTGTATGTAGGTGTGTGTGTGTCTATGCATATATTTATGCCGACATGTGTATTTGTGTGCATGTTTGTCCCCTTACATCTTTGTATCTGTGTGTGCTAGTGTGTTTGTATATGTTTGTGTTCATGCGTATGTGCTTACATGTGTAAATGTATTTGTGCGTCTATGTGCATGCACACGTGTGTGGTTATGCGTGTGTGTATGCATGCATATTTGTGTACATGTGTGCAAGTGTGTGCACATATGGAAGCATGTGTGTGTGTGTGTTCCTATGTATGTGCTTGTGTGTGTGCATGTGTGTGCATTTTTTGCATATGTGTGGGTATATTCATGTGTGCATGTGTGTGCACATATGTGTGTCAACATGTGTCTACTTGTGCATGTGCTTTTGCACACAAACGTGTGTGTGTTCATCTCTACTTTAAATGTTTGTGTGTCTGCATGTTTGTACCTATGAAGCTGTTTATAAAAGTGTATTTGCATATGCAAGTCTATGCTTGCACATTTGTGTGTATGTGTGTGTGCATGTGTGCATATGTGTGTGTGTGTGTGCATATACATACATGCATGTAAATGTGTTTGTGCATAAATGTGAGTGCATGTATGTGTGCATTCATGCATATGTGGATTTGTGTTTATGTGTTCATATGTGTACATGTGTGTGTGCTTGTACATATGTGTGCATGAGTGTGTGTACATGTGTGGTTGTGGGTGTGAGGGTGCTTACATGTGTGCATATGTGCATGCATGTGGATGCATGTGTGTACATGCATGTAGGTGTTTGTGTGTGTATATTTGTAGTTGTGCATGCGTGTTTATGTGTGTACATATGTGCATGTGTGTATGCACTTATGTGTTTATGCGCATGTGGGTGTCTGTAAGCGTGTGCAAGAAAGTTTGCATGTGTGTGTTCATGTGGGTGCATGTGTCTAGTGGTATGCATAGGAGTTTGTATGTGTGTGTTTGTGCCTGTGTATGTGCACATGTGTGTGCATGTGTAAGTGTATGCATGAGTGTGTATATGTGTGTAAGTGTTTGTACATTTGTATGTGTGTATATGTGTGTTTACATGTGCATGCATATGGGTGTGCATGTGTGTGTGGATGTACTTGTGTTTGTGCCTGTATGGGGGGGTGTGTGTTTGTATATGTGTTTGCTTGTATGTGTGTTTGCATATATCTATGTTCATGTGTTTGTATGTTTCTTTGTGTTTTTGTGCATATGTGTGTGCTTGCATGCATGTGTGTATTTGTTAGTGTGTATGTGCATGTATGCATGTTTGTTTGTGCATGGTTGTGTGTGAGTGTGCATACAAGCTTGTTTGCTATGGTGTGTGTATGTATGCATATGTGTGTGAATGTGTGGTTATGTGTGGGATTTTTTGCATGTGTGTATATGCATGTTGTGTGTGTGCATGTAGATGTGCATATGTACATGTTCTTTTATGCATGTGTGTTCATCAGTCTGTGCATGTGCATGTAAGTGTGTATGCTTGTGTATGTGTACATGTTTGTGTGTGTGCCTCTATGTGTGTATGTAAGCATTTTTGTGTTCATGCATCTATGTGTGTATGCATGTATGTTTGTTCATTTGTGTGTGCATGCATGCATGAATATTTGTGTGTGCGTGTGCATGCATGAGTATTTGCGTCTGTGTGTGCTTTCATCTATGTGTTTGTGCATGTGTATGTGCATCTTTGTGTGCCTATGCTTGCGTGTTTGGATTTATGTAAGTCCATGTGTGTGTGTGTACATGCATGTTTATATTAGTACATGGGTGTGTGTTTGTGTGCATGTGTGCATATTTACTTTGTGTGTGTGTATCTCTGTGCACATGTCTTCTTGTTTGTTTGCTTATTTGGGTGCATGCATGTGTGCATGTAATGTGAGTGTGGAAGCATGCATGTGCATTTATGTGTGTGTCAGTGGTTGTGGCCATGTGTGCTTATGTATGTGCGCAAATGCAAGTTTGTGCATGTATGTGTGTATGTCTGCATGTGTTGTGTGTGTCTATGTGTGTGCATGTGTGTGCACATGTCTATGTTTTTTTGTGTGTGTGTGTGCATGCGTACGAGGATGTTTTTGCATGTGTGTGTTTGTGTTGTGTTTGCATTTCCTTGTGTGTGTGAGTTTGAGTGTGCATGAGTGTATGCATGTGCATGTGTGTGTGTATGCATGTCTATGTATGTGTGCATGGGCTTGTGCATGCATGTACGTGTGTGGTCAAGTGTGAGGACAAGTATTTGCGTGCGTGCATGCACATGTGTGTGTTTGTGAACTTGTGTGATCATGTCTACATGTGTGTGTGTGCATATGTGTGGTTATGTGTGTACATGCATGTGTGCATGTGGGTGTGTACAAGTGTGTGTGAGTGTGCATGTGTTTGCATGTGCACATGTGTTTGTTCTTGTTGTCCATGTGGATGTGTTTTATTTATGTGTGTGTGTGTATGTGCATGTGCATGTGTGTGGCTGTGTGTGTGTATGGACGTGTGTGCATTTGTGTGCATGGGTGCCCGCATCTATGCATGCATTTGTATGTGTGATTGTATGTGAGTGTGTATGCACGTGTGTGTATGTGTGTGTGCATGTGTGTGTGTTCACAAGTGTCTGTCTGTGTGCATGTTCACACATGAATGACTATATATTTGAACATGTGTTTTTGTTTGTCCATGTTGTGTATATGCATGTTTGTTTATGAGTGTGTGTGGGTGTGTCCATGTGTGAAAATGTGGACACACATCTATCTTTGTATGAATGTGTGTCTATGTAGATGTGATCTTGTGTGTGTGTTGTAGTGTGTGTGGGAGTGTGCACATCTATGTTTGTGTGTTTGAGTACATGTGCATGAATGTGTATTTGTGTGTGTGTGTGCTTGTGTATGGGTTTAAGTGTGTATACATGTGCATGTGTGTGCATGTCTATGTGTGTGTGTGTGTGCACGTGTGCACCTACACATGTGTGCATATGTGGGTGTGTGTAGCTTTGCGTGTGTGTTCATGTGTGTTGGTTTGTGTGTGCATGTGTTTATTTTTGTGTGTGAGTGCATTTGTGTGTGTGTGCACATGGGCACTTATGTTGTATGTGGATGCATGTGTGCATTCGTGTGTTTGTGCATGTGCATGCATGTGATGGTGCATGTTTCTTTACATTATGTGCATGTATCTTTGCATGCATGTGTGTATGTGCATGTGAGAGTTTCTTTGTTCGCATGTGTGTGTGTGTGTGCATGTGTGCACATATGTGTGAGTGTTTATGCACACATGTGTTTGTGTGTGTGTGTCTGTGGTACTACATGAGTGTATGAGTGTGTATTTGCACATGTCTATGCATGTGTACATGTGTTCACAAGTGTGTGCATGTGTACATGTGTGCACATGTGCATATGTGTATGAGTGCGTATGTGCTTCTATTTGTGTGTGAGTGTGTGTGCATGTGCATGTGTGAGTTTGTGTGTATGTGAATGCGTGTGTACTTGTGTGAGTGTGTGTGTGTGTACATGCATCTTTTGGTGTGCATGTGCATGTGTATATGCAAGCACCCATGTGTGAATGTGAGTGCATGTGTGTTTGTTCATGTGTGGTTGTGTGTGTGCATTTGTTCTTGTGTGAGTTTATGGGTGTGTGTGTGTGTGTATACTTGTGTGTTTATGTGTGGGTATGTCTTTGTGTGCTTGTGCATGTGTGTGTGTACAGGAATGCTTGTTTATTGATGAATGTGTGCACGTCTATGTTTGTGAGTGCATGTATATGTGTGTGCATGTGTTGTGTGTGGATGTGTGTGTGAGTACATGCATGTTTACATGCGAGTGGTTATGTGTGTGTGCATGAGTGTTTATTCTTCTTTTTGTATGTATGTGTGCATGAATATGCGAGTGTTTGTGGGTGTGTGTGTGCGGTGGTGTGTATGTGTGTCCATGTGTATGCATGTGTGCGCTCGTATGTGTGTGTGTGTGTGCATGCATGTTTGTGTGTCTATGGAGAGGTGTGTGTTAGTCATATGCATGTGTGCGAGTGTGTGCATGTATGAGTGCATGTGTTGGTGCTGATGGGTGTCTGTGTGCATGCATCTGTATGTGCATGTGTGTGTGTATGTGTGTGTGTGTGTGTGCCTACTTGTGTGTGCATGTGTATGAGTGTTCAAGTGTGTAAATGTGTGTGTATGCATCTTTTTTTGTCAATGTGCATTCGTGCATGCATGTGTGTATATGTGTGTATGCATTTGTTTGTGTTTTTATGAGTTTGTGTATGTGTGCAACCATATACATATGTTGGCTTATTCATGCATGGATGTGTGTCTATGTGAATGTATGTGGGTGTGGGTGTGTGTTTGAATTTTCTTATGCATGCATGTGTTTCTGTGCATGTGCGTGCTTGTGTGTGCATGGCTCTGCCTATACATGTGCATGTGAGTATTTGTGTGCATGTGTATTTGTGTGTATACATGTGTGTGTGTATGTGTTTGTGCGTGAGCTTGTGTGTGCATCTATGCATGTGTGTAATTGCATATACACACATATTTGTGTGTTTAGGCTTGTAGGCATGTTTGAGTGCATGTGTGTTTTCATGTGTGCATGTTTCTATATAGACACATGTGTGTGCATTTGCATGACAAGTGTGTGTGTATGTGTGTTTGTGCATGTTTTTGTGTGTCTATGTGTGCATGTGCATCTACGTGTGTGTGTGTGTGTGTGTGTGTGCACATGCATGTGTAAGGTCATGTGTGTGTGTGTGTCTTTTTGTGTGTATACTTGGATGCCTATAACTTGTGCATGTGTGCATGTATGTGCTTTTGTTCATGTGTACATGTGTATGAGTGTGTGTCCATGTGCATGCACATGGACATGCACACATGTATGTATGTATGTCAATGTGTGTTGATGATTGTATGTGTATTTATGCATGTTTATGAGTGTTATGTGTATGTGTATATGGATGTGTGCTTGCATCTGTGTATGTGTGTGTGTTTGTGTGCATGTGTGTGTGCTTATATTTGTGTGCATGTGTGTATATACATGTATGCATATGAGTGTGTGAATGTATGCATGTGTGTGTGCATGTGGGTATGTGCATGTGTGTGAATGTGTGTGTCTTAGTGTATCTACATGGGCATGAGTGTGTGGGTAAGTGTATCCACATGCGTGAGAGTGTCTGTGTGTGTCTGTATGTGTGTGTTCATGCGTGTGTGCATGTGTGTGTTCATGTGAGCATGTGTGTGTGCAAGTTTGTGTGCATGCATGCATCTATGTTTGTGTGTGTATAAATGTGTGTATGCATGTGCCAATGCATGCTTATGTGTATATGTGTGTGTATGTTTCAATTTGTGTGGGTACATGTGTGTGTGTATATGCATGCAAGTCTTTTTGAACATGCATGTGTGTGCGTGTGCATGTGCTTATGTGTGCGTGTATGCTTATTTATGTTTGTGTGAGTGCATGCATGTGTGTGCATGTGTGTGCATGTGTGTGTACTTGTGCATCAATATATGTGCACATATATGTGTTTGCTTTATGTTCATGTGTGTGCTTGTTCATGTTCAAGTGTCTGTGTGTGTGCATGCATGTGCTTTTGCCAGTTTGTATGTGTGCATGTCGATGTAGACATGTGCATCTTCCTTTTTATGGATCTGTGTATCTATGTGCTTATGCACATGCACATAGGAGTGTGTGTAAGTGCAGATGTGTGTGTGTGTGTGGTTGTATGTATATGTGTGAGTTTACAAGTGTGTAAATGTGTTTGTGTGTGCATGTTTACCTTTGTGTATATGCATGTGTATGTATATGCAAGTTTGTGTGTGTGTGTGCATGGTTAGGGATGTTTGTTGGTTCACCTATTTGTATCTATGTGTTTGTATATATTTATTCTTATTTGCATGTGCTTGTGTTTACATGCATGTGTGCATTTTTTAATGCATGTGTGTGTGCATGTGTGCACATGCATGAGTGTGCATGTGTTTTTACAAGTTTGTGTTTAAATATGCATGTACATTTGGGTGCATATTTGTTGTCATGTACTCATGCATTCGTGTGTGTGTGTGTGTGTATTCTTACATGCATGTATGTGTGTGAGGGTGTTAATATGTATATGTGTTTGTGCATGTGTGTGCATATGAGTGGGTTTATGTGCATGCTCACTCCCACTTGTGTGTATACATATATGGGTGTGTGTGGCTGTGGAAGTGTATGTGCATGCATGTACCTATGTGTGTGTGTTTATGTGTATGTGTGTGCTAGTGTGTGTTTGCAAGTCTTCCTATACAAGTGTGTGTGTATGTGTGTTTATGCATGTGTCTATGCATGTGTCTGTATGTGCATTCATGTGTGTGTGTTACTATGCATGGTGTCCATGTACCTCTTCATGTGTATGTGTCTACGTGCAAGTGCATATGTGTGTGTGTGTCTTAAAGTATGTGTGTGTAGGATTTTTTTTGTGTGTGTACATGCATGTACTTTTATTGGGGTTTGGTGTGGCGTGCATGTGTGTGCAAGTGCACATGTGTGTGCACCTATGTACCTATATGTGTGTGGGTGTGCATGTGTACTTATGCACATGTGTTTTTGTGTGTGTTCTCAAGTTCGTGGGCATGTGTGGATCTTTGCATGTGTCCTTATTTGTGACTGCACATTGACACATGTGTGTGTGTGTGGCTTTCACATGCGTCTGTGTGTGTTTGTCTCTAATTGTATGTATGCAAGTGCATGCTTATGATTGTGCATGTCGACTTATGTGTGTGTGTGTGCATGCTTGTGTTCATGCATGTGTATGCATTAGTTTGCATGTGTGTATGTGTGCGCTTATATGTGCATGTGTGTATGTGTGCTTGTCTGTGCATGTGTGCATGCACGTGTAGGTATGAAAGTGTGTGTGTTAGAGCATGAGTGTGTGTGGGTTTGTGGGTAAGAGTACATGTGCGCATATGTGCAAGTGCGTGTGTTCTTGTGCGACTATGTGGGTACAGGCATGTGCTCTTCTTCGTGCAATTTTTTCTATGTTTGTGTTAGTGTGCGTGTGTTTTTTGTGTGTGTATGCATGCATACATACATGTGTAAGTGTGTGTGTGTGTGTGTGTGTCTGCATATGTGTGGCTCTTGTGTATGCATGTTTATGTGTGTATGTGTTTGCACATATGGGTATTTGTGCTCGTGTACATATGAGTGCATAGGCATATGTGATAATGTGCATGTGTGTTCAAATGTGTCTACATGCATAAGTGTGTGTGCATGTTTGTGTGTGTGCTTATTTGTTTGTACATGGTGTATGTGCATGTGTGTGTGTGTGCATGCATGCATGTTTGTGTGGGTATTTGTGTGTGAAACGTTATACACATGTGTGTGTGTGTTTGTGCATAAGTGTGCATGTAACTATTGTGTACAGACATGTGTATATGCATGTGTATGTGCTTGTGTGTCTATATTTGTGTGTGCAATTGTGCATGTGTGTGCATTTGTGTGTGTACATTCATATGTATGTTTATATTTGTGTGTGTTTGTGTAAAACTTAATGTGTGTGCATATGTGTGTTCATGCATGTGTGTGTATGGGTGTGTGTGCATTTGTGTGCATGCTTGTGCATCTGTGTGTGTGTGGGGGGGGAGTGTACATGTGTAGGTGTGTTTGTTTGTGTGTGTATGGGTCCATTTTTGTGTGCTTATGTATGTGCTTTGGCATGCCAGTGTGTGTGTATGAGTGCATGCATGTGTGTGCTTTTGTGCATGCATGTGCATGTGTATGTGGGTGTGTATGTACACATGTGGTGTGCATTGCGTTTTTTTCTTAAGTGTGTGGATGTGTGCGTACATGTGCGTGTGTATGTGTGTATTTGTGGCTATCCTTTTGTGTACGTTTCCTATGCATGTGCATATGTGGGAGTAGGTGTGCTTATGCATATGTATGTGTATATGTGTGTGTGTGTGCCTATCTGTGTGTTTATCCACATGTGTGCATGAGAGAATGTGCCTATATTTGCATGGATATGTATGTTTGTGTGCATGTGCATGTGTGTGTGGGTGCACATTCGTGTGCACGTATGTGTGTGTGGTCATGTGTCTATGTGGGTGTCGGTTTGTGTGTGCATGCATATCTGTGCATGTATGTGTGTGAGCATATTTGTGTGCATACAAGATGGTATGTGTGTGCATATCTATGTATGGATGTGAGTGTGTATGGGTAAATGTGTATGTGTTTGTGTGTGTGCTTATGTGTCCTTGTGTACATGTGCATATGTGTATGAGTTTATCTATTTGTGTGTATTAATGTCTTTAAGTGTTTCTGTGTATTTGTGTATTTGTGTATGTGTGCATGTGTGTATGTGCATGCCCTTGTGTGTTTTCATGTCTAAGTATGTGCAAGTGTGCATGTGCATGTGCATGTATGTGTGCATGTGTGTTCATGTGCATGCATGTGTTTGTGCATATTTATGCAAGTATGTGTGTGCATGCATGTGTTTGTGTTGGTATGCATCTACATGTGAGTGTTTGGGTCCACCTGTTTGTGTGTGCACACATGTTTGTGCATTTGTGTGCAGGTGAGTGTATATATGCATGTGTTTTTGTGTGCATGTGTGTATGTATGTCTGTGTGCATGGGTATGAGTATGTGGGTGCAAGTGTGTGTGAACGTGTGCAAGGGAGCATGTGTGTGTGTGCATATGTCTATGCATTTGTATGCATAAGTGTGTGTAGGTTTGTGCATTTCGATGTGAATGTGTGAGTATATATGCATGTGTAAGTCTGTTTGGATGTTTGTATATATGCTTTTGTGCTCATATGTATTTTTGTGTGTGTGTGAGTGGGTGGGAATGTGTGTGCATGAGTGTGTGTTTACATTTATGTGCGAGCATGTTTGTGTATGTGCATGTGGGTGTGTCTATGCATGCCTAGGTGCATATGTTGTGCATATGTGAAAGACTATGTGTGACTGTGTTTATGTGCACGTGTGTGCTAGTGTGCCTGTGTATGTGTGTGGTAATGCATGCACACAAATGTTCATCTGTGTGTGTGCTTGTGTGCATTTCCACGCATGTGTATGTTAAAGTGTTTGTGGATGCATGTGTATACATGTGTGTAATTACATGTGTGTGTGTGGGTTTGTACATGACTGTGCCTTTGCCATGTACATGTGTGTCTGTGCGTACTTGAGTGTGCATCTGTGCACGCCTTTGTATTTGTGTGTGTGCATGTGTGTGTTTGTGTGTGTGTGTGTGTGTGCATGTGTCCATAGGCATGTTTGTGTGCATGTATGGGTGGGGAGGAGTAGGTGGGTGTGTGAGCATACAACTGTGTATGTATGTACGTGTGTTTGTGTGGGTGCATATGCACATGTGTGTGATCATGTGTGTGGGTGGTTGGCATGCATGTTTATTTGTGCATGTGCAAGTTTATGTGTACGTGAACACGTGCACATGTGTGTAGGGGGCACTTGTGCGTGTGTCTTCATGTGTGTATGCATGTGCATGTTTTGTTTGTGCATATGAGTGCAGGAGTTTGTGTTTATGCATGTGTTTGTATGTCTACAAGCAAATATGTACGTGTGCTTGCGCAACTATTTGTGTGCATGTGTCTAGTTGTGTGTGTGTGTGTATGTGTGTGCATGAATGAATGCATGTGTGTTTGTGTGTGCATGGGCATGTGTGTGTGGGTATTTGTGCACATTTGTGTGTATGGGTGTGTGTGTGCATGTTAGTGTGTTTGGGTGCACTTGTGCTTACGTGTGCATGTTCCTTAATGTGCCTGTGTATGTACCTATGGGTGTACGTACAGACAGTGTGTGGGTGTGTGTGTATATGTTTGTGTGTGGGATTACATGTGTCTATGTATGTGGCTATGCATGTGTGTGTTTGTGTCTATATTGTGTGTGCATGAATGCATTTGTGCTTGTGTGTGAGTGTGTGTGGATGTGTTTATGTGTGTGAGTGTATCGTTGTTCGTGAGCATGCATTAACAAGTGCATGTGTGTGCATGTATATGTGCATATGTCTATGCATGTGCATGTGCATGTGTGCATGCATGTGCATCAATACATGTGTGTTCGTGTGTGTGCATCGATGTGTAATGGTGTGTGTGTGTGTGTTTGCATGCATGTTTGTCATTATGTGTGTTCCTATGGGCATCTATGGATTCCTTTGAGTGTGTGTGCGCATATGCATGTGTGTGCATTTTTTGTGTTCTAATGCATGCATTTGTGTGTGCATGTGTATGTGTGAGCACGTATATTTGTTCATGTGTGTGTGCATGAGTGTTTGTGTGTGTGGGGTGTTCGAGTGCTTTTTCATGTAAGTGTGTCATCATGTTTGTTTGTGTTCATGTGGGCGTGTGTGCTTGCCTCTGTTTGTTTCTGTTTGTGTGGGTGTGTGCCCAGTCATGTGTGTGCTTGTGTGCAATTGTGTGTCTACATGCATGTGTGTGCACTTCTATGCTTGTGTGTGTGCACATTATGTGTGTCTGTGTGTGATCATGTTCTTCTACATATGTGTTCATCGTCAAGTGCTTGTGTGAGTGTGAAATTTTGTCTATGTCTATGTGTGTGTGTGTATGCATTTGTGTATGCATGTTTGTTTGTGCGTGTGTGTGTATCTTTGTATTTGTTCATGTGTGCATGTCCACGCACACGTGTGGGTATGTTTATGTGCATTTATGTGTCTTTGAGTTTGTGCATTTGTGCAAAGCTGTGCAAGTGTGCCTGTTTATGCATGTGCGTGCATATATGTGTGAGTGGGTGTACATGTGTATGTGTGTGCATGAGTGCACGTATGTGTTTGTGTGCATGTGGGTGTTTGTGTATGTTCCTGTGTATGTCTGTATTTTGGTATTTTCTTATTTGTTGACGTGTGTTTGTTTCTGTGAATATGCATGTCAGTGTGAGCATGTATATATTACTATGTGCACATGTGCATTTTCCTGTGTTTATGTTTGTACGCAAGTGTTTGTGCATTTGTATGTGCGTGTGCGTGCTTAGCTGTATGTTCTGTTTTTACAAGAGTGTCTATGTGATGTTTGTCTTTATGTGTGCTTGTAGGAATGTCTTCATGCATCCCATTGCATGTTTTAGTGTGTGTGTGTGTGTATGTGTATATGTGCATGTGCATGCATACAAGCATGAGTGTTTGGGTGCATGTACACATGTGCCTTTATGTGTGATTACATGTTCATGTGTGTGTGTGTGTGAGTGATTGTGTGTGCAAGGTCATATGCATGAGTGCATGTGTGTGGTTATGTATGTGTGCATGTTGCTTGCTTGCATTTGTGTGCATGTGTGGTTATGATTGCATGTGTGTGTGTGCACACATGTGTATGTGTTTCTACATATGCATCCTTTTTTGTTTTTGTGCATGTGTGCATGCATCCATGCATGTGTGAGTGTTTGTGCATGCATGTGTGTGTGTGCATGCACATATATTTTTACATGCATGTGTGCTTGTGCATGTGTGTGTGGGTGTGCATGTGCGTGTGTGTGTGCATGCATGCTATTGAATATGTGTGCAAGCATGTGTGTGTGCATATATGTGTAGAGACATGTGCTAGTCTTTGTGCA
This sequence comes from Vanilla planifolia, assembly GCA_023846275.1. NCBI lineage: Eukaryota > Viridiplantae > Streptophyta > Magnoliopsida > Asparagales > Orchidaceae > Vanilla > Vanilla planifolia. Next base: position 2,804,929 of record JAIUJO010000052.1, read on the forward strand.
TGTCCATATGTGCATATGTACCTGTGTGTGTGCATGTGTTTGTGTTTGTGCATGTGCTTCTTTTCTTGTGCATGTTTGTGTTTGTGCATGCCCATGTATGTGAATGTGTGTGCATATGGGGGTGCATGTGTTTGTCTGTATTTATGTGTACTTGTGTGCATATGTATGTGTGTATGTGTGTATGTTTGTACATGTGTACCTGAGTGTATGTGTGTATGTGTGTGTTCATGTATCATTGTCGATAGGTGTTTTCATGCGTGTGTGTGTGTGCATGTGTGTGCATGGTGTTTGTGTGTGCATGCTTGTGTGTGTGCATGTGTGTCCTACAAGTATGTGTGTGTGTGTGTGCATGCACTTGAGTGTGCATATGTGCAACTATGTGTGCAGATGCATGCATGCATTCCTATGGACTTGTGCATGTGTGTGCATGTGTCTATGCATGCATATGTGTTTGTGCATCCATGTGTGTGTGTACTTGTGCTTGTGCATGTGTATATGCACATTTGTGCATGTGCGTGCATGTTTTTTTCTACATGTATTCATAAACATGTGTGTGTTTGTGCATTTATTCATGTGTGTGTGGGCATGTACGTGAGCATGTGAATGCTTTAATGTGCATGTGTCTATGTGTGTGCATATGCGTATGTGTTTATTTGTGCTTATGTGTACATGCATGTGCATGTGTATGTTTTTGTCTTTATGAATGTGTGTGTGTCAGTGTTTGTGTGCGTGACTGAGCACATGTGTGTCCATGTATGTTTGTGCATGTGTTTGCATACATATGCATGTGTGAGTGTGCATGTGCATGTGCTTATATGTCTTCATGTGTGTGCACATCTATGAGCCTTTATGTGTACATGTGTATGTTTCTATGCTTTTGTATGTGTGTGGCATGTGTGCATATGCATGTGTTTGCTGGGTATGTGTGTGCATGTGTGAGAGTGAATGTATGCATATGTGCATATGTACATGCAAGTATGTGTGTATGTATGTGTGAGTCTGTTCCTATGTGTGTATATGTTCTTGCACGTGTGCAAGATTATGCATGCATGTGCATGTGTGTGTACATTTATGTATGTTATTGCACATGTTTGTACAAGTGGGTGTATATGCGTATGTGTTTCTGTGTGTATATACATGCACAAGCAAATGAGTGTACTCATGTGTGTGTGATATATGTGCAGGTGGTTGTGTGCATATGTGTGTGTGGTAGTGGGTGTGGGTGTGAGTGTGTGTGCATGCATGTGGGTATGCACTCAATTGTGTTTATTTGTGTGTGCACATGTGTATGTGTGTGTGTGCATATGTTTGTGTGTTCAAGTTCATTCTCAGGTTATTGTGTGTGTGTGTGTTGTGTGTGCCTATTTGTGCCTATGCATGTGTGTGCCAACACTTATGTGTGTGTGTTTGTGCATGCATATATGTGAATGTTGCTAAGTGTTAGTGTGTACAAATGCATATGTGTGCATTTCTATCTATTTGCATGTATGTCTATGCATTTTGTCTGTGTGTGTGTGTGTATGTGTATGCATACATGTGTGTGTGTATACATGTGTGCATTCATTTATGGTTCTGTGTGTGGGTGTTTGTGCATGTGTGCATCTGTCCTTGTGTGTGTGTGTGTTCTTATGTGTGTGCATGGGTAGATGTATGTGTGATGTGTACATGTGTTCGTGCATGTATCCAGGTGTGTCTGTTAGCATGTGTGCATGTGCGTATATGTGTGATCGTGTGTGCATGGGTGTGTATGTTTGTGTACATATGTATGCATGCATGTTTACATGTGTGTTTGTGCATGTGCATGTGTGTGTATACTTGATGTGTTTTCATGTGCATGTATGTGCTTATGTGTGCATGCGTGCATGTCTATAGCTGTATGTTTGTGTGGGTGTGCACGTGTGTGTGCTTGTGTATGTGTTGCCTTGCATGTGCGAATGTGTACATGTTTGTTTATGTGCATATGCAGATGTGTCTATGCATACGTGTGGCTTTTGTGTATGTTTGCATGTGCATGCATGTTTGTGTGTGTATACGTGCATGTGTGGGCATGTGAAGGGGGTATGTGTTGGTGTGTGTTTATGCATACAAGTCTATATGGGTGTGCATGTGTGTGTGCACATGTCTATGTGTGGATGCATGGGTCTTGTAGTGTCTAAATGTGTGTGAGCATGTGTGGATTTATGTATGCATGCTTGTTTATGTGCTTACTTGTGTTTTTGTGTGTGTGTGTATACACACACATGTATGTATATGGGTGCATGCTTGCTTGTGTGTGTACACAAGCCTATATGTATGAGTGTGTGTGTGTTTGGGTGTGTGTATATGTGTGTGTGTGTGTGTGCATTCATGTGTGTATGTAAATATGTGTTTGTACCTACATGTGTTCGTGTGGATGTTTGTGTGCATGTATATGTGCTTGTGTGTATGTATGTGTGTGTGTGCACGTGTTTGCATGTACAAGTTTTTGTAAGTTTGTGTGTGTGCTTATGTACGCTTGTGTGGGTGTACGTATGGGTGTGTGTGCATTTGTGCATGTGCGTATGCATATACATGTGTTTGTGCATGTGTCTGGATGTATGTGTGTGTGTGCACATGTGTGTGTGCAAGTGTTTGTGTGCTTTTGCATGTTTTGTATGCATGCTTGCCTACATGTGTGAATTTGTGTGTCTATGTGCATGTTTTTGTGTGTTTTCTTATATTCTTGTGTGCATGCATGCATGTTTGTATTTCTACAATCATGCAAGTGCATGTGTGTGTGTGTGCAAGTATCATTGCGGGTGCTTGTGTGTGCATGCATATTCATGCATGTGTGTACTTGTGCATGTGTGGGTGTATATAGTTATGTGTGTGTGTGTGTCTATGTGTGTTTGTGTGTGTGTGTTTGTTCATGCATAATTGCTCACTTCTACCTATGCATGCATGTTTCTATCTGTGTTTATGCAAATATGTGTGTGGATTTGTGTATTTATGCATGCATGCATAGGCGTTCCTGTGGGCATGTGAATGCATGAGTGTGCATGTGTATGTCTATGTGACATGTGTTTGTATGCATGTTTATTCATGTGTGTGTATGTGCTTATATGTGCATACACGTTTGTGTGTGCATGCTTGTCCTTGTGTATATGTGCGCATCTATATGTGCATGTACACATGTGAGCGTGTGTGTGCGTGTGTATGTTTTCATATACCTTTGTATGCTTGTGTCTGTATGAGTGTGTGTGAGCATGTGTGTGCTTATGTGCAGGTGTTCGTGCGTATGTGCACATATCTATGAACATTTGTGTGTTCATGTGCATGTGCCTATGGCTTTGTGTGCGTGTAAGTGCACGTGCTAATGCGTGTGTGTGTTACATATGCATGTGCATACATATGTGTGGGAGTTTGTTTGCATGTTTACATGTATGTTTATGTGTATGTGTGGGTGTACATATGTGTTTATGAATTCTTCTATGTGCATGTGGCTACGTGTGAATGTGTGTGAGCAAGCTTATGCATGTGTGCATATGTGTGTACGTATGAGCATGTGTGTGTGTGTGTGCTTGCTTGTTCTTATGTGTACCTATGCGTGTATGTATTTATGAGCATGTGTGTGTATTCATGTGTGTATACATATATGTGTATGTGTGCTTATGCAAGTGTGTGAGCACATGCATGCATGCCTAGAAGTGTGCATGTGTGTGCATGTGCAAGTTTTTATACATGTGTGTGTGTTTGTGTGCTTATGCATGCATGTGTCAGTGTGCTTGTGGGTGTGTGTGCATCTATGCATGTGCATGTATGTGTGCATGTGTGTGTGTTTGTGCACGTGTATGAGCATTTGTATATGTGTGCTTGTGTAAGTGTGTATGTATGCCTACGTGTATGCATCTGTTTGTCTATGATCAAGTCCATTTGTGCATGCGTACGTATGTGTATGCATGAGCTTACATTTATGCATGTGTTTGTGTGCTTATGCATGTTTGTGTTTATCTATACTCGAATTTGTGAATTTGTCTATGTATGTATGTGTGTTTATATATGTTTATGTGTGATTGTGTGCATGTGTGCACCTACATGTTTGTGCATACATGCAGACACTTGTGTGTGTGTGCATGTGTGTGTGTGTGCATGTTTCATTGTGGGCATATGTTTGTACATGTTTGTACACATGCGCATGCATGCACGTGTGTACTTGTGCATGTGTTTGCATGTGTGTGAGCATGTGTGTATATGTGTGTGTGCATGTTTGTCAATGTATATGTGCTGGTTTGTGCATGTTCTCACATGTTTTTATTTATGTTTATGCATGCTTGTTTGTGTATTTGTCCTTTCATGCATGCATAGGTGGGCATGCATGTAGACATGTGAATGTGTGAGTGTGCATGTTTATGTTTGTGTGGCAGGTGTTTGTGTGCATATGCATGTGTGTGTACTTATGTCTGTATACACATTCGTGTGTGCATGCTTATTTGTTTATACATTGGTGTATTTTTGTGCATGAGCAAGAGTGTGTGTTTATGCATACTTTTGTGTACTAGTGTCTGTGTGTGCACGTGTTTGTGCATGTGTGTGTGTGTGCATGTGTTTGTGCACATGTGTGCATGACTATGAACCTTTGTGTGCACATATATATATTTTCCTGTAGCTTTTTGTATGTGTATGAGCATGTATTTATGCATGTGTGTGTGTGTGTGTGCATGTGTATGTGCAAGTACATGTAGGTGCATAGGTGTTTATTTATGTGTGTACACATGTTTGTGTGTGCACATGGGTGAATGTGTGTGTGTGTGTACATGTGTATGCATGTGTTCTAATGTGTGTGAGGGTGCATGTGTGTGCAAGCTTGCATGAGAATGTGTATGTGTGTGTATGTGCATATGTGTTTGTGTGTATATGTGTATGTGTGCATAGGAAGATGTGCATGCATGTGTATGTTTGTGTATTGTATGTGCATGTGTCTATATTTATATGTGTGTGTTGATGTGTGTGTGTGTATGTTTGTATATGTGGGTGAGCACTCACTTGTGCATTTGTGTGTGCATGTGTGTGTATGGGTGTATGTGTGTTTGTGTACATGTGGGCATGTGTGCAGAAGCACGCATGTGTGTGCATCTGTTCATGTGTTCATGTATTCATGTGCACATCCATGTGCTTGAGTGTGCATGTGTGTTAGTGTTTGTGCATACAAGTGTGTGCGTGTTGGTGAGTGTGAGTTTTTTATGTGTGCTTTTATTTGTGTGTGCATATGTATATGTGTGTATTTGTTTATGTGCATGCTTATCTTTGTGTTTTATCTATTTGTGTGTTATGTGTGCGTGCATATGTATTATGTCTATGTGTTTTATCTCTATATGTGTGTGTGTGTGTGCATGTCTTGTGTTTGTGTGTATATGTGGGTGCATGTGTGTATATGCATGTGCATTTGTGTGTGTGTATGGGTGGGCATGCCTATGTATGTACGTGCATGCATAAGTGCACTTGTATGCATGTACATTTGCTTGTGTGTACATATTCATGTGCATATTTGTGAATAGTTACATGTGCTTGTGTATGTGTGTGTGCATATGTAAAAGCATATGTGTGTTTGTGTGCACGTGCGTGCTTTTGTGTGTGTGCATACATGCTTGTATATGTGTATGTCTTTGGGCATGTGTACATTCTTATGTGTGTGCATGTGTGTGTGCATGTATGTCTGTGTATGCATGGAGGCACATATGTGTGTTTTTGTGCATGAACACATGTGCGCATATGTGTGTGTTTGTTTGTGTTTACGTGTGAGCATGCATTTGTGTGTACATGGTTGAGTGTGTGTGTGGTTGTGCAAATATTTGTGTGTTTGTGTGTATGAATGCCTATGTGTGTGTATAGGTGTATTTGTGTGGGTGTGTATGCATGTGTTTATGTGTAGCTATGCACTTGTGTGCTTGTCTACATGTGTGTGTATTTGTCTTTGTCAATGCATGTGTGTTTTTGTTCTTACATGCATGCCTATGTGTATGCATGTGTTCATGTTTGTGCCTTTAAGTGTGCATGCTCATATGCATGTGAGTGTGAGTTAGTTTCTATATGTGTGCATGAATGTGTGTGTGCATTTGTGCATATATGTTTGTGTTTGTATTCATGTTCATTACTTTTGTTTGTGTGTTTGTGCATCCATACATGTGTTTCTATGCATGTGCATGTGCATGTGTGTGTGTGCATAGGTGCACACATTTGTGTTTGCATGGATGCATGCATGTGTGTGTTTGTGCACGTGAGTTTGTGCGCATGGGCATAAGTACATGTGGGTATGTGTGCATGTGTATGTGTGTAAATGTCTATTCATTCTTATGTGCATATATGTGTGTGTGTTATTGTGTGTAAGCAAGTGTGTGAGTTTATGTGTGGGTTTTGTGTGCTTGTGCATGTGTGTGTTCATTTGTGGGTGCATGTGCATGTTTTTGTATGTGCACATATCAGTATGTGTTTGTGCATGTGTGCATGTGTGTGTGTGTGTTTATTTGTGCATGTGTTCATGTTTGCACGTGCATGTGCACATGTGTGCCTTTTTACAATTGGGTATATATATTTGTGTGTATGTGTGTATGTGCATATGACTAGATGTGTGCACACTTATGTGTGTATGAGTATGTGTGTGTGTGTGTATGTGCTTGTGCATGTGCATGTGCAAGCTTGAGATTTTGAGTGTTTGTGCATGTGTATATACATGTGTGTGCATGAGTACATATATGTGTGCACCTATATGTGTGCCTATGCATTTGTGCATGAGTGTGCTTGTATGTGCTCATGTGTATGTGTGGCTATGCACATGCATGTGTGTAAGTGTGTATATGTGTGTCTACATACTGAAGTGTTTCGTGCTAAGGAAATCCCGCAAGAGGGGGGGTGAATTGTGTATTTAAAAATTTTACGAATTTCGAAATTAAACTTAAAAACCTTTAAGCAAGAGTAAAGAGAGTGGAACACACAAATTTTTAAGTGGTTCGACTCAAAACCGAGTCTACGTCCACCCCCAACCGGTGTTGGGAAAAATCCACTAAATGCACCGATTACAAGTGAGGTTTTTCCTACGGTTCACCTCAAACCTACTTGGGATTTTTACTATGGCTAATCTCAAACCTACTTGAGTTTTTACCGAGCTCAACTCAAACCCGGGCCTTTTGCACAACTGCCGGGATGCCCTTGCCCCAAAACGAAAAATACGAAAAATTGGCAAATAACTTAAGAGAAATAGGAGAAAAGAGGAGGCACACACAATCGACAAATTAGAGGGATAGAAATTGAGAAATAATTAAAAAACCTCTAATTCCAATAACCTTCTTGTCGCTTTGCTTTTTGAGCTTGGATGCACCGTTTTTGCTTGATTGCTCGAATTTTGAGATCTGAAATCTTTGGAAAATTTAGCAAAGGTTAAACTGAAAAATACATAAATTTTCCCTATTTATAGAGCTCAAATTTGAGCTCTAAAAACACCCCCAACGGCTCAAAAAATTAATTAGCCGTTTGGGCAACGGACGGAAAGCAGCCACCGTCCGATCCGGGCCCAAAAACGAACGACGCAGATTGATTTACGCATTTTACCGTTCGGGCTTAATCCAGAGCGTTGGATCCAGGGGCGTAATCGAACGGCACAGATTAAATCTCGCGATTACCGTTTTCGCTATTTAATCCCGTGCGTAGGATCCAGGCGCTAAATGAACGGCGCCGATTAAACGGCCGTTCGATTTTGATCTGGAGCGTTGGATCCGCGCGGTGAACGAACGGCGCCGATTAACCTTGCGAAGCAGCCGTTCGAATCAATTCTCGTCCGTTGGATCTGGGCGGGCTTGATCTGCGCCTTTGGATCCTGCCGAAGTTATATGGTCGGATTTTTAGTCCCACACTGCAGAAATGAAATTGGCGCATTGCTTTATAAAGAATTTGCGCCCTGTAGCTTTCGAGCCTCTGTGGGGCTGGCTCCCCCCTTCCTTGACCGGGACTTCACCACCTGGTTCGGGTTGACTTAGCCAAGCATTGTTCATTGACCGTTGACCGCGCTGCAGTTTGACCTAGCATGCGTGGCTTAGCCAGGCACTGTGTATTTGACCGTTGACCAGCGCTAGCCGAGCTCCTCTCGGCGGGCTTGGTTCGGCCTCTTCGGGTCAACCAAATTTTTATTTTTAGATTAAATTTTTAATTTCTAAAAGACTTGGACGGGCTGTTTTCGCGCCGGGTCGACCCGCCCATTGCTACAGTGCATTTTCCCGAGACTTCAACTGTTTTAAGGTATTTTTGACAAATTTTTGTGCCAAAAATTTGAATATAAGTGTATAAAAATAATTTTATATTCTTATAGTATTATAATTATTTAAATAGCTATGAAAAGAAATTCATGAAAAACAATTCCAAAATAATATTAAAAAATCAAATACCAATGTCTATACATTTTGGTAAATATGCTTGGCCCAAAAATCAAAATTCAGTATTAAATAAATTTAAAATACTTTTAAATGTTAATACTACTAGTGTGCCTCATAATCTCAAAGTTTGGACATATCAAATTCAAGAGAAATAAAAAGAAATTCAATTACAAAAAATCTTGTGCATGTCTCAAATTTCCTTGAAGTATGCTATGACCTCAAGGCCCTTAGAGACCATTATTTTAGACATCTAAAATACATGGCTTGATTTAATTAATTATTAACAATTTTACTTAAAATCAAGCCCAAATAAAACATACACATTTATGCTTGACTCATCAAACACAAGGGTGTAACACATACAAGTCATGTTAGCAAACATGTGTATGTGTGTGTTTGTAAGTATGTGTTTGTGGGAGTGCATTTGCATAAGCATGTGTGTGTGTGCTCATGTATATGTGTGTGATGTTTGCACATGTGTGTGTGTATACGTGTGTGTGTATGTTGGTACATGCATGTGCATGTGCGTGCATGTGTGTGTGTGTGTGCACATGTATGTGTTTGTATTTACTTGTGTGTGTGTGCATGCACACACATGTGTGTTTTGTGTCTCTTTGCATGCATATGCATGTGCGTGTGCATGCAAGCATGTGTTTTTGCATGTTCATGCATGTGTGTGTACATGTGCTTAGGTGTCTTCATGTTTGTGCATGTGTGTGTGTGTGTGCAAGCATGGTAGCATGTGTTTTCATGTGTGTGTGTGTGTGTGCATGTTGATTCATGTTTGTGTTAATGCATATGGGTGTGTGTGTGTGTCTATGCATGTGGATATGTGTGCATCTATGTGTTTTTGTGAATTTATGTGCAAGCATGCGTGTGTGTTTCTACATGTGTTATCTGTGTGCATGTGCGTGTGTATGCCCACATGTGTGAATGTGTATGCATATGTGTATGGATTTGTTTGTTTGTGCTTATGTGCATAAATGCATGTGTGTGTGTGTGTTTGTGCATGTGTGTGTATGCATTTATCATTGTAGGTGTGTGTGTGTGTGTGTGTGACTATGTATACCTGTGTATGTTTATGTGTGTGTGCATGTATGTGTGCAGTGTGTTCATGTGTGTGCAGGGTTTTGTGCATGTCTGTGCCTAAGTCTGCACTTGAACATGTGTGTGCATATGTGAGAGTGTGTGTGTAGATGCACGCATGCTTATATGTGTGTGTTCATGTGTGCATGTGATTGTGTGCATGTGCATATGTGTGTATTTGTGCTTATTTTTATATGCATGTGTATGTACAAGTGCTTGTCCAACTTGAATATGTCTGCATCTATGTGTATGTACATGAGTGAGCATGCATGCGACCATATGTGTTTGTGTGTACATTTGCATGTGGGTGTGTGTGTGAGTGTGCATGTCTATGAATCTATGCATGTGTGGATCTGTGGCTTTGTAAGTATATGTGTGCGTGTATACATGTTCTTATATATGTGTGTGTATGTGTGTGCATAGGCAAGTGTGTGTGTGTGTGCATGTGTGTGTATAGGTGTGTGCACATGTGCCCTTGTGTGTGCAGTTGCATGCTTATATACAAGCTTGTACTTGAATATGCTTTGTGTAGGTTTGTGTGTGACAATGTGTGTGCGTGCACATGTGTGTGTATGTGTGTATGTTTGTATGTATGTTAACACATATGTGTGTGTACGTGCATGTGTTTATGTGCATGTGCTTACAAGCAAAGGTAGGTGTGTGTGCATGCATCTACATGCATATGTGTGTATGGATATGGGTGTGTGTGTGTGTGTAAATGCATATGGGTGCACTCACTTGGGTGTATTTGTATCTGCACATGTGTATGTGTGTATGTCTACATGCATATGTGCATATAAAAGCATGCATGTCTGTGCATGTTTTTGTGTGTTCTTGTTTGTGCTCCAGTGTGTGTGCATGTGTATGCCTATGCATGTGTGTATTTGTTTTCATGTTTGTGTTTGCATGCATGTGTGTGTGTGTTTGTGCATGTATGTGTGCACATGTTAGTGGTTTATCTAGATGTGCTTGTGTTTGCATGTGCATATGCGTATGTCTACATGTCTATTTGTGTGCATATTTCTTTATGTTTTATCTCTATGTATGTGTGTGTGTGTGCATGTGTGTACATGTGTGTGTGCGTGCTTGTGTGCATTTGTGAATGTGCACGTGCATTCGTGTGTGCCTATGCGTGCTTGTGTGTATGTGTGCTTGTGCATGCATGAGTGTCCTTGCGTGTGCATATGTGTGTGTGTATGCATGCACATTTGTGCATGCATGTATGTGTTGTGCATGTGTGATTGTGCACATGCATCTGTGTGTATGCTTGTATGCGTTTACATGTCCACATTTGTGCTTGTGTGTATATGTTTGGATTTGTGCATATGTGTGGTTGTATGTGTGAGCACATTGCGTACTTGTGGCTATATGCATGCATGCATATGCATGTGCATGTCTATGTGCCTGTGTGTGTGTGTGTGCATGAGGGTGTGTGGTTTTTGTGCATGCTTTCACGTGTATGTGTGTGTGTGTGTGCATGTGTGTTTTCTGGGAGGGTGTGTGTGTTGTGTATGTATGCATCCATTTGTGTTTGCATTTGTCCAATTTATGTGTGTGCACATGTGCTCATGTCTATGTGTGGGTGTTAGGATGTGTTTTTGTAAATGTGTGTGGGTGTGTGTGGATTTGTGTGTGTTTGTGTGTGCATGTGTTTGCATGCTTACTTGTGTGTCTATGTGTGTGAACACATGCACATGTGTGTATGTGGGTGTTTGGTTGCTTGTGTGTATACATGTGAACATATGTATATGTGGTTGTGTGTGTGTCTAGGTGTCTATGCATGTGCATGTGTTTGTGTGTGCTTGTATGTGTTCGTGTGTGTATGCATATGTGTGTTTGTACTTATGCACATGTGTGTTTATGCACACATAAGTGCCTACATGTGAGTCCGTGTGTGCACACACTCATGTGTGCATGTGTAGGTTTTAATATGTATGTGTGTACTTGTTCAAGCATGTATGGGTATGTATATGGGTGTGTGTGGATGTATCTATGCATGTATGTGTGTTTGTGCATGTGTGCATGTAGGTGTGTGTGTGTGTGTGTGTGTACATGTGTTAGTATGTGTGCATGTTCATGTGTATGTGGACATCTGTCTATGTGTGTGTTTTTATTTATGTTGTATTTGTGTTTATGCATATGTTTGCATGCTTGTACATATTTGTGTGTGTGCATGCCCACATGTGTGAATTTGTGTGTGTATATGCATGCATGTGTTTATGGGTGTTCATGTGTGCTTGTGTGCGTGTATTCATGAGTGTGTTTATGCATGAGTGCATCTGTGTGAGTGTAAACACATGTTCGTGTATATGTATTATTGTGGGTGTTTGTATGTGTGTGTGTGCACGAGTGTTTGTGTGCATGAGTGTTTGTGTGTACATTTATGTGTGTGTACGTATGTGTGTTTAGATGTGTGTGCATGTGTGTGTGTGCATATGTGTGCTTGTGTTTTCATGTCTATACATATGGGCATCTGTGTGTATTTGTAAGTGTGTGTGGGCATTCACGTGCATACACATGTGTACTTATGCATGTGTGTACATGTGTATATGCATGTGTGTGTGCATGCTTGTGTGTATGTGTTTGTGCATGCGTATCTACATGGTTGTGCATGTGCATGCAGTTTGCTAACTATGTTTACTCATACACATGTGTGTGTTTGTGTATTTATGGATGCATGCATGGGTGTGCTTGTTGGAATGTGAATGCATGAGTGTGCATCTGTCTATTTCTGTGCTTGTCGTTATGTGTCTAGACTTATGTGTGCATGTGTGTGTATGTGTGTGTATTTCCAGTTGTATATGTGTGTACATCTATGTTTGTGTGAGTGAACATGTGTTTGCGTGTGTTTGCGCATTATTTTGAATGCATGCATGTGAGTATGTGTGTGTGTATGTGCATATCTATGTCCATATGTTTGAGCATGTTTATTAGCCTTTATGCATAAATGTGTGTGCCTATGACTTTGAATGTGTGTGTATGGACATTTGCGTATGCATGCATGCGTGTGTGTATGTTTAGGTTCATTTGCATGTGTATGAGTTGGTGCATGCTTGTGTGTGCCCATGCATGTTTGTGTGTGTCCATGCATGTTTGTGTGTGTGTGCATGTGTGTACATGTGTGTATATGTGTGTGCATTCTTATGTGTATCTACATGTGCATGTGTTCTTGTGTGTATGTGGGTGCATGCATGTATGCAAACTTGCACTTACATGTGTATGTGTGTGGGTGTGTGTGTGCGTGAGCTTGTGTGTGGGTGCTTGCATATGTGTTTTTGTTTTTGTGTGTTCTTTCATGTGTAAATTTATGTGTTCGTATGCATTTGTATGCATAGGTAGATGTGTGTCTATCTATATGTGTGCATGTGTCTAGGTGTATTTATGTGTGTTGATGTGGGTGTGCTTGTGTGTGTGTGTGCATGAGCATGCATGTGGGTGTGCACTCACTTATGTGCATTTGTGAGTGCGTGTGTGTACTTGTGTATGTTTGTCTATGTGCATATGCGTTAAAGCGTATGTGCATGTGTTTGTTTATTCACGTGTACACAGGTGTGTGTGCGTGTCTGTGTACTTATGCGCACTTGTGTGTGTGTTTGTGTACATGTGTGTGATTGTTTGTGCATGCAATTGTGTGCATATTAGTGGGTATAAGTTTGTCTACATTTGCTTGTGCATATGTGAATTTGAGCATGTCTATCCTTATGTTTTATCTATATGTGTGTGTGTATGTGTATTTACATATGCATGTGTGTTTACATGCTTTATCTATTCGTATGTGTATGTACATGTGCATGTGTGTGTGTGTGTGCATGTGTATGCATGTGCATGGTTATGTGGGTGCATGTGTGCATGTGTGTGTGTGCTTTTCTGTGTGTCTGTGTATGTGCATGCATGCGTGTGTGGGTGTGCATGCATATGGATGTATGTGTGCATGAAGGTGTCTACATATGCATGTGTGTACGTGCATGAGTGCATCTATTTAGGTGTATATATGCATGTGTAGGCACATATGCATGCTTGCTTGTGACTAGTTAAATGTGTGTGTGCATGTTCGTGTACATATGCATGTGTGTGCACACATGCATGTGCATATTTCCATGTGTGCATGCATTTATGTGTGTGTATGCCTTTGGACATGCTTGCATTCCCATGTGTGCATGTACATGTGTATGCATGTCTGTGTGCATGTGTGTGCACATGTATTCTTACACATGTGTATATTTGTTCATGTGCATGTGTACATTTTTCTATGTATATTTGTGCATATGCATTTGTGTGTGCATAACCGTGTGTGTGTGTGTGTGTGTGTTTTTGTGCATGTGTTTATGTGTGTTCATGTGGGTGTGTGTGCATGCCTACATGTGTGCATGGGTGTAAGTGCATGGGTTTATGTTCATGTATTTACATGTGTTTGTGCACATGTGTGCATGCATGTTAAAGCTTGCGTGTGTGCGTGTACCTATGTGTTTCTGCAAGAGTGTGCTTGTTTGTGCCCAAGTGTATGTGTGGCTATGCATGTGCATATATGTACGTACATGTGTCTACGTGCAATTGATATTAACATGCATGTGTATGAGTGTGTGTGTGCTTTAGTTTGTGGCTGTGTCCATGTGTGTATGGGTGTGAGTGTGTGTGTGTGTGTTTGTATGAGTTCATTCTTGCATGGATGCGTGTGTTGCATGTGTATGTGTATGCGTATGTGTGCACGTGTACACATATGTGTGTGGGTGAGTTCGCGGATGCATTTGTGAGTTCCAGTGTGTGTGTGTGCATGTGTGCTTTTGTGTGTGTGTGTGCATGTGTGCTTTTGTGTGTGCATGTATATGCGTACGTGCAAGTGTATGTACATATTTGTGTATATGTAGGTGAGTTTGCATGTGCATGCATATGTTTTTATATGTGTGTGTCTCTCTAAGCATGCATATGCCTGAGTCTATGTGACAACATATACGCATGTGTGCATGCAGGCAGATGTGTTTGTGAGTGTTCGTGTATGTGTGTGTGCGTATGCATGTGCATGTGTGTCTGCATGTGTGTGTGCACATGTGTGTGCAAACATATGTGCATGTGGTTTTGTTTGTGTCTACCTGTTTTTGTAGGTGTGTGTGTGTGCATGCAAGTGCATCTGTATGTATGCACATGTGTTTGTGTACTTTTGTATGGATGTGTGTGTCCTAGTGCATGCACATGTGTTTGTGCATGCATACATATGTTGATGTGTCTACCTATGCTTGTGTTTATGTGCAAGTGTTTGTGCATATGTGTGTGCATGTGTATGTGTGCTTGTGCATGTGTGTGTGAATTTGTGTGCTTGTCTATGCATGCATTTTCTTGTGTGTGTGTCAAAGAATGTGTATGTGTGCTTGTGCATGCATGTGTGTGTGCATCTATTTGTGTGTATGTGCATGCATGCATGTGTGTTTGTTTATGTGTGCATGTTTGTATGTGTGAATGCTTGTTTGTTTTCTTATGTTTATAGGTGCATATGTGCATGTGTATGTGTGTGTGCATGAGTGTGAGTGAGCATAGAAGTGTGTTCATGTGTGTGTATATGTGTTTTTGCATGTGTGCATGTGTGTGCAGTTTGTGAGCATGTGAGCATGTGTGTGTGCATGTGTATGTGTTGGTTTGTGCATGCATGTGCATGTTTGAGTGTGAGTGAGTGCGAGTGCACATATGTATGTCTATGTATGTACTGTGTACACGTGTGTGTGCATGTGTGTGAGTCCATGTGTGTGTTCATGTGAATATGTGTGTGTTTGTGTCTATGTGTGTGAGCATTTGTGTGTGTTTTTGTATGTGCATATTTTTGTGTGCTTATATATTTATGTGTGCAACTGTGGTTATGTGTGAGTACATGTGTGTGATTTTGCATGTGCGTATGTTTGTGTGCTTATATACTTATGTGTGCAAATGTGGTTGTGTGTGAGTACATGGGCATGTTTGTGTTTGGTTGTGCATGTGTGTAAGTGACTATGTGCATGTGTGATTTTATGTTTTTTTTGTGAGTGTTTTAGTTAGTGTTCATGATTACTTGCATGTGTTTGTGTGTGTGTGTATGCATATGCAAGTGTGTGTGTGTGTGTTTGTAAATATGTGGGCATATGTATGCTTATGTATGTAGGTGCATGTGCATGTGATTTGTGCATGCACTCGTGTATGTGTGTGTGCACATTTGTGTGTGGGAGGATGATATGTGTGTGTGTTTGTGCATGTGTGTGTGCATGTCTGTGAGTGTGTGCACATGCATGTGAGTGGGTGCAAAAGTGTACGTGTATGTGTATGTGCATGTGTGCATATC
This sequence comes from Vanilla planifolia, assembly GCA_023846275.1. Taxonomy (NCBI): domain Eukaryota; kingdom Viridiplantae; phylum Streptophyta; class Magnoliopsida; order Asparagales; family Orchidaceae; genus Vanilla; species Vanilla planifolia. Next base: position 2,820,694 of record JAIUJO010000052.1, read on the forward strand.
TGTGTGCATGTACTTGTGTTTGCATGCATATTTTTTCTATATATGTGTGTGCATGTGCTTGTGTTGCATCTGTGTGTTTGTGCATGTATGTGTATATGCATGTATGCACATGTTTTGGTACAGACATGTGTGCCTACATGTGTGTGAGTGAGTGTGCACTTGTGCATATGTGTGTTTGCATGTACGTGTGTGTGTGTGTTTGTGCATGCATTTGGGCATGAGTGTGTGCATGGACATGTGTATGTATTTATGTGTGTGTAAGTGTGCATATACATATGTGAGAGTTTGGGTGCATATGACAACTTATTTGTATGTGTGGGAACTTGTGTGAGTGTGTCGGGTCTTGTTTATTTTATTGTGTGTTTGTGTCCATGTGCATGTGTAAATGTGTGTTTGTGTTTCTACATTTGTGCATGTATGCATGTGTGCCAATACATGTATGTGTGTGCATGCATATGTGCATGTGCGTTATTGTTTATGTGTTTTTTTCATGCATTTGTGCTAGTGGTTGTATGTGCATAGACATATGTGTGCATATGTGTGTTGTGTGTAGATGTGTACATGAGTGTGTGTGTAGGTGTGTGTAGGTGTTTGTGTATGTGTGTGCTTGTATGTCCATGTTTATGTGCATGCATGCATGTGGGTGGGTGTTTGTATGCATGTATTGGTGTGGGTGTACACATTTGTTTGTACATGCACATGTGTGTGTAGATGTTTGCATGAGTCTATGCGCACGTGTATGTGTGTGTATGCATGCATGTGCATGTGTGTACATGTGTTTGTGTGTGTGTGTGCATGCATGTGTTGTGTGTGTGCATTTGAGTGTGTGTGTGTGTATATGCATTTGTACTTGTGCATGGGCTTGAGCATTCACATGTGCGTGTAAAAATTCTTAGTGTGTGTACGTGTGTATATTCATGTGCACGTATGTGTATGTGTGTGCATTCCTATTTTCTTATGAACATATGCAAGCGTGTGCACATGTGGGTGTCTTCATGCATGTATGTGTGTGTGTGTGTACATGCTTGTAGGTGGGTGTGCATGCTTGTATGTGCTTCTGTGTGTGTTTAAATATGTATGCATATGAGTGTGTGCATGTGTGTGAGCATGTGTTATCATAAGTACATATTTATGCGTATGAGCATGTATGTGTGTTTTTCTACATGCATGCACATATGAGTGTGTGTGCTTACATGTGCATTTGTGTGCATGTGTTTATACATGTGTACATGTATGTGTGTGTGTGCATTTTTGTGAGTGGGAGCACACATTTGTGTGGATATATGTATACTTTCATATTTGTGTGTCTATGCCTGTGGGCATGTGTGCATTGTGCATGCTTACTAGATGTGTGCATCTTTGTGTTTACGAGTGCATGTGAATGTGTGTCCATGCCTATGTGAGTGGTGGTGCATGTGCGTACGTGAGTGTCTATGCATAAGCATGTTTGAGTTTGTGCTTGTGGTTTTGTGTGTGCATTGGTGTTTGTATGTGAGTGTTATTGTGTTCTTACTTGCACAAGTGAGTGTGTGTGCATTTATGTGTGTGTGCATGTGCATGTGGGTCTATGTGTGCTTGTGTGTGTGTGATGTGTGCCATGTATGTTCCTATGTGAATTCATGTCTCTACGTGTATTTGTGTATACATGTGCATGTACAAGTGTGTACATATGTATGTGTATATGAGTGTTTATGTGTGTCTATGCACACATGGATGTGTACCTATGTGTGTGCATCTGCATATACATGTGCATGTTCGTGTGCATGCATGCATGTGCATGTGTGTGCATATTTGTGTATGTGTGCATGCATTTGTTTGTGTGTATGCATGTGTTTGTGTGCATGTGTATGTGCAAACAAGTATATGGGTTCATGCATGTGCCTATGTGTGTCTGTGCATGCATGTATGCATGTGTACATGTGTGTTTACATGCATGTGTGTGTGTGAGTGGTGTGGGTGAGTGTGCATGTGTTCTTATGTACATGCAAGTGTGTGTATGCATGGGTATGGTTTTGTGTATGCATTTATCAGTGTGTGCGTGTGTGTGCTGTGTGTGTAAATGTTGATGTGTATGTGTATGTTAGTGATCACGTGTGTGTGTGTGTGTGCATGCTTGTGTGCATGTGAGCATGTGTGCATGAGTCTATGAGCACATGTAGGCTAATGTACATGTGTATGTGTGTATGTATTATTATGCTCAAGTGCATGTGCGTATGTGCATGTTTGTGCATGCATGCATGTGTATGCATCTGCCTATGTGTGTGTGTGTGTATGCATATGCATATCTATTTTTTTGTGTGTTCTTATGCATATGTGACTATGTGTGTGTGCATGCTTACATGTGTGTATGCATGTGTGTGAGTGCAGATGCATGTGTGCATGAATATGCATGCATGTGTGTGTGCATGTTTGTACACATGTGTGTGTTCCTCTACGTGTGCTCCTGTGCATGTTTGTGCATATGCAAGTGTGTGTGTGTGTGTGTGTGTGCATGTTTTCAGGTATGTGTGTGCATATGTAAGCGTGTTTGTGTAAAGAGGTTTGTGTGTGTGAATGAGTGTGTGCATATGTGTGTGTGTGTGTATGTGTGCATGTGCGTGTTTAAGTGAGTCCATGTGTGCTTGTTTGCATGCATTCATGTGCATGTGTGCATGCATGTGTGTGTTTGTGTGGTTCTATGTGTGTATGCATATATTTGTGTGTGTATGTATGTGCATTTATGCATGCATGTGTTTGCATGTGTTCGTGCATGTGGGTTATGGTAAGTGTGTGTGCGTGTTTTGGTGTGTATATGCTTATATGTGTTTGCATATGTATGCATGTTAATGTGTTCCTATGTGTGTGAGTCTACGTGCATACAAGTGTATGTTCATGTGTGTGTGTGGGTGCACAAGTGTGTGCATATGCACGTGTGTTTATATAATAGTAAACGTGCATGTGCATACGTGTCTAGATGCGTGCATGTCTGTGTGTGTGTGTGTGTGTGCACAAGCATGAGTATATGTATGTGTGTGCTTATGCATGTGTGTGCATGGGTTTGTGTGTGGATGCACATGCATGCAAATGTGTGTACATGAGTGAGTTTGGTGTAGTTTTTGGTGTGCGTGCATGCATGGCTGTGTGTGGGTATGCTTATGTGTACATATGAACATGTGTGTGTGTGCATGCCTATTCTTGTATGTAGTCATGTGTGTGTTTGTTTGTGTCCGTGTGTCTATAAAAGTGTGCCTTCGCGTGTGCATTTATGTGTTTGTGTGCATTTGTGTATGCATGTATGTGCATGCTTATGTGTGCATCTGCATATAGTTCAGCATATGTGTGTGTGTGTGTGCATGTGAGCATGTATGTGTACATATGTGTGTGTGTGCTTGAATGTGCAAGCATGCATTTTTGTGTGTACGTATGGGTGCACACATATATGTGTGTGTACATTGGTGGTTATGTGTATGTGTGTGTGTGGTTATATGTGTGTGCATGTGTGGTTGTTTGTGTGTTTGTACATGCATTTGTGCTTGCTTATGTGTGTGGTTAGGTGTGTATGTGTTTGGGCATGTTTGTGTGGATGCCTTTATGTGTGTGTATGTGTATGTACATGTCTGCACGTGTGTGTGCATGTAGGTGTGTATGTGTGTTTGTGCTTGTGAGTATGTAGGTGTCCTTGTGTGCATGTTTCTGAGTGTGTGCATGTTTGTGTACGTGTGTGTACATCTGTATGCATATGCATGGGTGCGGGTTTCTAGCATGTGCATGCATACGTGTATTCATGACTATGTGAGTTTGTATGTGCACACGAGCATTTGTGTATGCATGTGTGCGTGTCAGTGTGTGTGTGCGTATGTGGGTACGTGTGTACTTTTTATACATGTATGTAATTGTGTTCATTTATGCTTGTTTGTATATGTTCATATGCATGGATCTTGGTGAGTGGATACATGCTTATGTGTGCATGTATGTGTGTGTGCATGCATGACTAGGTTCCTGTGTGTGTGCTTGTGTGTTTGTGCATTCATGCTTATGCTTGTTTGTGAGTGTGTGTGCATGTTCATTTTTGCATGCATGTGTGTGCATTTGTTTATGTGTGTGCATATGTGTTTTTGTGTGTGTGCATGAATGCCTATGTGTTCATGCATATTTCTATTTTTTGTTTTCATGCATGTGTGTGGGGGTGTGAAAGTGCAAGTGTGCATATATGTATTTATATGTGGGTGTGTCTATATTTGCACATGTGATCATATGTGTGTGCATATGTGTATAAATTTGTGTGTGCATGTGCGTTAGCCTATGTCTACATATACATGTCCTTAAGTGGTTATCTATGCATATGTGTGTATTTGTGCTCATGAGTGTACATGTGTGCATGTGTGTGCATGTGCGCAAGCGTCTTTCTACTAGCATGTGTATGTGTGTGTGCTTATGTGTGTGTGTCTGTGCATATGTTTGTGCAAGTGTGTGTGGGTTTGTTTTATGTGCATGTGTGTACATTTGCATGCATGTGTGAGTGCTTGTGTGTGGGTGTGTGTTTGTGTGTGTATGCGTTTCTATGCATCTTTGTGTGTGCATGTGTGTGTATGCATACATGTGTGTGCATGTGTGTGAATCCTATGTGTATACATGTATGTATGCATGTGTGTGTGCATGTGCACTTGTGAGAATGTTTGGGCTCATGCTTATGTGTTTCTTTGTGTGTGTCTGTGTTTGTATTTGTGTACATGTATGTTGGAGTGCATGTGTTTGTGTATGAATATATTTGTGTGTTGGTGTGCATGCATGCGTGCGTGTGAATGTACATGTATATGTGTGCACATGCTTATGCATGCGTTTGTGTGCATGTGTATGCATATGAGTTAGTGCATGCATATTCATGTGCATGTGCATGTGTGAGTGTCTCTGTGTGTATGAGTGCATGCATGTGTGTCCATGTTTGTGTGGCATGTGTGTGCCTATGTTTATTCATGTGTATGCATGTTGCATATGCGTGTGTGTCTATGCATGTGCATATGTGTGTTTATGAGGGTCCATGCATCTATGCAACAATGTGTGTGCATGTAAGTGGGTATGTGCATGTGCGAGTGTTTGTGTTTGTGTATTTATAAGCATGTGTATGTGTATGTGTTTGTGTGTGTGTATATGCATGTGGGTGTGTGTGTGTGTGTGCATGCATGTGTGCAAGTTCATGTGCTAATACACGTGTGTATATGCATATGTGCATGTATGTGCTTCTGTGTATGCAAGTGAGTGTGTGTACTTGTATTTGTGTGCATATGCATGTGCATGTCCATTTATGTGTGTGCATTTGTGTGTGCATGTATGTATGCATACATGTGTGAGTAGGTATGTGAAATTGCATTTTGTATGTGCATTTGCATGTCTATGTGTTTATATGTGTGTGTATGCATGTGTGTGGGTGTATGAGTGTGCATGTATGCATGTGTGTTTGCGTGAAAGTACATGCAAATGTGCTTACATATCTAGATGCACGCATGTCTATGCCTATGTGCACATGCATAAGCACATATGTGTGCATGGTTCTACATGTCTATATGTGGATTTGTGTGTGCTTGAATATGCAAGCATGCATGTGTGTGTGTGTGTTTGCATGGGTGTGTGTATAATTATGTGTGTGTGTGTGTGTGTGTGTGTGCATGTGTGTGTGTATGTGTTCTTGTTTGTGTGTTTGTACATGCATTTATGTTGGCTTGAGTGTGTGCTTAGGCATGTGTGTGTGTTTGAGTATGTGCGTGTGGTCTTTTTTATGTGTGTGCATGGGTATGTACATTTGTGTGCATTTGTGTGATTGTGTGTGTGCATATTTGTGAATGTGCATGCATATGTGTATGCATGTAGATGCATTTGTATGCATGTGTGTGCTCATATAGGTGCATTTGTTTACATGTGTATGGATATGCATGTGTGTTCATGTGTGTGTGGGTTGCTACAATGTGCATGCATACGTGTGTGCATGAGTGCATGAGTTCGTATGTGCACACGAGCATATGTGTATGCTTGTGTGCTTGTGTCAATGTGTGTGGGGGTGTGTGTGTTTGTGTGTGTGTGTGTGTGTGTGCTAGTGCATGTGTATATATGTGTGTTTATTTATGCTTGAGTCTATATGTGCATGCGCATGTATATTGGTGTGTGGGTACATGTTTGTATGTGCATGCATGTGTGTGTGCATGCATAGCTATGTGCATGTGTGTGTGCTCATGTATTTGTGTATTCATGCATGCACTTGTATGTAAGTGTGTGTACATATGCATTTTTGCATGCATGCATGTGCATATGTGTGTTTGTGTGTGTGTGTATGTGCATGCTTATGTGTTCATGCATATGCTTATTTTTGTTTTTGCACTTGTGCGTGTAGGCATGAATGTGTGGTTATGCATATGTGTTGATGTATGTATTTGTAGGTAGCTGCATCTGATTGTGTGTATGTGATCATATATTTGTGAATGTGTGTGTGCATGTGAGTTAGCTTGCGGATGGATCTATATGCACCTATGTGGTTACATGTGCATATATGTTTATATGTGTTGTGATAGTTTGTTTGCATGCATTTGTGCATTTGTGTGCACGTCAGAGTGCTTGTGTGTGTGTTTGTGTGTATGTATGTATGTGCCTACATCTTTGTGCGTTTGTGTGCATAGCTTAGCATGCATAAATGTGTGTGCATGTGTGTCTCCATTCACATGCATGTGTGAGAGTCTTGTGTGTATATGTGTGTGTATGTGTATGTATGCATGTGTGTGTATGCATTTGTGTGAATGTTTGGAGGCATTCCTATGTGTGTATTATGTGTTTTTATGTTTGTGCATGCATGTGCATGCTTGTGTGTTTACGTGTGTGTGTACATGTATATGGTAGTGTGTGTGTTTCTGTATGAACATGTGTGTGTGGGCATGCATGCGTGTGTGTATATGTGTGTGTGTGTGTTTGTATGCATGTGTGTGCATGAGTCAGTATATAAGTTTCTATGTTTAGGCATTCGTGTATGTGTGCATGCATGTATGTTCACGTGCATGTGTGAGTGTCTATGCATGTGTGAATGCATGCTTGTGCATGCATGTGTGTGTGGTCATGTATGCACCTATGTTTATTTGTGTCTTTACATGTTTGCATATGCATGTGCATGTGAGTGATTATGCAAGTGCATGTGTCTATGTGGCAACACGAGTGCGCGTAAGTGGGTAGGTGCATGTGCAAGTGTTTGTGTGTGTGCATTTCTAAGTATGTGTGTGTATATAAGCATTTTGGTGCTTACATGTGTGCGAGTGCATGTGCTAGTGCACATGTGTGTATATGCATATGTGCTTGTGTGTACATGCATGTGCTTTTGTGTATGCATATGAGTGTGTGTGCTTGTGTGTACATGCATCTGTGTGCATGCATGTGCTTGTCTACTTGTGTGTGTGCATTTGCGTGTGCATGTATGTATGCATGTATGTGTGAGCAGGTTTATGTGTATGTATTTGTGTGTGTGCATTTGCATGCGTATGTATTTATGTTTGTGTATATGTGTGTGTGTGTGTGCATTTGTTTGCACATGTGCATAAGCGTGTGCATACCTTTGCATGTATTTTTGTGTGTGTGTGCATGTTTGTGTATGCTTGTGTATGCATTGTGCATGTGTGGGTGCGTGTTTGTGGGTGTGTTGGTTGTACTTGTGTGTGTGTACTTGGGCATTTGTTAACTCTAGTGTGTGTATGGTGTGCATGTGTGCATGCATTCATGTGTGTACATTTGCGCATGTTTGTGCATGTTCACATGTGTGTGTGGGTGGGTGTGAGTGTGCGCATGCAAGTGTATCTGTATGTGTGCATGTTTAAGCATGTGTGTGTGCATGTGTGTATTTGTGTGTATGTGTGCACACACATGCTTATGTGTGTGTGTATGTTGTGTGTACTTGTGCACATGTTTGTGTAAGTTTGTGAGTGTCTTGGTGCAGGTGTGGGCATGAGTCTGTGTAAATTTGTGTAGGCATGTGAGTTCATGCTTGTGTGTGTCTTCGTATGCATATGTGTGTATGCTTGTGTGTGTAGGTTGTGCATCTGTGTGGGCATGCTAGAGTTCTTATGTGCATGTGTTTCTGCACCCATGTAAGCATCAATTTAGGTGTGTGTGGGTGGGTGGGTGCATCTGTGCATGCTTATATGTGCATGTGCATGCATGTGAGTGTGTGCATGTGCATGTGTGTACTTATGCATATGTGTGTGTGTGTGCACAAGTCTCCGTTTATGTATATAATTGTCTATGCATGTGTGTGTGGGTGTGTGTGTGCATGTGTGTATGTCCAAGTGTGGGTGTGAGTGTGTATCCATGTGTGTGAGCTTGTGTACGTGCATCTGAATTTGGGCATGTGCATGTGCTCATGTGTGTGTAAATGTGTGTATGTGAGTTTGCATATGTGTTTAGGTAGATGTGTGCACATGTGAGTTAGTACACGTGTATGTATGTCTATCTGTGTGTGTTTGTGTACACACATGTGGACATGCGTGTGTGTGCTTGTACATAAATGTGTTCATGTGCTACTGTGTGTGTGTTTTCTTGTTTTTTCATGTGCAAGTGTGTATGCTTTGCGTGTGTTTGCATATGTGAGTTTGTGCTTGTATATGTGTGCATGTGTGTCCTTATTCAAGTTCATATATGTCTATGTGTGTGTACGTCTAGGTGGGTGCATTTGTGTGCTTGCATACATGTTTGCATGTATGTATGTGTGGCTATTGGCATGTGTACGTGCACTTGTGTATGTGCATGTGCTTGCGTATTTGAGTGCATGTCTATGTAGGTTTGTGTGTACTGGTGTGGGTGTGTGTGTGTGTGTGTGCATGTGTGTTTGAGTGTGGATGTGTGCTTGTGTGTCTATTGGCCAATGTGCAAAAGCATGTGTCTATCGATGCATGGGTGCATGTGTGTGTTTGTGGATGTAGGTGTGTGTAGTGTCTGGATGCATGCTTGTGCATTTGTATGTGCATGCATGCTCATGTGCATACATGGGTGTGTGTTTGTGTGTGTGGATGTGCATGTGTTAGTGGAGGTTTTTGTGTTCATGTGTGTGTGCATAAGTATGGTGTGTGTGCATGTGTGTGCTTATGTGCCTATGCATGCATGTGTATTTGTAAGTAGATAAATGTGTGCATGCATGTGTGTGTAAGATCTTAGGTGCTTGTGTATGTGTATGTGTATGTGTATGTGTATGTGTATGTGTATGTGCATGTGCACCTGTGAGTATGTTTTTGTGCATGTACATGCATGTGCATGCATTTGTAGGGGTGCGTGTGTCCATGTGCATGTGTGCATACGAGTGTGTGTCTGCATGTGCTTGTGTGTGTGCATGTGCATGCATATGCATGTGTTTGTATATGTGTGTGCATGCTTGCATGTGTAAATGTGCGTGCATGTGTACGTGTCTCCATGTGTGTATGTAATGCGTGTGCAATGCATGTGTGTGCATGCACACAAGTGTGTATGTGAGAGTGCATGTTTACCCTTGTGAGTGTTTGTGCAAGTGCGTGTGTGCGAGTCTGCATGTGTGTGTGTGTATGTGCTTACTTGTGAGTGTTTGTGTGTGCATGCACATGTTTATGAATGTGTGTATGTATGCATGTGTCTGTGTATATGTACTTATGTGTGTGTGTGTGTGCCTCTATGTGTGTTTGTGCATACATGCAAATGCATCTTTGTGAGTTGTGTGAATGTGTATTTGTGCATGTGCATATGTGCTTTTTTGGTTATGGATGTGTTTGTTTGTACTTGGGCTTGTGTTTGTATGCCTTTTTGCTTACACTTGTGTGTGTGTGCGTGCATGCTTGTGTGTGTTTCTACATGTGTGAGTGCATGTACGTGAGTGCTTATGTGCATTTGTGCATGAGTGTGTGTGTGCATTTGTGGACTCTTGCACAAATGTGTGTGTGTATGTGTGGATGCATGTGTGTGTTTCTGTATGTATGAGTGTGTGTGGGTCTGTGTGTGTGTCATATGAGTGATGGTGTGCTTTTATTTACATGCACACGTGCATACATGTGTGTGCATATAATTGTGTGCGTGTTTGTGTGTGTATATATATGGGTATTTGTGTTTGTTTGGGAATGCATGCATGTGTGTCTGTTAGCACCCATGTGTATGTGTGTGTGTGTTTATGTGCACATGCATATCCATGCGTGTGTGCTCGTGTGTATTTGTGCATATTTGGTTGTGGGTGTATATGCATGCATTTGTGTGCATCATCATGTATTTGTGCACCTTTGTGTTCCTATGTTTGTGTGTGTGCATGTACACATGTGTGTGTACGCATAATGAAAAGTATTTTAGGTGAATAAGAGTTAGGTTTTTTTATTTTATTTATTTATTTATTTATTATCATTATTATTATTTATTTCTTATTTAAATTATTTTTGAAACAAAAATGTGAAGATGTTGACCAAATAATTAAGAAATGTGGATTCAAAATATTGGGAGAATGACATTAGATACGATGATCATGGATATTAGGAATGTAATTTAATTAATTTAATTTTTTTATGTTCTTTAAAGGAATAATTTAATCAAGCTTAAAATTCTAAAAATGAAATACTTAAAATTAAGGTTAAAAATATCTCTTGGTGATTTACCACTCAAACTAAGATGACCTTCATGATATTTAACTTTTACTCTTCTAATTTAAATTATCTCATAAATATGAGAATCAACTATTTAGAACTAAATATTCATAAAAGTAAATTCATCAAAATACTTGGGATTTATTATCATCAAATAAAACACTATGGCTAGGGATGAATACTACAACATATTCTTGTATTTTTGTGTGTGGATGGATGCTTATGTTCATTTTGTCCAAGTGTGCAAGCATGGATGTGCATGGGTTTGTGTATGTATTTGTGTGCATGTGTGTGTGTATGTTACATGTATTCCTTCATATATGCATGGTAAGTTTTGTGTATATGTGCACATGTATGTGTGTATGTGTGTTTGTGGCATGCACATGTGAGTGTGTGCATCTGTCTATGCATTATGTTTAAATGTGTGCTTGTGTGTACATGTATTTGTTTTTGAGGGTGTCTGTGTGCATGTGCATGCATGTTTATGTACATATGTGTGTGTATGTGTGTTCAAGTGAGTGTGAATATGTGGGTGCATGTGTGTGCATGTGTGTGTGTCTCCATGTTTGCATGTGTGCAAATCATTGTGTGATATAACCTGTGTGAGTGCATTCATGTGTGTGTGTATGTGGCTATGTGTTTATACGTGTGTGCATATATGTGTGTGTGTGTGTGTATACATATATCTAAATTTGTGTGTATGCATATGTTGTTGTGCATGTGTTTGCATGTGCATATGCATGTGTGTACATGTTTTTTATTTTTCTTGTGTTTATGCCTCTTTATGTGTGTCATATGTGCATGTGCTTGAGTTCATGTGTGCATGTGCATGTGGTTGTGTGTGTGTGCATATGTTTGTGTGTATGTGTGCACGTGAATGTGTGGGTGCTTTTGGATGTGTATAGGTGATTGCAAGTGTGTGTATGCATGCATTCATATGCATATGTTGGTGCATGCATGAGTGTGTAGTTGTGTGAGAGTGTGCATAAGTATGTGTGTGTGTGTGTATGTGTGCATGTGCATGTGCGGGTGTGCTTGGATGTGTATTGGTGTTTGCAAGTGTACGTGTATGCATGTGTTCATATGCATATATTGGTGCATGCATGTGTGTGTAGTTGTGTGGTGGTGTGTATACATGTATATGAATGTGTATGTGTTTTATTACTTATATTTTTTTATTTGTATGTTTGTTTTTGTGTGCATGCATGTGTATGTGCACCTGTGTGTGACCTTATGTGTGCATTTGTATGTGTGTATTCATGTGTCTATGTGTACACGCATGTACATGCATGTCTGCATGCACTATTCATGCTTGTGTGTGAATCTCTGTGGGTGTGGGTATGTGTGTTTTTGTATGCATGTGCATCTGTGTATGTGAATGCACACATGTGTATAGGTGTGTAAGTTTGTGTACTTATGTGCATCTTTGCATCTATGTACATGTGCATCTGAGTGTGTACACCTATGTGTGTGTTGGTGCATGTGTGTGTATGTGTGTGTGTACATATATGTGTGTGTGGTTGTACACATGCATGGGTATGTGTGTGTGACTATATGGATGTTCATGTGTGTGAGTGTGTGCATGTGTATGTGCTTATGTATGCATGTCTGGATGTATATGCATGTGTATGTAAGTCTATGTGTGTGTGTACACATGCAAGCATATATTTTTGTGTGCATTTATGCATGCTCACACATTCACATTTATGTGTGTGTGTGTCTGTGTATGTGTGTTTTTACATGCTTGTGTGTGTATGTGTGCACATGTATATGTGTGCCTATGCGAGTGTGCATGGTTTTGTGTGAGTGTGTGTGCATGGTTGTGAACATGCATGTGTATATGTGTAAGCATTTGTTCATTCACATGTGTCTACTTGTATATGTATGCATGCATGTTCATCTTTGGGAGTCTTTGTTTATGTCTATGTGCATGTGTGTTTATACATGTGTATGTGTATGTGCACATGTGTTATGAGTATATAAGTGTGCATGCATGTGTGCATGTATGAATGCATGTCTATGTGCTCATGTGGGTTTTCTATTGTGTGCGTGTGTGCCTATGCAAGTGCATGTGAGTGTGTGAGAATGTGTATGTATGTGTTTGTGTTTGAGTGCATTCATGTGCATCTGAGTATGTGTGCATTTGGTAGGCATGTGTACATGTATGTGCATGGGTGCACATGAGTGTGTGTGTGTGTGTTCTTGCATGTATGAATGCATGATTCTATGTGTGTGTGCATGTGTGCATGCATGTAGGTGTTTGTGCATATGTTTGTGCTTGTATGTGTGTGTATGTGAGCTTGATCATGTGTTCGTGTGTTTGTGTGTGTGCATGGTTGTTTACATGTGTGTGTGAGAGAGCATGTGTGTGTATGCTTATGTTTGTATGTGTGTGCATGTGCATGCATGCAGGTGCGTATGTATGTGTGTGTGTTTGTGCTTTTTTGGTTGTGTTTGTGTTATTGTATGTGTTTGTGTGTGCATGTGCATATGCATGTGTGTTTGTGTTTGTGCATGTGTGTGTCTATGCAAGTGCATGTGTGTGTGTGAGAGCATGCATGTGTGTACATGTGTGTTTATGCATGTGTGTGTTTGCATATATATATATATATATATATATATATATATATATATATATATGCGTGTGTGTGTGTGTGTGTTTTGTGCATATGGGTGTGTTTGTGCTTTCTTCAATGTTTGTATCTGATTTTGTGCATATGTGTATGAGTGTGTTTGTGCATTTGTGTACATGCTTGTGCTTTGGAGTGTGTGCATGTTTGTGCTTTTGAGTGTGTGCATGTGTGTACTTTTGAGTGTGCACACACATGCACACATGTTTGTGCACATGTGTGGTGTTGTGGTTACAAGTGGGTGCAAGTGCATACGTGTGTATAAATGATTATGTGCATGGGTATGTGTGTTTGCATGTCTATGCATGTGCTTGTGTGTGTTTGTGCGAGCATGTGCTTGTGTATGTGTGTGCATGTTCTTATGTGTATGTGCATGTGTTCATGCATGTGCACATGTGTGTATTTATGGGTGCATATGAGTGCTACTATGTGTGTATGTCTATGAACAACAATGTCTATAAGTGTGTGTGTGCCTACTTGTGTGTGCATAAGTGTGTTCATGTGTGCATGCATGCATACACAAGTGTGCATGGGTGGGTAACTATGTTAGTTAGTTGAATCAGGGGGTAGGTAACTATATATGCATGAATGTGTGTGTGTGTGTGTGCAAATATGTGGGTATTTTTTTAGGCATGTATATGCAGGTGTGAGTGTTCACGTGCATGTGTTTGGATGTGTGCATTTGTGTGTGAGTGTGTGCACGCGTGCTCGAGTGTTTGCACATGTGTGTTTGAGTATGTACAATTGTGTGTGTATGTGTTTTTATGCTTGTGCATATGTGCATGAGTATGTGTGTGTGCATGCTTGTCTTCATGCATGCGTATGTTCTTACATGTCCATGTACACATGTGTGGTTGTGTGCATGTGTCGATATGTGTGTACATGCATGTATGGACGTGCGTATGCTTGTGCATGTGCATGTGCATGTGTGTCCTTTATTTTGTATATGTGCACATTCATGTGCTTATGGGTGTGTGTTTGTGCATATGTGTGCCTGTATGTTCCAATATGTGTGTGTGTTTATGGATGTGAGTGTGTGTTGGTGTGTGGGTGGGTGTGAGTGTGTTTGTGTTGGTGAATTTGTGTGATGTGCATGTGTGTGTGTGCATGTGTGTGTGAGCACAAGTGAGTATGTGCATGCATGCATGTGTGTGTGCACCCATGTGTCCATACGTGGGCATGTGTGTCCGTATGTAGCATGTATTTGTGTACTTGTATATGTGTGAGTGTGTGTGAGTGTGTGGATGTGAGTATGTGTTGATGTGTGTGTGTGTGCATGCATACGTGTCTATTTGCATATGTGTCTATGTGCACATTTGTGTGTTCATGTGTGTGTCTATATGCCTATGTGCACATATGAGATTATGTATGTGTGTTCATATTTAAATGTATGTGCATGGGCCTTTATGTATGTATCTTTATGTGTATGCATTTGTGTGCATGTTTATTTACAATGTTGTGTATGGGTGTATGTGAATCTGTATGTTATGTGTGTGTGTGTGTACACAAGCAATCACATGTGTGAGCAAGAATGTGCACGTCTATGTGTGTGTGCATGTGTGTTTGTATACGTGCATGTGTGTATCTACAAATATAAGTGTGCTTGTGTGTGTGCCTATGTCTATGCATGCATATTTGTTTCTACGTGCATGTGTATGTGCATTCTTGCATGTGTGTGTATGTGTGCGAGAGTGTGGTTGTGCATGTGTATGTGAGTATGAGTTTGTGTGTGTGTGTATGTGTGCATGTATGTGTACATGTGCTTACATGTTCTTGTGTGCGTGTGTATGTGCACATGTGCATGCATGGGTACACTTGTGTGCATAATTGTTCATCTACATGTGTAGTGATGGGTGTGCATGTGTGCGTGCATGTGTGTGTATGCACGTATGGTTGTGTCTATGTGCTTGTCAACATCTATGCATTCTTATGTGTGTTTGCTTGCATGTGTGTGTGTGCATGTGTCTAAGCAAATATAAGTATGTGTGTGCATGTATGCATGTGTATGTGTGCATGCATATGTATGTGTTTGTGTGCATGTGTTCGTGTATTCATGTGCATGCACATGTTGACATTGTGTGTGTGTGTGTTTCCATGTTTGAGTGTGAGCGAGTATCTTTTCATGTATGTGTGTAAGAAAGTTTGTGTGTGTTCATGTTGGTGGGTATGTGTATCTACCTATGTGTGTGTGTGTGTGAGAGAGAGAGAGAGAGAGAGCACACATGTATGCATGGGTGTGTGTCTATGTGCACCTTTGTGCATGCATGCTTTTATGCAAATGTGTGTCAACATGTGCTTGTCTGTGTGTGTGCATGTGTGTGTCTTTGTGTCTGTGTGTTTATGTGTGTTCATCTCTATGTGTATATGTGTGTGTGCATATATGAGTGCATGTGCGCATGCATGTGTGTGTGTGTTTATATGTGTGTATCGATTTATGCATGTGTGTATACATTTATATGTGTGTGTGTTCATGTGCATGCATGTTTGTGTGTTTGTGCACACATACACATGCATACATGCACATACACATACATAAATGTAAGTACACATGCACATGTGTATGCACCTACATATGTACATATGTACACACATATGCACATCTACACAAACGCCCACACAAAACCATAGACACCCATACCAACACACCCAAACACACACAAGCATGCATATGAATGCATACACACTCATACACAAACACACACATTCACAAATACACATGTGCATTCATACACACACTCTTACTCACATGCGTGTGCACCGATGCACAAACATGCAACAATACTTGCACAGACCACACAAATGTACAAGTGTATGTACTCATACATTCAAACACACACACACACACACACACACACCAACAGCACACCCACGTATGTTCTCACACACATTTAGACACAAGTGTGCTAGCACATGCACACATACAAGCATGCACACTCACATGCACATACTGAGCGTACATGCACATCCATACACACACAAATGCATGCACTTACACACACAACTATGCACGAATGCACACATATATGCATGCACATACACACACATACACTCACATCAGAATGCACATACACATGTTGATATGCACATATTCACAAAAGTACATACACACACACATGTATAAACACACATGAATTGAAAACATTGATGCATGCACGCACACACATGCATTCAAATCTACACAGACACTTGCACATACACACATGCACATGCACAAACACATACTCGCATACACACATACACACACACACACACACTCATGTATGCTCACATCTAGACACTTATGTATACACAAACACACATACTCATACCTACACAAAAACACACACACATAGACATGTACACACATATGCATACATGCACATGATCACACACAAAGAAATTCATGCACACACAAACACACATAAATAGACACACACACGTCATGAACACGTAGACATGCACACATGAGTATAGACACACATAGACACTCATAAATACACATGCACACTCACACGTACAGGTACATGCATACAAATATACGTTGATATGAACATACACAAACACACATGCATACTAGCACACACACACACACACCCCCTCTCATAGATACACATGTATACATACAAACATGTACAAATGCCTACACACAGACACACATATACACACACACACAAATATATGCACACACACAAACATAAGCACACACATAAGCTTGTAAGCATAAGAACACACACATACACACATGTACATACACATGCACACACATGCACATGTCCTCACACACACAAAAGAATATAGACATTCATGCACACATGCATATGCACATGTACATATACACACATAGACATGAACACATACAAACACCCAAACATGCACACACACACATGCATGCATGCATATACACACATGTACACTAAACACATGTGCAATACACACACATGCATGCATGCACAACAATCATAGATGACAACACGTACACATGAATTCACTTAAATATAGTTGAAACACATATATACACACACATACATACACACATGCACACAAATATGCTGACACACATACACATATACATGCACAAACATATGCACTAATACACATAAACACATGAACATATTTGTACAAGCACACACATGCATAAAAACACTTACATGCAAGTGAGGAAGCAAGTACGTGCACATAAGCACACATCGAAACAAGCACATACACTCACACATATGCACACACACACACACACTTACACACACAAACATGCATGCACATAAGTCAATAGGCATAGTCACACAAACAATCATGTGTACACACATGAACACACACACATGCACATATACAAGCATACCCACTCATTGATGCACACGCAAACACAAAGACACACGGATGTACTACATAAGCATGCATTCAAATGAACACATGCACAAAAACATAGACACATGTGCAAATGGACATGCATACACAAGTAGACACATTTGCACACACTCACAAAATATGCATAGGCACACACACATATACACACCCTCACAAACATACACATACACCCACACTGCACCAACATGCACACACATGCATACACAAACACACACACACACACTCATGCACGCATGAATGCACACACACTCACACAAGAATATACCCACACATGAACACCCTCGCACACATGCATAAATGCACAAACACACATGTGGATAAACACGCAAATATAAACACACATGCACGAACAAATATTTGTATAGACATTAAGTTGCGTGCATGCACAAAGATACACACAAAAATGGCCACACATAACCCCAAATGCACACATATGCAAACATGCACACATGAACACATACAGAATAATGTACACACACACATGTACGACACACACACACACACTTGCATATACACTTGCATGCACACATGCACACAATCACAGACACATGGACTCACCTGACAAACAAATGCATGCACACAAGCACACACATGCACACAGTCTTGCACACACCCCAAAATGCAAACATGAACACACACACACATGCATAACATGCCCACAAGCACCCAGACACATGTACATACACAAACACACACACAAACGTGTGCATAAACACATGTATATGCTAATGTGCACATGCACAAGCACACTCACACACACACACATACATACAACTGCAGACATGTGCACATGCACACACAACCACATGTGCACAAATAGACACACACATATAGTTGCACATGCACATGTAAACACACACATGTGCATATTCACACCAAAATGCACATGCATACTTATACACATGCATGCATGCACATTCACACATACATGTAAATTCACACAAACAAATACATACTCACACATAGTCGCAAGCAAACACACACGGACTCCACACTCACATAAGCACACACTTAGAGAGAGACTCATATGCACTCAAACTCATGCACAAACATGTACACACATACATGTGCATGGACACACATAAGAACAAACACACATATACACATGCACACATACACATGCACACTCACACATACACTTCTACACACACAACCATGCCCCCACAGGCATGCACATGTACGCACACATAAACAATGTAGATGCACTGACAAATGTGTACATGTATGCATAGGTACAACACACATGCACACAACCACCACATACACACACATGCACATGTGCATGCATTAACACACACACATGAGAACACACACACACATGTACGAAGACACACATGAACTCATGTGTGCACACAAATTGTCACACACAGGAATATACACATGCAAACACACATGGACAAACAAAGACACAAACATGCATGCACACGCTAACATGCACATGTGCATATGTGTGCACACTTATGAGTGCACACACACTCACACATGCATGCATGCTCGCACACACACACACACACCCAGCACACACAACCCCTCTAGCACACACATGTTTGGATGATGGTGCAACACACGCAAACATACACACACAAGCACACACATGCACACATAACTTGCACTAGACACGAACACATATATGCACACATGCAGGTGCATAGCCACATATATAGATGCACACACATACACACACATTTACTTACACAGACATACATGCATGCGTATGCATGTACAAACACCCACCCCAAAACACACACGCACACACAAGAGGACACATGCACAAATAAAAAGTCACAAATGTATACACATATGCACACATACGTAGGCACACACACTCACACATAGACACCAATGCTTATGCACACAGTCATGCATAACTCACACACAACTATAAGTTCATATTCACACACACTCATATGCACACATAAACACACAAACACACATGCACACACATGCACACACATGCACATACACACATTTACACAAGCAAAAATACACTCAACCATATACAAATAGACACACAAAAACATGCATACATGCACACAAGAACACCAATGCATGCATATAAGCACAAATGCAAGCAAACACAAACCCACACATGTACACATGCACACACATACATGTGCACAAATACACGTACATGCATACATATATACACACACATACAAAAAAACAACATGTACACTAACACATACAAATTCATGCATACACATACACGCACATACACATGTATATGTAAACACATACATATGCCTACAAACTCACACTGACACTCACACACATATAATCAAATATGTATAGACACAAATGTAAATGCATTCACAAAATCACACACACACACACACACAACCATGTTCATGCATACACACACACAAACACATACACATGCACAACATACACACACACACATATCCTCATGCACATGCACATACATGCCTACACACACATGTATACACACACAAACACACATATACACACACATGCATGAACATACATGCAAAAATGTAATGCACATGTGAACATACCTTCACTCTTCCATGTGCATAGTTACACACACCATGAATGCACACATGTATAGACAAGTGCACCTATGCACACACACACAAAGAGATACACACTCACATACATGCAAATGCATTAGCTCTAACGTGTATGTGCACTCACACAAAAACACATGCACATGTACGTGCAAGCATAACTACAAAAATAGAGGCACACAAACACATGTGCACAACATGAATAGATGTGCACAATCATGCACACACATACATATCCACACTCATACACACATGCACAAATGTAATCTCACTTGCATGCACACGCACATGCACAGACACACATATACACATGCATAAGAAGATACAAACAAACATAGAAGCACACGATGCACACACATACCAACACGCACATATGCACAAGCACACAAACACTTACACACACATGCACATAGATACACTTGCACAAGCATACACACATGCATGCACCCTCACACACACACACACACAAATGTGCACACAGCTATGCACACATACACACACACACACATACACACTTGCACATAGACATGCACATATAGGCACATATGCATGTAGAAATTCACACATGCACAAACCTACACACACACACACATGCATGCATACAAACACAAGCACACACATACAAAAGCATGCACTGGTGCTCAAATATACACATATGCCCACGCACTTGCAAATACACACACACACACATACATAAAAACACACATGCACACACACACACACACATGCACAGACAAATACTCACAAACTAACATAAACATAAATGCATAGACACACAATCACAGAGGCATGCACACACTCAAACATATGTACCCATGCGTGCATGCACATCCACACACACTCATGCCCATGCATACATAGACACACTCATACACACAAAAACACACACAAACATGTACATAAGTACACACAATTACATGCACACAAGCACACACACATAGACTTACACACACATGCACTCACACACAAACAAGCAAGCATACATGAACACAAGCACACACCCACATAAACACATGCACACAAGCACATACATGTGCACATGCCTACACAAAAACTCATACATGCACATGCACATGTACATGCTTACATATACAGAAACAGACATGAACATACATAGTCACACAAGGCAACACATGTATGCATTCAAGCACACAGGGTAGTGATGCACATAAACACATGACACTCACCCATGCACACATACACTTATTCACAAACACACATATTTAGGCATGCACAGTCAATCCCATAGATATACAAGCAAATACTCTCACATTGCATGGCTTAATATCTTGTCATGTTGGCATCCATAGGTGTATTGCTCATATTTCTATTAAAGTACTAAAATTTTTCTTATTGATCATGAAATTCATGTTCTCTTAGGTAACTAACCAAAGTACATGCATGGATTCCAACCTTTCACTTTCCTTCTTATGTGCAAACAATAAGTTTTGTCACAATGTTGTAGTTTGCTAATTTTTTGTGTTTATTTTAGCACACATCTTTTGCATCAAGTTGGAGTGTGTTTCACGTATTTAACATTATGCAACAATTACAATATTTGGTTTAACAAATGTTTCGTTTCTTCAAACGTCTATGGCAAAGCTTTTTGTAGCATGATTTGTATGTTAGTTATGACCCTACTACATTTGAATTAATGGATGATTGCTTTGAGTGCATGTTGAAGATGTTGCGACAAAAGATAAAAAAATGGGACCTACATTCTTTTCCTAGGTTTTTTTACCAAATTTTGTATGTGCACGTAGATGTTTTTCATTATCTTCCCTAATTCAATTATTTTTTTAGCATGTACATTCAAATACATTATGATGCTCATAATGTATATACAATATCTACAAAACTATACTCTTCTAACAATATGTTAATAGGAAATAGTCAAGTTGTCAAGGATAATGCTCATTTTGATGACTTTTCTACACTTCCAAAGTTTAATATTTTCTCCCAATTGTCTCAATATGTTCATTTCTTGAATCATGTCTAAGAAGTCACACCCCTTATTAAATGATGTATACAACATAGCTAGATGCCTTTAAAAATTTAATAATTTCTCATATTTTAAATGATATTTGGCTAGCTCAAGTTGGTTTGGAGGATTTATATCATACAGTTCAATGGCTAAAAATTTTTTCCCTTACTAACCTTATTTCAAATGATGGATTAATACTAAGTGCGTATGATACATCAAACAGCAAAGACATTAATGCCCTTTCATGAACATCTCCCTAGAGCATATATATATATATATATATATATGAAAGAATGTATGTTTGTATATAATAATTTGAGTATGTTCTAGTTGATTTTCTTAGAGTTACCAAAGTAATTATAACATTCTTGTTATTGTTTTACTTTTTTTAATTTGTGTAATGTCAAATATGTATCTTTGAGGCTAGCTAATGGTATCTTGAATCTGAACCATCACAAAAAATTAAGACCTATTTGCTCAAACAATAATTAAAAAATGTTTCTTTCTGATAGACAAAGTTACTTTACAAAAAAAGTGTACATTATCTTGAAAATGAGCTAAATTTTTTTTTATTACATTCAATATGACGGTTTGAAAGGCCTTAATAAAAAAAGAGCAAAAATAGATCACCAAAGAGCTATGTTAGTTTTTGTTTGATTATTGATAAGATTGAAATCCATCTAAATAAATGCAATTGATAGAGTAAAGTTTGATGCTTTATTTTTGGAACTTGGTTTTGTAAGTAAATCAAGTTGGTTGTATACGTAATTATTATGTAAGCCAATATAATTTCATTAAGTCATTATTTTATTACATCATCTAATAAGTGCATGTAATAGTACTAAATTTCTCATTTCATTGCCATATTACATGCTAAGGTGAATTTTTTTATTGGCATGAAATTGTGACAAATTCATTTTATAACATTAGTTAACCACACTACTTGCATAGGATCGAAGACATGTAAAGGTCACCCAATAAGAAATTAAGAATTACAAAGTCATATAACTAAATCAAAGGAAAAAATGAGTAGAAATGTAAATTGTTCGAGAAAGTTGCACTTCAAGGTACTAAGTAGATGAAGTGTAACAACCTCAATCATCACATCTGGTATGAGTCAAAAAGTCTTATAAAATATGTTAAAATCTTAAATAAATCAATTAATTAATATTTAATTACATAGAGCTTGTTAGGTTGAGTCAAACAACATTTGTCTTGTCTTGATGGAACCTTATTTGGAATTAGAATAAGCATAAATAATAATAATTTTATTTTAATATTAAGTAAATATATACTAAAGCTAAAATTATAAAAATTAAAGCAATTTTTGAAACAAATAAATTAAAATGATATAAAAGACACATGAGAGGATAATTATAATTTCATAGTAATATAGCAAGATCAAAGAGAAATACATCAACAAATGAGATAAATTATAAACAATCTACATTCTAAGATACTATAGAGATCAAGTATAACAAACTCGATTGTCAAATAAGACACAAATTAAAATGTCTTATAAATCTCATTAAAATCTTAAAAAATAAAATATTTAATAATATAAAAAAGAATA
This sequence comes from Vanilla planifolia, assembly GCA_023846275.1. Lineage (NCBI taxonomy): Eukaryota > Viridiplantae > Streptophyta > Magnoliopsida > Asparagales > Orchidaceae > Vanilla > Vanilla planifolia. Next base: position 2,844,342 of record JAIUJO010000052.1, read on the forward strand.
TTTAGTTGGATAGACCTTGTCAACTTGAGTTCAATCACGTTTAGTAAAAATAACAACAAATTATTATTTTAATAATAAGTATATATATATATATATATATTAAAGTTGAAACGAATTAAATTAAAGCAATATAACATAACCAAACAAAGTAATGTAGAGGTTACATAAGAGAATAACTAGAATTGCATAATAATATAACCTAATAAAAAAATTGAAACAATGTAATAAATTGAATGAGAAAGTTACATTGCAGGATACTAAGGAGATCAAGCGTAACATCCTCAATCATCAAATAAGGTCTTAATCAAAATGGCTAACAAAGTATGCTACAACTCTTAAAAATAAACTATTTTTATTTAATAATATAGAAATAAATATTTAATGGGATAGAGGTTATCGATACGAGTCCAAACACATTTGTTTTGTCTCGATTAAACCTTGTTCTGAATACTACAAATTACTAAGGTAATTAAATATAAATAATAATTAATTATTTTCTTATCTTTTAGTAAATATATAACAAAGATGAAGTAAGATAAATTAAAAAATATAATATAATCAAATCAATGTAATGTAAAGGTCACATAATAAGCAAATTATAGTTTCATAGTAATAAAACCAAACAAAAGCAAAATATTTAAAGAAACAAGATAAATTATATAACAAGGTTGCCTTCAATGATTCTAATGAAGTTGATTGTAAAATCAATGGTCATAAAAATAAAGTATGAATTAAAATGTCTAATAAAAACATATGGAAATTCTAGAAAATAAAAAATTTTAAAAAATTATTTAAGTAGGTAAAGCTCTCTACGATGAATCCAATAATGTTTGTAGTCTCAATTGGATCTCGTTTTAAATTTTTGTGAATTATCAAAGTGAATAAACATAAATAATAATTAATTACTTTAATATTCAGCAAATATATATTAAATCTAAAATAAGATACATTGAAATAATATAATATAACCAAATCAAACAGATGTAGAGGTCAAATGCAAGAGAATTAGATTTACATTATAATATAATAAAATTAAATTATAACACATTGAATAGAAAGAAGCATTTCAACACATTGAGGAGATCAAGTGTAATATCCTCAATCATCTAATTAGGTATGAAATTAATTGTCTTATAAAACATGAAAAACTCATAAAAAATGAAATACTTAAAATAAAAACAAAGAATAATAAATTGGTTATAACTCATTGAGATGATTCCAAAGTTGTTTGTTTTGTCTTAATTTAGCCTCAATTAGAGTACTATGTATAGCAAAAATAAAAAGCATAATAATAATAATAATAAATTATTATTTTAATATTAAGTACAGAATTATTTAAGCTTAAATGAAATAAATTGAGCAATGCAGTATATACCAATCTAATACCATTTAAATAACATGCAATAAGAGATTTTATATTACATATAACTAAATCAAACAAAAAATTCAAAGAAATGGGATAATTTATACAGAAAAGTTACATTACAAGATACCAAAGAGATTTAGTGTAACACTCGATCATTGAAGGAGGGATAAATGAAAATGTCTCACAAAGCATACCAAAAACCTAATAAATTAAATGCTTAAAAATACAAAAATAAATAGTTTATTAGGTAGAGCTCATCGAGTTGATGCTAATGATATTTTTTTCATCTCTATCGAACCTCATTTAGAATTACTATAAATTACCAAGTTAAATAAACATACATAATAACAAACTATAATTTTAACAATAAGAAAAAATGTATTAAAGCCAAAATTAAATAAATTTAATTGAAAAATTTTAAAGAATTGGTTGAGAAAGTTGCATTCCAAGGTACTATGAACAATGTTTTTAACATTATTAATCATCAAATCAAATATGAGTTAAAATGTCTCATAAAGCATACAAAAATCCTAAAATTCAAATACATAAAATTATAAACTTAACGTGTAATTCGATAACGCTCGTTAGGATGAGCTCAATGAAATTTATTTTATCTCGATAGCCCATGGTTTGTTATTATAAGGAATTACAAAAATAAATAAGCATAATAAAAAAAATTATTATTTTAATTTTAAGTAAATATATAATGAAGCTAGAATGAGATAAATTAAAATAACATAAAATGACCAATTCAAAATGATGTGAAAGTCACACATGAAGAGAATTTGTGTTTCATAGTAATAAAGCCAAATCAAAGTAAGTTAAAGAAATAAGATAGATTTGAAAGAGATAATTAAATTCCAAGACAGTAGTGAGGTCGAGTGCAACATTCTCAATCATCAAATCAAATACAGATAAAAATGTATCAAAAAGCATGACAAAACCCTTTAAAATATTTAAAAATATTAAAAATAAATATTTAATTGGATGGTGCTCATCTAGATAAGTCTAATGATATTTGTTTCATCTCAATCGAATCTCATTTTGGAATACTGTGAATCACAAAAATAAATAAAAAATAAAATAATGAATAATTAAAAAGTATTATTTTAATATTAAGTAAAAATATAATAAAGCTCAAATGAGATAATTTGAATCAATATAATACAACTAAGTCAAATTATTGAAAATGTCACATGGGAGGAGAATTATAGTTTCATAGAAATATAACTAAATGGATATGAAAAAATTGAAAACATGAGAAAATTTGTATAAGAAATTTTACTTTCAAGAGAAAAAAGGAGATCAAGAGTAACATCCTTAATCATCAAAATAGTTACGAATCAAAATGTCTCATAAAATATGTTAACACCTTAAAAAAATTATTAAAAATATTAAAAAAATTGTAAGTTCAATAACTTATTTTTTTTATCTCCATCAATCATTGTTTTGAAATTATTGAGAATTAACAAAGTAATTGTGCATAAATAATAATAAATTATTATTTTAATATTAACTAGAGATATATTGGACCTAAAATAAGATAAATTGGTGCACTTTAATATAACCAATACAAAAAAAATATTTAAAATAAAATTTGATAAACTACACATGCACGCACACTCCCACACATGCATATATGTACACCTATAGATAAAAATACGCACACACCCATATGCACATGAGTACACATGCACCCACACATGCATACAGGTATAACGCACACATGCACAAACAAATGCACTCATGTGCACACAAACTCACACATGAATATGCACAGACACATAGACACACGGAGAGTAACACATGTGTGCATACATACATACACATAAATACACACACACAAACACACATATGCACACACACAAAAATGAACATAAGCACACACAAAACACATATATTCACATGCCACATGCACACTTTAGCTCACACTCAACTCCACACATGCACTCCTACACATATATGCATGCATACATGTACATGCAAACTCATGCATACACACACATGCAAGCACACATACTCGCAAGTAGATGCACATAAGCACATTTATGCACACATGCACAAACAAGTGCACACATGCCAAAATACTTGCATAATGACATACATGCATATGCAGACATGCAAAAAAATGCTTACATGCACCCTGGCACACACACTTACACATATAGGCACACTGATGCACTATTGCACACACACACACAAGGTCACACATCTACCCACACACATGCACACACACTCAAGCATGCATGCAAGTGCTCATACACACACAATCATCACATATTCACACACACACACACACAAATGCACACATACACATGCATAAATATAGACATGCTTGTAGATACACATGCACATATAGGTGCATATATGCTGACATATTACCACACACACACGTTTACACACACGTGCATGCGTGCTAGAACCAACACACACACACATTCATAGAGGAATACATACTGACAAACATGTGAACAAACCTCTAAGCACAGATACATACATGGACACATGCATGCATACACACATGTGCAAGTGCACATACACATGCACACAAATGCAAACACACAACCATACTCATGCACACAAGCATGCACACACACACACAAACACATGCATGCATGCAAGCTCAAATATAGACAAATGTGAACATAGACACATACACACGAATAAATACTCATGGGCATGCATATGCACACACAAATCACACTTACACAAGCACACGAAAGCACGCACACATGCATCGAACACACGCATGCCTAAAAACTCGTGCATACACAAGAACCCACACACAAAGACAATCACAAAAACATGCACACATGCACATGCAAGTACACACACACACACAAGTAAAATACATAGACACACATGCACATGGGTAAACATGCACACATATGCACATGAACTTGTAAAAAGATGCACACCCACACACACTCACACACATCCACAAGCACACACCTACATGCACAAACATTCTTACAAACACACACATAATCATAGGCACACACACTAACATGCAAATGTAGGCACATGCACCAATACACACACTTACATATACACATGCATAGACACACACATGCACACGCATGTACACATATACATACGCACACATGCACACAAAAAAGCATATGCTTGCACACACATGCATGCATAAACATGCATACACAGGCACACACACACACACACTCTACACACATGTCTATATGTAGAAACACGCACACAAATCATACACACACATGCATGCACCTGTGCATGAACACAGGCACACACAAACACAAACATGCACATGCACATAGACACACACAAACATACACATGCACACACATACACATACCCTCCCACACACATGCATACATGCACTTGAATGGTTTCACTCACACATAATATGCACACTCGCATGCACCAACTTATGCAGACACACATAAGAACACATGCACACACATGTACACATGCACAAAAATACATGCACACAAGCCTAAGCATAAAGTTGCCAATGCACAAGTAGATGCACACACATGCACAAATACTAGTGCATGAACATGCACATGCAAAGGCTGATAGACATGCACACTCATGCATGTACACACACACACATTGACAAGCACATGCATGCTACACACACATGCTTGCAAATGCATGCACAAACACATAAGCACTCACAAATGCATAATCATGCACACACATACACATGCACAAGCACACACATGTACACATGCATTTACACAAACACATGCCCACACACACATAAACACACATGCACAAAAAATACACATGTTCACACACATGCATGCACATCCATATGTGCACACACATGTTCCTGCACACATGAACAGAAAAAAAATAAACAAGTGCATGCATAGACACACATAGAAATACATGTGCACACACACTCATATATGTACACACACGCATGCACAAACACACATATACACACATAGAAAGACACATGCACGCACACACACACACACACATATGTAGACAAACATGTACACACATGTAAGGATGCATATACGAAAAGACCCACACATGCATACATACATTCACACATGTGTGCATGCACATAGACAAATACCAAAATATGTAAACACACAGGCACATGCACACACACACAGATGCTTAGACATGTAAACATGTACATACAATAACACACAAACACATAGAAACACACACACATATACAAACATTCATGTGCACACACATGTAAATGCACAAATATGCCCATACCCATGGACACACACACATAAACACATATTTGCATACATGCACATGTGCACATGCATGTACACCCATAAACTTGTGAACAAGTACCCACACACCTGCACAAAAAAAACCACATATACACATATGCTCACACACACACATGCACACATACACTTGCACACACACACACATGCAAAAGCACATGCACATACCCATACAAACAGACACACACACATACACACTTCATGCGCAAGAACACACACACACATGAGCACCAAAGAATGCAAACACCTATATGCACACATGTGTGCACATACACTCACACATAAGCATGCACATAGACAAACACACTCAAATCCACACACACCTATAACACGGACACACACATAGACCTAGACATGCACACATGTGTGCTTGTGCACACATGCACACACATGCAAAGACACACACATACACACTATAGTAATAAACACCTCAACACACGTATACAGACACACACATGCAATCATGTGCACACACATCAATAAGCACACACACATACACATGCATGTAGTCGCACACATGCGTACATGCATGAACGTGTGAGGCCACACATACACACACACACACAAAGACATGCACACACATGCACACACATTAACATGCACATACATACACATAAAGATAAATAAAATCATGCACACATACATACGCGCACAAGAACAAATGCACACATGCAAAAAACACAAGCATACACACACATGCACATATGCACACACATTCTTAAAAACCCATGCATACACAAGAACATACAAAGAAAGATAACAACAAATAAGTGCACACATGCACATATATGCACACATACATACTCATAAAAGTAAAACACACAGACATATATGCACATGGATAAACACTCACACATACGCACATGGACTCACAAATGCATGCACACCCACACACACTTATGCTCATCTGCAAGCAAACACCTGTATACATAAACATTCATACAAACATGCACACACATTAACACAAACACATAGACAATCTTAGGCACACACATTAGCATGCACACGAGGACGCACACACTCATATAAACACATAGTCACATATACACATGCACATACACACACACATATGCATGTACTCATACATACACACACACATGTACACACAAACATGCAAACACATGCACACACACACACACCCTTAGGCATACATATGGATACTTGTAGAAAAATACACACAAAACACACATAGTATACACACACATGCACAAACTTTTGCATGAATACACATGCACTCAAACACAAACATGAACATGCATGTAGGCACACAAAAATATACATACACCTACACGCACATGCAAAGACATACACACACCCTCCCACACACACACACCGATGCACATGCATGGTTGAACACACGCAGGCACCCACCCACACACACATAAGAACATGCATGCGCAAACGTACACAGATGCACATGCACATACACAGACACAAATATGCATGAAAACACACATACACACACCTATGCACATAGATGAAGATGCATAAGCACACACACACATGCACACACAAAGGTACTAATGCACATACAAGTACACACAAAGGCTCACAAACATGCACACACATGCATGTACACACACACATAGATAAGCACATGCATGCATGCACATATGATTGTAAACACTTGCAAAAACACATAAGCACTCATGAACACACAATCATTCACACATAGATACACATGCACAAACACAAACATATGCACATGCATGCACACAAACACTTGCCCACCCACACACATACATACATGCACATAATCACTTCCACATAAAAGACACAAGCACACACTCATGCAAGCATATCCACATGTGAACGCACACATACTCTTGTATCATGAATGCATAAAAACACACAAGTGTATCCATACACGTAAAAACACAAGCACATACACACACTTGTACAAACACAAAAGTGCACACATAGAAAGACAAATGCACATACACACATATACAGAAACATGTACACATAGACAAGCACATGTAAACACACATTCACATATGTGTGCAAGCACATAAACAAACACAAAAACATGCAAACACTGCATACACACATTCACATGCACACACACACATGCTTAGACATGCAAACATGCACATGCAAAAACTCACACCCATATAGAAATGCTCACACATGTACATGCACACACACAAACCCGTGCACAAGCACATGCACATGCACACACATGCACACATACACACATTCACACGTTTACATGCATGAACACTCACAAACATGTGAACAAGTACTCACACATATGCACAAACACACCCACATTGATACACCCACACACATGAACACATACACATGCATGCACACACACACACACAAGAGCACAAACAAACACAAACTACCACATACACATATGTGCACATGCACACTTACACATAAGCATGCATGTAGGCAGATATATGCATACCCAAACACACACAAACCTATGTAGACCTATAAACATGAACACAAACATGCACAAATACACATATACACCTAGACACACATATGTGCACATGTGCATGCTCATACACACATGCACACATGCTTGCGAGCACACACACATGCACAACACCAATACACATTCCCTACACACACATATGTTGACACACACACATGCTTGCATTCACACACACACACATGCATGCATGTGCAAGGCCACACATACACATGCACATAAAGGCACACAAACACATACTCACACACATGCATGTGCATATAAAGGTACATAAAAATATGCATATGTCACACGCACACACACCAGTACATATGCATACATGCAAATGAACATAATTTTACATACATGTGCACATGCATACACAAGCACTTATACAAACAAACAACCCCCCCCCCCTTAACACACACGCATACACACTTGAACACTCACAAACACATACATGCACAAAGGCATGGACACACACATATACTCACAAGCATGCAAACACACACATGCACACACTCATCTACACAAACACATACACACAAGCACACACACATAAACACACGTGTACACTCATGTACATGCACATGCACATGCTCACACACCAGTAAAGGTACACACACTTACACACACATAGGCTCACAGACATGCACACACATTCACACACATATACACTCATGCATGCACAAACACATACACATGCACACACACACACACATGCACTCATGCTTATGCACATGGATACATTCACACACAAATAAGAAAACACACACACACATATGTACATATGCACATGCACATGAGCATGCAAGAGCATGCATGCACAAATACACAAACATACGCATCACATGCACACATACACAACACTCAGATGTGCTCACATGTGTACCTACACATGCATGAGAATCTAGGCCCACATAGATAAACTTGTACACACACACACATGTATAGACACATAAGCACACACATGAGCCCATCCATACAAGGACACCTGCATGTGCAAACATGATAATAACCCACATACAAATGCACACACACACATACATGTGCAAGCACACTTACATGCACATGCACTCACATGTGCACAAAAAAATGCACATATATACCCACATGCACACACGCACACACTCACATGCTTGCACACATGCACACAGAAAAACACACCCTTGCATACACACCCACATGCACACAAACAAAAACACACATGCACACACAAGGAAACACACGCATGCCTATGCACCAACACATATGTTTACAAGCACACACAAATACACACACACTCACACACATCCACATATGTGAACACATGCACACAAATATGCACACACACAAACACACACACATATTCAGACATGTGCATATGCACATAAACACACGTGCATACATAGGCACACAAACATACGCACACACACATGCACAAGCACACACCCTCACTCACACACGTAAACTTAGACAAACACATACACACTTGTGCATGTACATACATGCACAAATACATGTATGTGCACATAGATAGATGCACATGCTCACACACATGCACACACAAAGATACACATACATAGGTCAATAAGCACATGCACACACATGCTCACATAGACACGTAAAGGCACACACACACACATTCATAATCACATGCATAAACACATGCAAAAACATAAACACATGCAAGCATGAATGCACACAGATACACACACACACACACATACACACATGAGGACACACATCCACGTGCACCAACACACACACACGCATGCACAGAGTGACTCGCATCGACATACATGGACACATGCACTTTTATAAGTGTCCATATACACATGCTCATACACACATAAGCATGCACATACATAAGAATGCATACACACCTATGTAGAGCTCTTTACCACACACACATGCACACATACAAGCTCACACACACACATACATACACATAGACACACATGCATACACATAGACATGCACACGCACAAGTAGACACACACACACACACACACAAACATATGCATGTGCACAGCCACACACACACTCCCACACAAGCATGCAACCACACACATGGACCCATAATCATATGCACAGATACACAAATGCACACACATGCATGAACATGGAAGAACATGCAAAGGAATGCACATGCATAACACACAAGAGCACAAAATAAGACATGAATACATACACATACTCACACACGCATGCACAAAATCTTGCCCACATATGTAGCACAAGCACACACACATGCACATGCATACACACACACACACACATACACACACATGAACACACATGTATGTAGAACATATACACATGCATAAACATGTGCATGAACACACACAAAGGCATAGAAGTACACACACGCACAAACACAAGAACATATGCGTACACACACCCTCAAACATGCACATACACACTGACCTACACATAAGCAAGCATGCTGACACACTTGTATGCAAACATGCACACTTGCACGCACACACACACACAAATTCGTGCATGCACACATACATGTTCGTACTTGAACACACATGCATGCACACCCACACACACCCAAGCCTACGTACACTCACAAGCATAAACACAATCACACATGCACGAACACTCAAAAGCCTGCATACACAAAATGTATACACTTTCTCATAGACACAAATGCTCACACACACACATGGAAATATACACATAAAAACACCTCACACACATACATATGCACAAAAACTTGTTCACACACACACATAAGCACACACATACACATGCTCATATGCACACAAGCTCACACATAAAGATAAATGCTCCCACACATAATCATACACACATGAGTGCACCCATGCATACTCAAGAGTAAGACAATGCATGTAAATGTATGCACATGCACACACATAAGTGCAAATAAAAGCACACACACAAGCACACATAAGCAAGCAAACATACACACATGATAATTCAAATGACATATAGGCAAATGCATGCAAAAAGTCATACTTTTTTTAATTACATGCTCTCTCATGCACACATGCACATGCACACACATACACACATAAGCACACACACACACAAATAGATGCATAATCATGCACACAACCACACACACACAAACACATACACACACATTTACACATGCATGAACACCAATATACATACGAATGTGCACATGCATACATGCACATGTAGATGTGCATGCACATGCATGCATGTATAAATCCACAAACACATGTACATGCATGCACTCACAAATATGCACACTTGTGGACGCATGCAAACATGCAAAAACACACGCACACATGCACTCACACAGATAGATGAATGCACATGCACATATACACACATGCACAAATGTACACACACATGCGCACATATATTCACATACACATGCACACAAATCTGCACGTGCATGCACACACACATGCACACATGCATGCACAAAGACATGCACACCTACACATGCACATGCATGAGAATTCACACATATGTACACATGTGCTCATGTACATGTAGGCAACAAGCAAACACACACATACATACACATACACAAATACACACATTTGCATACACACATGGACACACCCAGTCACATGCACACGCATCTACATGCACATAAAAGCATGCCCATATGCACACACACTTACATCGACATATGCATGTACACTCACACACAAGCACATGCTCACTTATATGCCTAAACACACCAAGGTGCACATACATGCCCAAGCACACACACAAACAAAATGCACACACACACAACCACACATGCACTCATAGACATAAAAAGATGCAAACAAACACATATGCATGCATGCATGCACACAATCACATGCATGTAGACACACATTAACATGTTCACACACATCCATGCTTACATGCACAACCCTATGCATACACACATTTTTACACATACATGTAGACACACATTCATGCAAGTGCACATGTACACATACAAACATATGTATAAGCATACAAACATATGCACACATGCACAAGCTCACACACGTAAACATGCACACATTTGCACACATGCATGCAATAACAAACCCACACAAACACACACGCACACACATATGCACATGCACATGCACACACATGTAAAAAAAATGAACACACGTGTGGACAAGCACATACACACAAAGATGCACATACACACATGCATGCATAAGGGTGCACACACATACACAAACATGTATGCACACACGCATGAACACACACATTCACATACACATGCATATACACATATCCATGCGCACACACTCACCGAACACACACATGCCTTCACCTAAACAAACATATGCAAAATTGCACATACATGCACATGCACCATCACACACACATGTGCATGGTTGCACGTAAGCAGGTATGCACACACACACAAAACACAAGAAAGAATATATACGCACATATACATACACATACACACAAATACACACACACACGCACATGCACATACATGCACACACAAGAAGACACACACAATCACAAAAAGTCACTTGCACACATATGCAACCACACCCAAGCACACACATGCATGCACACACACTAACATACACAATGGAACATGCATGCCCGAAGAGACATGTGGACTCTCACATACACACTAACACGCTCATGTAGCCACACAAAAAAGCACACACAATACACAGACAAAAGCACATGCATGTGCACATGCTAACACACATGCATATACACATACATGTGCACACACACACATGCATGCACACAGATGCAAAGATGTGCCCACACATGCACATGTTTGCAAAAAGGCACACACATGCACATGCACAGATTGAAGCACATGTGAACATGCACGTACACATCGACCCACACACATGCAAGTACACGCACATTTACATGCACATGCAAGTACACATACACTTACACACATAAACACACCTATATAAGCACACATACACATACACATAGATGAGTACACACACACAATCATATGAAAATATGCACGCACATGAACACAAGCCCAAACATAGAGGTGCACACATACACACATGAACACAAAAAAGTGCACACACATACATACACATGCACACATAAACATACATAAATGCACACATGCATACACACTTACCCAAATACACACATATGCTTGCTTGCACACACATATGTGCTTGCTTGCACACACACATGAAAGCAAGCACAAACACACACATAAAAATACACATGCACACACATGAGCCCATACACGTGCATGCACCCACACATACTTGTGCATACATGTATGCACACACATGGGCACATACATATGCTTGCATGGATGCACATACACACATGAGCACATAACCACATACACCCCCCTGCCTACCCCTCCTCCTCCACACACATTCACACACACACACACACTCATAAGCACACACACATACACACATATGTATACACAAGTATCCACATGTGCATACACAATTAGACACACTCTTTCATATATACACACATGTGCATGCATAGTCACAAACACACACCCACACACATGCACGCACACACACACACTTGTGCCCAAACACATGTGCACACACACACATCCACATGCACCCTTGTACACATAGGCATAAGTGCACAAATATGTACACACATGCACATACAAACATTTGCACATGGACACAAACACACAGATGCATGCAGACATGTAGACAAAGCATATGCACATGCACTAAAATACACACAAATAAGCACTTACACATGCAGTCACAACCACACACATGCACACATACATGTACACATGCACATAAACACACACAAACATTCACACACAAACACACATGCACACACCCAAACACATGTGCATGAACACAAGCATGAACATACACATACACATACAAGTATGCACAAATGTGCATGCGTGGACTCACAAATGCACACTCTTACATGCACGCAAACACACACACACGCACAACCAACCACACCCCCAAACAAATGCATGCACATACACTTACACACATGCACACACCTACAAATATTCACATAACACACACATCATGTTTGTGCACATGCACACACACAAACATACACATGCACATAGACACACATACAAACAGACAGGGACATGCACAACGATAGATATAAATGCACAAATATAGGCACACACATGCATCCTCACATACTCACACACACAGGAACGTGGATGCACTCACCTAAACCCCCACAAATGCACACATGTAAATACATGCAAGAAAACACACATGTGCACCTCCACACACACACGCTCTACACACAGATGCTCACTTACATATGGAAATGCCATTGAACACATGTGCCCTTGTACATGCACACACGTGAGCATAAACATGAACACACACAAACAAACACACACACACACATGCATGCACACACGCACATGCACACTCATGTACACACACTCCCATGTGCACACATATGTGCATACACACATACACAAAAACATGCACAAATGCATGCACACACACACACATTCACCCTCGCACACACAAGCAAACTCACACACACACATATACATACGCACATGCACATGTGCACACAAACTCACACAAACACATAAACACACATAGGCACGTGCACACACATTTAAGCACATGTAGAGATGCACACACATACAATTGAATACACAGTGCATCCACACAAATTAATGCACACACACAGCTGCACATACACATGCATGCATGCAATCAAATACACATACAGAGATAAATACACACACACACAAACACATACATGTACACACATGCACATACACATGCACACATCCACATAAAAATAGACACACACAAATACCCATAGGAAAAAATTCACACAAACACACATATAACTGCATAAATGCACACAAAAACACTAATACACATACACACATATACACATGCACACTCTTCTTTTTATGCATGCATGCACACACACTGACACATACATGCACATGTATACAAATGTACACTCACACAACCATGCTCACATGAACACACACATAGGTATAAAAAGACAAATGCACAAGCTCATATAAGTGCACACACAAATAATATGCTTGGACACATATATATACACATGGATAGACATATACACACACACATACACACATGTATATGCAAACATACACACACCCACACACACTCATATGCACCTACATGCACGCACAAATGCATGCACAAAAAGAGTTACACATATGCACACATGCACACACGTGCACACTAACACACACACACTTGCACGAATGAGCATACACATATGCATGCACATACAAATGCACGTGCACATGCACTATGCATTTACATATGAACACATACATGCATACACCACACATAGGTACACACACATGCACACACACATGCATATGCTTACATAGACACACATACACACACAAGCATGTGCTTGCACACTCACAAGCACACCTACACCCACATACATGCATACATGTAGGACATTGACACACAACACACACACATAGGCCCACAACCACAAGCATAGACATGCACACATACAAACACAAATATGTACACACACACACACGTGCAAAGACACATGCACAAACATACACACACATGAATGTACTTGCATAGACATGCACATGCACACACACAGAAGCACATAAACACACCCACCTACACATAGACACATGCACACTCATGCTTGCACACACACACACACACAACATGCACACATGCATGCACCCACACAAGAATATGTGTATGCACATACACACATGCACACATACATATATGCACACACATGCATGTACATACACATGCACATGCACGTGCACATAGACACATGGACATACACTCACACAATGGCCTACAGACTTGCATATCCCATGCATACAAATGTACACTGACATGCACATGTGTGCACATGATAACACCACATGCAAACACACACAAAAATACACAAACAAACACACACTCATAATCATGCACATGCATAAATGAACATGCACATACACATGCATAAGCATGCAAATATGCATATGCACTCACAAACAAACTAACACACACACAAGCAAAAATGCACACATATGCTCATGCATACACACACATGAATATAAAATGACATGTCCACATACACACATGCATGAACTTCCACATGAGTAGGAATACACAAGCTAGCATGCAAGAATGCACAAACGAAAACACATGCACATACATAGACAAATGAACACATGCACACAAGAATAAACAAACACACATGCATAGATACACACAAACATGCATATGCACACAAACACTTGCACACACATATACACGTGAATATACACAAAGACAGACACATGCACATGCACACATACATGCACATGCACAAATGCATGCATGCACATACATGCATCCATCAATGCATGCATATGCATACATAAGCACACAGACACAGACACACACATGTACACATGCATGCATGCACATTCATAACATTCACACATGTGGTCACAAGCAAATGCATACTTGCACGCATACACATAGATGCAAACACACACATATACCCATGTACAAAAACACATAAGCACAATTGCACCTACATAGATACATGTGCCTTTGTTCACATACAAGCATGCATGTAGATACACACACTTGCATAGAAAAACACACAAATCCATAGACACCCACAAAAGAAAACACACACATGCACTTATTCACCCACACATGTGTGCATGTACACACACACATAGACACACTTCATCACGCACACAATGCCCCCCAACAAAAGAGCACACACACGTGTGCACACACATATGAATGTGCCCACACACAAACAAATTGGTACACACACACACATACAAATGCATGTACTCACACATACAAACACATACATAGACACACGTACACCCACATGCATTTATAGACATATACACATACACATATGCATGCACATAAGAGCACCAGCACACAAACACACACATATAGGAACACACGCACATAAGCGCTTGCATACATGCAAGGCATACACGAACATACAAAAACCTACATGTGCATCTACAAGCACATGCACACACATGCTCCACATATATGCACACAGGCTTGCACAAGCATGCACAACACATACATGCATGGATGAACACGTGCATGCACACACATACAACCACATATGAATAGATACATACACACATGCACGATCGAACTCACACACACAAATGTGCATATTTTCACATGCACACATACATAGACACATATATACATGCACACACACACACACACCTATACACAAAGACATGCACACACGACTTCAATTATATGCACACAGACACACACACACACACACAAGTAGACATACACATGCATACACACAAGTATGTGCACACAACCACACACCAACACCCACACCCACACACACTCCCAAACAGACACTCATGCACACACACACACATGCACACACTCATACTCAAATGCACATGTACACATACATGTACGTGCACACAAATAACAAAGCACACACATATGCATTGGTACAAGAATGCACACTCACATAAGTACATTCCAAAACATGTATACACACACACACAGACACACATGCACACACATGCACATACATGTATACACATACACACACACATGCACACACACACAAACAAACACATGTGCACATGCATGTGTTCACGCACTAACAAAAGCACACAACCAGCACACACACACAAACACATGCATGCAAATGCACATGTGCTCAAAAATACACTTGCCCACATACAAGCATGCACATATGAACACAAGCCTACACGTAGACTCAAACACATCCATAAGCATACACTCTCACCCACGCATATAAGAACACATGAATAAAAAAGTATACACACATGTACAACCACACACACCCACACAAACACAAGAACTTGCATGTACACATGCATACAAGCTGACACACACGTACACAACACCCATGCACAAATATATGCATATGTAAACACGTGCACATGCACATGCACAAGTACACTTAAACACACAAACGAACATACAAATGCATACAAATACAAGCACATGCACACATATGCACACATGCATGCACACACACATGCACACAAATAAACACATGCAAACACATTGGCTCACACATGCACAAACATGCACATATACATATGCACACAAACACATGAACAAGCCCATCCACTCACAAGCAAATGTGCACACATGCACACACCCACACGTATGCATGCACATATACACACACATGCATACACATATACTCACACACATGCTAGCATACATATGAACAAACACTCGAACACATACATGTACTCACAAGCACACTCGCAAACTCACACAATCACTCACAAAAGGCACAACCATGTAAACACATGTGCCCACACAAACACATATACACAAGCATGAACATGCACACACGAGCAGACAAACATAAGCAAACAAACAAGCACATACACATACATGCACAGCACACAGTTGCCCACACACATGCATAGCCACTTACACATTTGTGCACACACATGCACATACACCCATAGACACACACTCACAAGACAAAGACATGCACACTCATGCACAAACACATTTGCTCACAAACACTCATACACATGCACATGCACACACACATACACACAAACAAATGCACACATAGGTACACGCACAAACACACACATGTGCATGAACATACAAAAAGGCACACACACATACATGCACACACATATACATACACATATGCACACAGGCACAAGAAAACACACATGCACACACAAGCACACACATGCACACATTCACAAGCAAATGAACATACATGCGCACAAATGCTCATATGCTCATATGCTCACATGCATACACAGTTCACACACTTGCACACACATGCACATATGCACAAAAACATAGCAACACAAACACACAAACACATAGGCAAATAGATATGCAAAAACACATGCGCACAAAAACACACACACACTCACAAACACATGCTCATGCACACACAAGAGCAAACACAGGCACACAAATATAAGCACACACAAAGATAGGCATACTCACGTACACAACCACACATATGCACACCTGTACACACATGCCCATAATGACACTCACATATAGGTACACATGCATGCACACACACTGGCTCTCACAAATGCACACACATAGGCACACATACACACATGCAAACACACACAAGATCATTCATACACAAACACACATGTATATATACACATACACACATGTATATATACACATACACACACATACACATGCACACACACACCTGCACACACATACACATGCACAAGAAAGCACAAATGTAGATGCACACATAGACATATGCATACACAAACACACACAAAGGAACACTTGCACGCAAAAATGCACGCACACATGCACATGCACACGAGCACATGCATGTATGCATGTAGAAATGCACAAACCCATACACACATATGTGCACACACATTTGAGCATGCATGTGCCCACATGCACACATACACACACACACACCCATACACACAAATGTACATCAATAAACACATAAACACACATGTGAATGCACACATACACATAATATGCTTGAACCCACACCCACGTAGATGAGCATGCAAACATATGCACACATGTAAACATGCATACTCACATGTGGCAACCCACAAACATGCACATGTACACCCAAATACACACACATGCATGCACTCACATGCACACAAGGACACACAAGCACACATGCACATGCACATACTTGTACACATACACAAGAACTCTCATGCACACATACATAAGTGCAAACACACCCACACATAAGCACACCTAAGCAAACATACACACACATATAAACTAGAGCTCACTCACTTGCACTCCAATGAACAAATACACATAAACACATAAAGGCACATACACATGACCATGCACATACACACATGCATGGACACATGTAAGCACACACACACACATAAATACACATAAAAGTAGAGATGAACACATACACACATACATACACACCCATGCACAAGCATACATGCATATGCACATAAACACAAACATGCATGCATGCAAGACTAAAACACACTTAGATGCACAAACACACATTCACATATGCATGCATGCACACACACTCACACATTTACAAGCAGACAAACACGTACATGCACACATACACACATACATAAACATGCATACACACTAGTACACTCACACACACACATCTAAATATATGAACATGCACACAATCACACACATGTACACAAACACACACAAACATAAAAAAACATGCACACACTTGTACACAAAACACATACACACTTACACACAAGTACACAAACATGCAATCGAACTCACACATGCACACACATAAGCACAAAATATGCATGCACACAAGCACAAATAGACACATGCAAGAACACTTGTGTACACAAACAATGACACACACACACACATGCACACAAGTGTCCTAAACACACACACATACACATGTACACTGGTGCACACATGCAAACATGCACACACAAACACATACTCATGAATACACAAGTACTCACCCATACCCCCAAGAATGTGTGTGCTTATACTCACATGTAGACCTACACATGCATGCATGCACACACACATGCACACACAAGCAAACACACATACAAAGACTCGTACACAAATGCATGCACATAGCCATGACACACATCCATGCACACATGCTACCACATTTTCAAAAACATTGACCCACAAACTCACACATACATGATCATGTGTTCACTTGCATATGCACACACACACACACAAGTAGACATGCACACTTATGCACACATGCACACAATCAGATGCACACACATGAACACTCGTATGCAGGCACTTATAGACATGCATGCATGAACAACACACACATACATAAACACATGCACCAACTCACACAAGCACACATGTGCTCACAAACACAAGCACATTGACTCATGAACACATACACAAATGCACATATGCACATACACACATACACCCATACATACATAAACACAAACATGCTTCAGTTCAAACTCACATGCTCATACGTGAGTGTGTGCACGCACATGTACACATACACACAAAATAGAACATACATGAACTTGGAAACATACACACACACATATACACACCCATAGACTTGCATGCCCATGTACACACAGACACATGCACAAACACACACACACACACCAATACACATACACACATGCAAGAACACACCCATGCACACACCTACACAAATGAACACATGCCCACATGCACATGCACATAAAAACATAGAAGCACATACATGAACACATATGTGCACGCCTACACACACATGCTTAAGCACACACATGCACACATGCATACGCACACAAATGCATAGACACACATGTATTCCACCCAAAAAAGTATACACACATTCATATACAAAGGTTCTCATAAATGCATAAACACATGCACACGCACACACACATGATCAACTATGCCCTAACACACACATGCAAGCCTACATGCATATGCATACTTGCACACACACATGCACATGCACTCACACAAAAACACACCCATGCACACACACATGCACATGCATAAGCACACACAAATGCAAATATATACATACATAATTGCACATACACAACCACACATATGCACACTCACACATAAAAATGTGCATACACATGCAGACACACATGCATATGCACATGCACATGCACACGAGCATGCTCACACATACACATACAAATGCACAAACAGACATTCATGCATGCACACACACTTGTGCATGCATGCACCCATGCACACATACACATACACACATGCAAACAAATGGATACATGAACACAAGTGCAAATAAACACACACACATGCACAAACCGACATGCACATGCAAACACACATGCACATGAACATGGGTGCATGCACATAGACACATACACACATGTACATACACACATGCAAACACACATGCACACATAAATCACACACACATACACATGCACATACACACATGTATGCATGCACAAATACACACACATGTACACACACCAACACACATGCATGGACATGCACACACAGACACATATACACACGCACATGTACACAAATGCACATACACATAAGCATGCCCATGCACACACACCACACGTACACACATGCTCACCCACACACATATATACAAGCACATGCACCTTTCACTTGCACACATACACGTGCATGCCCATGCAATCATATTTAATTGCTCATACACAAACATGTCTGTATGCACACATAAACACACTTGGCATGAATGCACCCATGCACGCACATACATGCTCCCATGCACACAAACAAATATATAAATAGACACACAAATGCACACATACACGAGCTGATGCACACACTTGCAAACACATGTGCAAACACACCTGTACGCACACACAAACACACACTTTTGCAAACATTCACAAACGTGCATATGAACGTGTAAACTAACCACACACATACATATACACATACACATACACATACACACACACACATGCACACAAAGGCACCTACATCTGTGTGTGCACACACACATGCACATAATCACATATAGACACATGCAAATTCATACACAAGCATACTCATGCACACACACTCACATGCATAAACCCATGCTCATCTATGCATAATCAAATGCACATAACATATGAACATATAAAGGCACATAAACATGCCCATGAACACATATGCACTTGCACACATGAACGTCAACATGCACACATACACACGCAATCACCATACACAAATATACACAGACACATATGCATGCACACAAACACACACATTCATACTCACACACAGGCACACAAACACACACTCACACACACACACATACACACACACACAAACATCAACACAAACACAACATACACCCTTGGACAAACACATACCGACCCTTAGACATGCACATGCACACACATGTGCATGCACTCACATGCCCACACATGTGTATGTGTGCACACACATAAAATTTCACACACATGCACACAAACATACACATAAACATATACTTGCACACACACACATATACATACTCATGTACATACAAAAAGACACTCACACATGCACACACACATACACACACTCATGTGTATAGCCACATACACATACCTGCAAAGACAAGCACATAGACTTCCACCCACAAAAGCACACATGCTTAAACACACACAAACATAAACATGCACAAGAACATACACACACATATGCACACAATTAGGCACACACGTACAAGCACATAAACACACGCACACACACACACACGCGCATCCACAACACGCACACACATGCACAAACATGTCTACACACAAATAAACACATGCATGCATATGCACAAAAGTGCACAAATGCATAGAAACAAACATTCAGACACACTCACACATATGCACGAATAAATACACATACACATAGCCGTGCACACACAAAAATGTGCTCTCACATATACTTGCAAACCTGCCAACATACATACTTACTCATGCACACACACACACATTCATGCACGTACACACACACATGCACACACTTGAACACACATGCACACGAACGTATACAGGCACACACACTACTCACACCCATTCACTTACACACAAAGACAATCTTGCTCACGCAAACACACACACATAGGCACCCCTGCACATATGCACATGCACACACACATAAATGCACCCACAATGACACCTACATCAATGCACACATGAACACATACATGAACCCATAAAGACACTAAGACTAATGCACACATGCCCACACATACACACACACAAACACTTGTACATACATATGTACAAACAAACACATGCACTCACATACACATGCACATACATGACAATGCACACACACACAAACACAATGTACATGCATACTCATGAAAACTCACATGCATGCACATGCACATGCACACATACACACACATAAAGTACACAGATGGACATACAAATGCTCAAGCACACACACACTTGCACAAACACATGCACATAGACACCATGCGTATGCAAATACACCACACATGCACACAAGCTTGTAGACATGCACAAACACACAAACACACATATGCACATTCACATACTCACACACACAAATGCACATGCATAAGAACATGCATAGTCATGCATATGCAAATGCATGCACCTATGCACATAGGCACACACATAAGCACATACAACACACAATCACACACATGTGCATATGCTCATGGACATGCACAAACAAAACACACATACTTACACACACGCTCACACATGCATAAATATAAACACTCACATACACACACATACACACACATGCTATAAGTACTCGCATGCATATGCACACACACAGGCCTACACATATGCACTTAAACATGCACACTCTCACAAACACACATTCACAGAAACATAAATGTATACAAGTATGTGCACACACCTGCACACACACGTGCATATAAATACAGAAAGACATGTACACACATACGTGCACATAAATGCACACAGATGCACACACATATATGTACACACCCACAAACCATCTAGACACATGCACACACACAAAAACACACAAACACATAAGTGTGCACATGCATATAGACACATCTACAGATGCACACATACACATATACACACATGTTCCTGCTTGAACTCATCCACCCACAAACCCAAGATGCTTACACACATACTCGCACATAAGCTGGCACGCACACATGCATGAATGCAAAGATGCTTGCATACACACATATACACATACACATATGCGCACAAGCATGAACGTGCACATACACATGCATACACATAAGAACACATGCACATGTAAAGGCACATATATAGTAAGTACGCACACAATAACATACACTTGAACTAATACATGCACACTCACATACACACACATGCACACACACATGTATGTATACACACACATATAGGCCAACACACATAAGCATGCACACACACACATGAGCATATGCTTGCACACACATTCACACATAAAAAAACACATACATACATAATCCCATGGACACACATAGGTCCACACACAAGAAGGTATACAGACAGACACACAAACACATAAACATAGGCACACACACACACGCACCTATTATCACACATGCATTCTCACAAACATCCACACACTGAGACTCATACACACTCATATGCACATAGACACAAGAACACACCCACACACATGCATGTACACAAACACACATGCATGCACACACTCATGAAAACACATGCACACACAAACACACACACACCCACACAAAAATACATCTACACGCATGCACATACACATTCACCGACAAGTACATTCACAACCACAAAGACACGCACACACAAACCTATGTATGAAAATGTACACATGCACCTGCACTCACATAGGCATGCACACACATATGCACATACACAAGCATACACATGTAGACACATGTGCACACACACACAAAAGTATGCACCTACACTAACAAACATGTACATACACCAACACACATAAGCAAGTAGAAACACTCATATGTACACACATATGCACATGTACAAACATGCACACATATGCATACATGCTTGCACATAGGCACACACAAACACACACATAATCCCATGCACACACACACATAAGAAAACAAACATGTATGCACACACATATGAAGACACATGCATGTGCAAACAAGACCATGAACACACATTCAAAAATATACTTGCACATGCATAACTACACCTACACAAACACATGTATCTAAACTCGCACACACACGAATGCACACAAGAACACAAAAGCACATACACACACACACATATACACACAAGTAATTATACATGTATGTACAAAAGCACTCACATGCACACACATTCACACATGCAAGCATCCACACATACACACAAGCACACATGCAAACAAACACTTACATGCACAAAAGCTTAGATGCACACGAGCACACACATATGCACTCACATGTAGACAAACTCACCAACACATGAAAACATACACATAGACACATGGATAAAATAATACACTCATACATGCACATGCATACACGTGCACACACAGAGGTATGCACACACACATGCAGGTGCAATAGTAAAAACATAGATGCATACACACTAGTGAATGCACACATACACACACTCATACGCATGCCCACATAAGCTCACATATGCACAAACACATGCATGCACACACATATGCATACACATATGCACAATCATACACCTACATATGCACACCCACAACCTCACACAAACACACACACACACACACACAAAGATACACACACACACATGGACACACACTTATGACATACACATGCACAAGCACACATACAATCACCCGCACATGTGAACACACACTCACTTACCAACACCCACAAACATGTGCGCATGTGCACACACACGGACATGCACATACAGACACATGCATACATGCATGTCCACACATAAGTGCACCCAAACACACACATCTATACACACACACACACACAAACTCCCATAGATGCACAACACAAACTCTCACACACAAGCACATGCACACACACACACACACATGCACACATGCACATGCACACAGATGCACACAATCACACACATATGGGCAAACATGCAAACACAAAATGACACACAAGCACATGCACATATGCATAGGCATACACACACACACAGGAACATACATGCAATCACATACACAAGTATAGAGACACACATACACAAAATTACACACTTAAACACACATAGCCACACATGCACATAAACACACATGTACACATGCATGCACTCACACACGTGTGCATGCATGCACATGCAAACATATTCATAGGCACACACATGCACACAAAGAAATGTGTGCACACAAAAACACATGCATAAGCGCACATACATGCACACATGTACACACACATGTGCTTGCACGAAGACTTGCATATGAGTGCATAAATTCATGCACATACACATGCACCCACACACACATAAGAACACACACATACATGTGTAGGCACACACATGCACATGCACACAAATGCATAGTTATGCACACACATAGTCTCTCTCTCACATACACATGTACCACAGGCACACTAACAAATGCACTTGCATGCACACACACATACAATGTCACAAAAACATATGGGCACATGCACGCACTCATGTAAAGGTACGTATTCACACACACACATGTATACACAAACATGCACATGCACACACACATGCACATATGTAGACACACAATAAAAAACCCACATTAACACACACTTATGCATGCATGTACACAAAACATACACACACACTTGCACACCCCTACACATGCACACACACAAATAAACACATACAAGCACATACACAAATGAACAAATGCCCACAAACAAGCATATAAGTCCACAAACACAAACACATGCTGACACATGTATGCACTAACACATGCATATGAATGCATGCACACACTCACACATGTAGATAAGCAAACACACATGTGTGAACACCCACACACACATGTATGCCTATACACACTCACACATGCATGCGCTCATGCACACAAAAATGCACATGCAAACAATATGTATACCCACATATACTTACATGCACACACATGCGTAGACATATATGCACACACACACACACTAACTCACAATCACACAACCATGATCTTACACGAATGCACACATGCACACATGAACACACAAGTGTGTATGCACATGTGCACATATGCATGTGGGCACACTCACACATATGTACACACACACATGCACATGCATACATGCACACACATGTACACACACACACACAAGCACACCTACACCTGCACACATGCATACATGCACACACATGTACACACACACACTAATATGTACACATGCACATAAACATACACATACACATGTACACGCATACACACATGCACATGTATGCTTGCACATAGGCATAGCACTCCCATATGCATAAATCCTCATTTACACAAGCACAATGAAACACACGTACGCACACACACACGCGCGCGTACAACAACACACATTCACGGACACCGACACATGAACACCCACACATGTAGGGTCACATGCATGCATAGATGCATGTATAGATTTACATAAACACATGCATGCACATACACACATGCACATAAACATATATGTGCAAACAAACATAGATGTATGCACGTACAATGACAGTCATGTCTGCACATGCACACACATATGCACATGTACACACATAAGCATACATAAAAGCACACATGTAAAAACATGTGTACACACATGCACGCACACACACACAAGTGCACATGCCCACAACATACTCACAGAGAAATGCACACACTCACATACACCCATACATACACACAAACATGCATGCATACATGTATAAACTCACAAACACATACATATGTATAGAGATATACATATGCATACATACAAATGCACTAGCATAAAGACTCATGTAGACACACACACATACACATACATATGGAAAAGCAAATATGCAAATGCACATGCACACAAGCCTACACACATGCATAGACACATGCACACACAAATAGATGCACCCTGACACATGCACACACATGTGGACAAATGCATGCACACACATATGCATACACACACACACAGAGGAACACACACACATGTACACACCCACACACACCCATGCATACCCACACATACCCATATACAAACTAAGCACAAACACACACATGCCTATGCACATGCACATGCATGCATAGACACACACACACTTATTCACATAGGCACATAGAATCATCTACACATGCACAGATATGCAAGAGAACACACACGCTTTCACGTGCTCATTCACATACAAGCACAAGACACATGCACACATACACACATATACACATATTTGCGTGTGCACTAGCACTCACACGTACATAAACACAAAGTCAAACATGTGCATGATACATAAATGCACACATGCACATAGATAAGCAATGCACACACACACTTGAAGCTACACATGCACACACGCATAAGCATGCATGCACATTTACACATTTATGCACATAGACACACACATATATCAACATGCATATGCATGTGCACACACACATGCATGTAAACACATGAACACAAGGATGCAAACACATGCACACACACACACATGCTTGCACATACATGTACACACAAGCACAAGCCATGAACATACACACACACCTATACACACATAAGATACAAACATGCACACACATGCACATAAACATGCAAACATAAGCACACACATATGCTTAGAAACAAACATGGATGCACACATGCTTACACCAACATACATAGACAACCACACCCAAACATAATAGCACACATGCATGCACACAAACACACACACATGCATGCTTACATGTATCATATGCATAAAGACACGTGCACACACCCACACACACTTGCATACACACACGTACATATGCACATGGACATACACACACACACACACACACACACACAAGCATATGCAAACACACATGCACACAAATATGCACATGCCCATAGATATGCACACCCACAAACACTTGCATGCACCCACATACATTTGTATAAACAAACATGCACACACTCACATAGAATCATACACCCACATGCCTATACACACACAAACATACACACACATACAAAAAACCACACACATACACAAACAAAAGTTCACATGTATATATACACACATACGTACACACACACATACATGCACACATGAACATACACATAGACACACACCCATGCACACACACACATGCACACTCAAAGACAAGTTAGAATGCATACATGCCCTCACACACACACACACAAATACACATGCACAAACTTGTACACACACATGTACATATACACACAAACACCAATGCTCGTACCCACACACATAAGGAATCATGTACACATATACATATACACATGAATACATGGATACACATGCACAAACACAAGTGTACACTTTCACACACACTAATACATGCATATACAATGAAGCAATCTTGTGCATGTATGCATGCACACATAACTATACACATGTAGAAACATGCCTACAGACATGCACAAACATGTACACATGCTCACAACCAAGCTCACACACATGTACACAAACCCACACATTCATACAAATGCAAAAACGCACACAAACACATGCCCATTAATAGGAATGCATGAACACACACACACAAAAACAAAACCAAACACACATGCATAAACACACGCACAAATGCATGCACATACACACAAATGCACACATGCACACACACGCACACAAAATGCTCACACACAAACACATTTAAATACTCTTGCACACACACACACACATGTGTAAGCACATATGCATACACATAGAATCACAAGCACATGCACACACATGCACATTCATATGTATAGGAACACACAACAAAACCCAGAGGCTCATAGATATGCACACAAATGCACATAGACATACACATAAACACATGCAAGCACATGTATACACACACACAGATGCACAGACACACACACACACACACTCACAAACATAAACATACACATGCATGCATACACACATACACACACAAGCACACACACATGCACATGCACACACACGTAGATGCACTAAAACACACATGATCAAAGACAGATGCATGCACAAATCCTTAAGAGCACACATGCACACTAGGTCACACACTCAAACACACCCACAACCACCATGTTGACACACACACACACATACACATACACACATGCACACATACACACACACATATGTAAATGCATGCATGCATGCACACACAAACACTCAAACATGACACACACACACATGGACATGCATGCATACATGCATATGAATATATACACAAATATTTGCACACACATATGAAATGAACAAACACATGCACACACAAACACACCAATGTAATAGTAGTCACACATTCATACATGCACACATCATACACACACACACACATGTTAACACACACACAAATAAATCCACACGTGCATATCCTCAGAAAGAAACTTACACTTGCAACCACACATGTAGAGACATGTAGGCACACATACACACACACATGCACCCAAACATGCACATGCTTGCACACACATATACATACACACATAGATGCACACACATACAATGACGAAGTCACTTGCATGCATATACACACACATGCACATATGTACACAAACATACACATAAATGTGCATATGCAAAAACATGTATACACATATGCATACAAACATTGAGACACAATTGAAAAAACACACTCTCACACATGCACACATGCCTACAAATAGGGGCACACACAAATGCACCGTAAATACACACACATACACTCACACAAACACACACCCAACCATGCATGCACAATATGCACATGCACACACACATACACACGTGCATACAGATGCACACACAAAAAAATGAACACACACACATTAGCATAGAGCCACTCACATATGCACATAAAAAAGCATAAATGCACTCATACATAGACATAGGCACACACATAGACACAGAGGCTCAGAAATATGCACAGCCAGACATGCACAAAGACACATATACACATGTGCACATGCACACAAATATACACACGTGTACACACACACATGCACACACAAAATAACTCACACACACATGGACACACATATATGCATGAACGTATGCCCCCAAATAAACATGCACACTAACATAGGAACACATATAATCCCATAATCGCATATGTAGATTCACATGCACATACACACATGCACACATATACATTTCTATGCACAGACACGCATGCTAACACGCATTGACACATCAGTTCATGCATGCAAACACATGCATACACATGTACATAGATACTTACACACTCATAAGCACATTTATGAACACATGCACACACACAACCTCACTTGCAAAAGCACTCACACACACACATACATAAATATATCTATACATACACACGCAAGTATACACATTTACACCTACACACACACATACATGCACAAAGATAGACATGCATGTGCATAAGAACTTGCACACACATACACATTTGCACACATACACACACGTGCACAAAAACATGCACACACATATGCACTCAAAACAACAAAAACACACATACACTTAAACACGCCTATGTTTGCACACACATGCACATGCACACAAACATGAACACACATATGCACAAAGGAACATGAACAAACATGTGCATGCATACACACACAACATTAAGGACACTCTAATTTACACACATGCACACACATGCATGCATGCACATACACAACATCACACAATTCCATATATAAACACACAAACACAAAAACACATGCATTCATAGATGGACATGCACGCACACATGCATACCCACACATGTGCAAATGGACACACATACTCATGTGCACATGCATGCACAAACATGCACTCATACACCAACACATACACATGCTCACACACTCCTAGGTACATAAACAAATGCATGCATATGCAAACATACACGTATGCACACATGCAAACATATAGGCCCTCAAGAACATGTGCACACAAATGAAGGCACACTCACATCCACACACACATGCACCCTTGGAAACACACGTACGCACAACACACACACATGCATGCTCACTTATAGATGCATACATATGCACACATGCACACGCACATGCAACCACTTACATGTGCAAACATGCACACACACATAGACGTGCATGTCTGCTTGCAATATAACACACATACCCACCCACATGCACACACACATACAGGTTTGCATACACACAAAAAAATGCTTGCACACAAGCACACATACATGCACCCACACACACACAACCATACAAACACACACTCCCACAACACATGCACACAACCATATATGCATGCACACGCATGCACACAAACACATATATACACATGCATGCACACATGCACATGTATGTAGATTCACAAAAATTCACATATGCACACACATGCACAAAACCATATGCACACATGCATACCTGAACCAACACACACATAAACAAAACAATAAGGAATTAAGGATGCCCATGTATATTTTTAATTGATGCTCATTTGTATTTTTCAAAGCTATAGGTGTGAAGTAAGGAGAACCCATCTCGCTTGCTTTATTAATAATGTCACTAAGGCCTTAAGTCATAGAATAAGTAATGTACACTCTAATGGTAAAATGGACAACTTCTTTTCTCCAAGATGGTTCACACCTATTACCTATTTTGCATTTCTAGGTGACGACATCATCTTCATAGTTGTAAGGAAATAATATTTAAAAGGGATTTTTATTCTCAATTCCAAAAATTTCTATTTACAAATTAAGTTAACACATGCATGAACACACACACACATAATAAGACATGCACACACACACACACACATACACATATGCACACACACACATGCACATGCACATGCACATACACATGCACACTACTACACATAAGCACGTGTGCACATGCACACACATATGGATACGCAAGGGCAAGCATGCACATGCACACATGTACAGGCACATAAATACTTTCACACACACATACACATGCAAAAACATACATACACACACATGTGCATACAAATAAGCTCACACACAAAAAAAACTCATAGACAAAGACACATACAAATGCACACACATGAATACATGCACATAGACACACGCACGCACATGCATACAAATATACTCACAAGCTCTCACAACAATACAAATATAGAAACTTGCATATTCACACGAATACACACTTGCAATTACATATGCCCACACACCCACAAATGTCCACACACATGCACTCACATATGCACACACACTCACACATGAACATG
Organism: Vanilla planifolia; assembly: GCA_023846275.1. Lineage (NCBI taxonomy): Eukaryota > Viridiplantae > Streptophyta > Magnoliopsida > Asparagales > Orchidaceae > Vanilla > Vanilla planifolia. The sequence continues at coordinate 2,877,917 of JAIUJO010000052.1, forward strand.
CATTCACACACACACATGCAAGCACATAGAAACACACACAAAACATCAAACACACTCCACCATACACACGCTCACATTCATGCATGCAAAAATATAATCACAGACACAAATGCACATATGGACACACACACATACACATACATGCACATATAGACACTCCCATGCACGCACATGTGTACACATGCACACATGAAAAGCCACACATACACATGTACACGCACATGCACAAACATGCACACACACACACACATGCTCAAACACTCGCAGACACAAAGGTACACGTATTCATATACACATGCACATGTTTGTCTACATGCAAACACATAGGCACATGCAAACATGTGAACACAAATGTAGGTACACACTCACACACACACATACACACATGCACCCTGGGAAACAAATCGACAAACAATAGACACACATGCACTCACATACAGACAAGCACACATGCACATACACATGCACACTTATATGCACAAACATGCACACACACATACACGTCCATGCATGCATGAAAACAATACATGTACCGACCCACATGCACACACACCTACAGATGTGCACACATACATGAAAGTTTTCATAGAAGAAAACATGCATGCACCTACACATACACAATCATATATACATACACTCATGCACACACTCACACATTCATAAACACACACACACACACACCCCTATATATGCATGAAACCCCACTTACACACATACAAATGCATGCACATGAACATAGACACAGACACACTAACACATACACTCACATGCACAAAGCAACATAGATATACACACACATACACATGCATACATGCACCAACACAAACATATAAAAGGGAATACACACACACACATGCAAACTAAGATAAGCAAACACATACACGTGCATGCTAACACATGCACACACATTGACACACATACACAAACCCACACTCACACACGTACACAGATGCATGCTTAGGACACCAACACACATGCATATAGACAAATGCACATTCACACGTTGACACACATGCACATATAAACATGTTCATGCATGCAGACTCACAGGTAGGCACACAAGTAAACATGGGTGCACACATAAACACATGCACAGGATCAAACAAATCCACATACACCCATGCACACATAAGCACACACACACACACGCATGCATGAACACATGCATATGAATGCATTAATATACACCTACATGTTTGCACCCACACACACAAGCACACATTGGTGCATGAGCACACACACATAAACATGCACACAAGGGAACATATGCTAGAAAATGCATGCACACCACACATGCACACACATATGTAAACACACAAGGACACACACATGCACGTCCACATGCATACACAATTGCACAATAGCATACATGCACACGCGCACATGTGCACACACACAAACACCTATGCACATGAACACACATGCACAAACACCCTCACTTGCATGCAATCATAGGCACACCCCCCAATGCACATAGACTCACACATATAGGCATGCATATATACACAATCACAAACCCACAAACATGCTCACATACACACATACAAATACATGCACTCATAAATATACATGCTTGTAGATACATACACACATGTACACACACATGGAACAAAACACATACACGCACAAAAAAAATGAACATACACACACACATACACATAATATACAATGACAAAGGCACATAGAGAGACATACACAAACTTGTGCACACACACATACAAACACATGCATATAGACATGCAAATTCACACATATGTGTGCATGTGCACACATGTATAAGCACACATACATACGAACACAACCACACAAATGCATACATATGTATGCACAATAGACACACACACACATGTACATGCACATGCATAAAGACACACATGCATGCACCTGCACACACGTGCATGCAGAACCATCCCAACACACACATAATACACAAACACATGCACACATTTCTGCATGCACACATTCACATAGATAAATGCATGAACATACAAAAACACACATGGGGAAATGCATACAAACATACACACACATACATGCACACACATGAATTTACATGCATGGTTGCACACATGCACAACATCCACACATGGATGCACCTACACCCACACACACGACAACACACATGCACACATGCACACATGTACGTCCGTACACATGCACACACATGTGAACGCACACACACAAACATGCACATCTAAATACACACATACTTAAGCATATGCACTCACACGCACATGCATACATAATGTTTGTGCACACATATACACACATGCACACTAGGACACATGTATAAATGCACAAATGCATATATGCATGCATACACAAACATTGAAACTTGCATGCACTCACATGGTCATGCACACACATATGCATAAATATGCATGCACACAAATACACCCAAACAAACACTTATATACACAATGCACTCACACAAACATGTTTTACACATCCATGCACACATCAACAATCAAACATGTATACACACACATGCACACATACTCATAAGCAGACACATGCACACACACAAATGCACAAAGACACCACAGACACACGGATGTATGCGCGCACACATGCACACACACAAACACATCTACATGTATGTATGCTCAAACAAATTTACAATTGCATGCTTGCACACAACACACACACATTCATGCACATGCACATGCACACAAAAGCATGCACACACACTTACGTGCACACACAAGCAAACACTTAGTCATGTACACACACTCACATGCACATACATGCACACACATATTCACAGACATAGAGTTATATATATATATGCACAAATACTCACACATGCACACACATGCACACACACTTATGCACAAACACATGTGCACAGTCATACATGCACACATGTACATACACACACATGCATGCACAAACCCTCACACCTGCAAATGCACACAAACACACTTGCATGCACACTCACCAAAATAAACACAAATGCATGCATGTACACATACACACAACTAAATCCATGAACTCACACATACACACATGCACACATGTGCACATGACACATGCACAAACATACAAATGCACAAAAGCACACATGTGCACACAAAGACACTCCCATGAATATATATCCACACACATGCATCTATGCAAGCAAAAATAGGCACAAAGCCCACACAGACATGCACACACACATGACATAATTGCAAACACACACACATGTCCACACATCCATGTTCACAATCACACATACTCAGATGCACACGTATGCACACACATGCATTTACGTGCACCAACACCCACATACGCATGCACACTACACTCACTTAGGATGACAGACGCGGAGGAACATGCACGTACAAGCACAAATGCATACGTACAAACATAGTCAAGCATACACACATGTGTACGTGTATAAGCACACAAGCACATACAGTCACGCACACATACATACAAGTACACACATATATGCATAACACACACATATACACTTGCATATCTGCACATACACATGCAGTCAAACACACAAACACACACACTCACATGCACATGTAAGCACACATGCAAACACACATACACACATGCCACAGAAGCATGTAAACAAACTCCCACACACGTACACATACATGCATGCATACACACACAAGAATGCATCCATAGAAGCACACAAGCATGAATTCACCCACACAAGCACATGCACATACATCCACAAATAATGAACATGCACACATGCACATAAAAACACACATGTACACACACAAGCACAAGCACACATGTGCACAAGCACACATAAGCACACACACACAAACACACACACGTACAGATACACACATGCACTTACACACACATACACACAAAGACATACACATAAAAACAAAAACATTTGCAAAAATATGCACAAGTATATGCAAGCACACACATATGCATGGAAACAAAAACACACACACACACATATACACACACTCATATGCACACTCGCACATACATGCAAACATGTACAGACACACATGTAGATGTACACAAAGATACAAACACATACACACACACACACACACAAGGCAATACACACATATTTACACACATGCACAAACACTGATTGATGCATGCAGGTAAGCACATATGTGCACAAATACACACATGATCAATCATTGCTAGGCTCACTTGTACACGCACACACACATACATATACTCATGCATGCATGCATTAATACACCTACATAGTTGCATAAGTACATGCACAAACACACACACATGCATACTCACACATACACACAAATGAACAAAGACACACACACATGCACAGGAATGCACACAACCATGCATGCACACGTATATGCACACACATGTGCAAACAAACACACACATACAGACACATGCAAAAGTGCTCACATATGCACACACATGCACTTACATGCATATGCACACAAACACATGCTCACATGCACAAACACATGGACAGCCATACAACCACAAGCCCACACACACACACACACACGCACATCCTTGCTCACAAATGCACACATAGGCACATACAAAAGCACACAGGTACACACACATGAACACAAATATACACACACTCACACATATGCACATATAGAAACATATGCATGCACACATAACCTCACATGTATACACAAATATACACACACATGTAAACATACACACATATGCACATCCATACACACAAATGCACATGGATACTTATGCAAAAAAAAATACACACACACACACAGGTAGACATAAATACATACACAAACGTACATGCACACTTGCAGGTACACACACTGATACTCACACACACACACCCACATGCATATGCACATACACATATACATACATAGATGCAAATACAAAGACATGCACACATAAACAAACAAACAAACACACCCACACATAGACATACAAACATGCACACACTTGCACATGCACAAACATGCCCATTCACACAAATGCATGCACAAAAGGACATGCATGCACAGATAGATAGGAAAAATGAGCACACATGCAAGCACACAAACACATACACGTGCATTGGTATGTACACACAAGCTCCCACAAACATATATATAAACTCACACACATACATGCATAGACACAAACAAATGCACACACATGTATGCACAAACACACACCCGACCATGCCCATACATGCACACACTCACACATGCATAGGCACGTGCACACATAGACACGTACATGCATATGCATACACCCACGTGTGCTTATACACACATTGGCATGTACACATGCACATGCACACACACACGTGCATGCACACACATGCACACACACTCACGCACATATGCATATAGATGCACACAAACACACACAAACATGCACACTTACACATAGGAACATACACATGCTCATAGGAATACATACAAGCCTACAAGCACACATAGATGTAAACATTCATACACACTCATGAACAGACACATGTGCATCCATGCATGCAAGCACACACATACACACATTCGAATACATTACCATGCATATACATATACAAACACACACACATACATGCAAGCACATTTACACCTAACTACACTCACTAGCACATGCACACCCACACACACACTAGCACGTACTCAAACATACATGCATTAGTGTAGAGACACACCTACAAATGCAAGCACACACACACACACATACAAGTATACAAAAGCACATGCACATAGACATGCTCATACACAAATATGTGCAAACACACATGCATGAATGCACAAATGCACACAAGCTCACATGATTGCATAAATGCACAAACATAGACACAAGAACACACACACACATGCACATACGTGTGCATACACACCTGTACACACATGCACACACACAAACACACACACATGTGTGTGTGCAAGCAAACGAACACATACATGCACACTCACATATATACATACATACACAGCACATAGTCACATGTAAGATGCACACTACATGCATGTACATGTGAATGTACACACACACAAATGCTCACATAGACACATGTAAACACATATCTACACGCACATACACCCACAAACACTTGCACACATAAACACACACACACACATACAACAACAAACACACACAAGTGTACAAACATGTACATAGACATGCACACAAGCCTACACATACACATGCTTGTACACACGCACTTGCACACACACATATGTACACACACAAAGGTACGTATGCACACACACCAAAACACACATGCACATACATATGCATTGACAACCACACACACCTACATGCAGACATATCATAAACATGCAAACACAAGCAAACACACACACACACACACACACAACCACCCATATGCACATAGACATGCACACATACACACACACATGCATGCAAAAAACATACATGCACACATAAATTCCCATATGCATGCATGTATATGCATACAAACACAAGCACACACACATACCCATACTCACACACAAGAATACATGCACACACACACACATATGTACTCACATGCACACAAACTAACACATGCACATGCACACAAACACATTTGCATGTGCACACACACACACACAAAAACATACACACTTGCAAATACCCACACCCATATGCATACATGTATGCATACACACACTCGTGTGTACTAGCATACACACATGCATAGAGATGCATACTCACATACATGCACAAGGGAACACATGCTAGAAAATGCATGCACACCACACAAGCACACACATATGTAAACACACAAGGACACACATGCACGCACACATGCATACACACTTGCACAATAGCTTACATGCACATGTGCACATATGCACATGAACACAAACACACACAAACACCCTCACTTGCATGCAATCATAGGCAAACCCCTCCATGCACATAGACTTACACACATAGGCATGCATATATACCTAAACACAAACCCACAAACATGCTCACATACACACATACAAATACATGCACTAATACATATACATGCTTGTAGATACATACACACATGTACACACACATGGAACAAAACACATACACACACAAAAAAAATGAACATACACACACACATACACATAATATACAATGACAAAGGCACATAGAGAGACATACACAAACATGTGCACACACACACATGTAAACACATGGATACAGACATGCACATCCACACATATGTGTGCATGTGCACACATGCAGAAGCACACACACATACGAACACAACCACACAAATGCATACATATGTATGCACAATAGACAGACACACACATGTACATGCACATTCTTATAGACACACATGCATACACATGCACACACGTGCATGCACAACCATCCCAACACACACATAATACACAAACACATGCACACATTTATGCATGCACACATTCACATAGATCGATACATGAATATACAAAAACACACAGGGGAAATGCATACAAACATACACACATACATGCACACACACATGAATTTACATGCATGGTTGCACACATGCACAGCATCCACACATGGATGCACCTACACCCATATACACAAGAGCACATATGCACACATGTACGTACACATGCACACATATACACACATGCACACACACATGAACACACATGCACACAAACATGCACATGTGCTAAAAAGTGCACATGCACATGTAAATACACACACACACAAGCATATGCATGCACACGCACATGCATACATAATGTTTGTGCACACATATACGCACATGCTTGTAGGCACACATGCTTATATGCACATGTATAAATGCACAAATGCATATATGCATGAATACACAAACATTGAAACATGCATGCACTCACATGCTCATGCACATCTAAATGCATAAATATGCATACACACAAATACACCCAAACACACACTTATATACACACTCAGATGCATGCACACACATATGCACACATAAATATGCACACAAACCAATACATTCTTGCACACACACAAACACACACACGCACCCCTACACACACAAACATGCACACACTTACACATATGCACAAATGCACACACACACACACACACACGTGTATACACATCCACATGCACACACGCACAGTCATGCGTGCATACATACACACACACTCATGCATGCACGTATAGACAAGCACATGCATGAATATAGGCATAAACACAAAAAAATTAAACAAGTGCAGATACACATACTTACACACATGCACACACAAACACATATACATGCACTAACACACAAATATAGGCACATACACCAATCACATGCCAACAGTAACACACACACACATACACTTTTAAACACATGCATGCACACATGCACACAAATATTTAGATGCACATAAACACATAAATACTCGCACACATGCACATATGCACACATACAAACATGTAGACATGCACATGGACACACACTCACACATGCACACACAAAAACACACACACGGGCATGCACACATATGGACATATAAACACATATGTTGAAACACAAGTACATACACACAAACAAGCACATGGACACACGCATGCACACACATAAAAATGTGTACAAGCACACATATATGGACACACATGAGCACACATGAATATACAATCACAATAGCAAATGCATGCACTCATACACATGCACCTACATATGTGTGCATAAGCATCCAAACACTCACATGCACATGCACACACACACCAACACAAGCATACACACACACACACAAACATACATATGCACACATATGCATAAGCACACATGAACACAAGAACACATGAAAAGATACACACACATACATATGTAAATGTACATGCCTACATAGGCACACACACATAACCATACATATAGAGATGCACACATACACACACAAACCCACACACACCCACACAAATGATACAAACATGCACCCACACACACAGGCACACACACACACATATGAACATGCACACACCAACTTAAACCCCTACCATACATGCATACATACAAACATGCACATGGACACAAACATATGTGCACATAGACACACATACACGTACACACACAAACACACCCGCACTCATGCACATACCCACTAACACAGTAAAACATGCATACACAAATATGCAAACACACACAAGCACACATCCACACATGTAGACACACACAAGGATACACAAACATGCCTAAATGTACAAGCACACACACATGCATAGATGTACAAGCACACACAAATGCATCATATATGCATATGCACACACAAGATACACAAAAAAAGTGCACACATAAACACACATACATGCACGTACATGTCGACAGACACACACACATGTTCAAATGCACACACTAACATGCTTGCACATGTAAACACACACATAGACACACATATATGCACACAAATGCACACATGCACATGCACATACACAAACATACTCCATAAACACACATGCATATACAAATGCACACACACACACACATAGATCCAAGTACACATGCACACGTCCATGCACCTGCACATGTACACATGCACACACACACCCATATGCACAATATCACATATGCACACATGCACATGAACATGCACAAAAATAAAAACATTCACACATGCAAATATAGGTACAAATACACACATTCATATGAAATCACATGCACATGCATACATGCACATACACACACCCACATGAAGACACACACACAAATGCATAAACACATTCACACACATACAAATACATGCATAGAGATGCACACACATATAAACACACATGCAAACACATGCACACAAATGCATACACATAAACAAACATGCACACACAAACGAACATACGTATACATAGACATATTCATAAGCACATGCACAGACATGCACACATGCACACATGCATGGGTGCACATACCAACATGCATACACATACACATACACATGCACACACACACACACATTTCTATAGACATATGCACACACACACACATGCACTTGCACACACATAGCACACACACATTCACAAACACTTGCACACATGCATGCACACACAAACATGCTCTCTCACACACACATATGACATGCATAGACATGAAAATACACTCATGCATACATGTGCATGCACACACATGCTCATGCACTCATGCACACACTATGCCATTTGAGCTTCATGCACTCAGTAGCAATACAATAGTACAAACAACCTCTTTATCCTTATCTACCTCAATTATGGTACCCTTTATTCATGTCATGGTAAAACCTTGAGCAATTCAAAATATATTTTCCAAGTGATCCTAATAACAACAAAGCCATATTTAGTTCCTCAAAAATTTTTAGTGAAGAGAAGCTATTGGTCCATAGTTTTCTAATTCCTATATTATCTTGCCTCATCATAATTATTTTTTTAAGTTTCCAAATTCCTTGGAAGTACCCCTTCCCTTTACTCATTTTTGGAATCATTATCTTAGGTAAATTCGTTGCATACTATCTTTTTCCTAGTTCCAGGTTATATCATTATATTGAATGGACTATGCTTTTGTGAGAATTCCACCTCTAATTCTACAACATATTCTTAAAGAATCGATGAGGTCTTCATCCACTCCCTTGCTGCATGATGGACTATGCTTTTCATTAACAATAAGTTCATCATCCTCTTACTCTTTTTGCTTTAGTTCCTATAATACCCATCATACCTAGTTTTTGATCTACCCTTTTGCATTACTTAGACCATATCCTCTTGCTTGTAATGCCTATCAGTCTCCTGCTTGCTTATTACTTTTCCTATTATGATACATCACTACTATGTTGCTACAATCATCCTCCTCTTCCTTGGTTGAAGAACCATCCAAGATTTCAATCCTTATCTCTTCTCATCATGATATTTACACATACCCTAGCAAAAGATAAAACTTTCATGTCTACTATCCAATCATCATTCTAAATTGTCTCTCTTATAACTTTGACAATGCACAAAATATTCACTGTGTCCTAATACACAAGTTTGAGCATCAAAAAAGGAATCCAAACTAGAGCACACATAATTGCTAATGAACTTGGTTTAAATTTAAGTGCCTACATATCTAACCAAAATAAAAGGCCAGTAACTTATTATAGTCCTCTTAACCAAACTCTATCTTTAGCTTAATTAAAATGCAAGTAGAAATCCTAGTAGTCCATTGAATTGACAAATAACTAGTGTACACTATGTCAACATCATTGAATTGGTGTTAGATAATCGAACAATCACACGCCTCATTCGAAAGATGTATTTCATCATTAATTATAAACTAGGTATCCCTCAATGATAGCATCTTCTTGTCTAAATTTGTTCACCTCTTTGTGTAATTAATAAAAGGATCTGCCATGAGAGTATTACTATCAATGCTGATTCTCCCTATCATAAGAGCTTCCATGATGCTTATCCAACCTAGACTATGTATTGTATGGTTGGCATTCAAAAAATGTTCTTCTACTTACATTGCATCACTATCACAAACACTTTGTATGTAATGACGTGAATCAATCTAATCAATAGCAATGGAACATGTAATATTTTCCTGTGAGGCAATACATAATCCTATACGTTCATTCATCTTCCTTTCATTATCTAGTAGGTTCAACTTCGCCTTTTCTTATATCCTATTCCTTGCCTAGTTCCGTTATTAATGAAACTTGTTGCCCTAAAGAAACACCCTTGTTATCCTCAAATGTACTCTCATCATAATTAGACTCTTCAAACTATGATGCTTCCATTGATGTTGCAACTTTATTCCTTAGACTTTCTTGATCTCCACTACCATTATTCACTAAAGCTAGAATCGTAAGAATATTCCCAAGATCCAAAATTGCCATAGAGTTGTCACCTTTAAGGTTTTGTACGTTTTCACTCGCCACCTGTGCTAGGTATGATTTAATCAAGCTACCTTTTTTTTGCAATATTTCTAGATTTTGTTCTCATGATTTGTCACTGCTCACTGTGTAATTAGAGAATAGGCTCCAAGTCCATTTTAGAGATCATTGAAAATGGAATGAAACACCTTTTAGCAACCTTCCAACTCCAAGTAGAACAAAAATTCTTCCATGTAATCATTAGTGATATGATCCTCCTAGGCATACGTCACCTTCCCACTGTTCATACTTTGCCGATGTTGCCAATGCTACAAATATCTCAAACTTCTTGCCCCATTAATGTCTCCAATGTTTCACACTACCAATAAATCCAATGTTTCACACTAGAAACATCTCAAAAATCTTTGGGTTTCTTGAATAAAGAAATGGAAGAAAGTTACAACATACCTTCGTTATAAAGGTTCACACATAAAGATAGAAAATAGATGGCACATAAGTGGTTTGGGAAAGCGCATTCCTTAATCCCATACAAAATCATATGAAAGAGCATGATGTGTAGCCCAATGAGCTGCATAATTGATTTGATGTGATATAATGGAACTTTGAATGATTACAAACCCTTCACAAAATTAATAACACTTTTATAATTGCTCCTAGATGACATAGATGCCCGCATCCTACTCTCTTTAGTATTGAGTGTTGTAAAGTGAGATCTAATTTTTGTAGCACCAATATTAGGCATAATCATTCTAAGAAACTCTGTGGATTTAAGAATGGAAACAGTTTCCATGTTGAAGGCTGCTCCTAAAATCAAAATTTTTCGAGGAATAGTAATCGGCCTGCACAAGCGATCCTAAACAATTTTGTCAATTCCAGCATAAAGATTGGCTTTCACTACTGCGTCACAATTACGCTTCACCTACCTCAATACAGGACTCCAATAAGAAGTTACATACAACCCCTGAAGGTTTGTAAGAACTCTTACTGGATGGGCTAAGATGAGTGGAACATGAATAGTAGTAATAGCTTCAAACTAAATTCTTATTTGAAGAGTAGTGAGGCTAAACCATTTAACTACATGTGCTTGTAGAGTTTTATTAATCCAAAGCTTATGTAGTACAATTGCAAAAAAACTTATTTTTTTATGATGCATTAGAACCCAAATATTAATCTTCAACTAGTTCAAAAGTTTTGTTAATGATTTAGAATACATGCCATTATTCCCTTTAGCATTAGTATTTACTATTGTGAAATTACTACTATATACCTTGCACTTAGTAAAATTCCTAAAAGAAAAACCTAATATCTTCCTCCACTATAGAGCCCCATAGGAAAAATGTCTACTAGTCAATACCTCTTACACACATCTAGGAATGAGTAAGAAGTAAGTTTAAAATGAGCTTATATGTAAACACATTCACTCAAGGCTACAATTTCAAATTCTAGATCCATGCCACTTCCTTTCACATCGAAATTTTGCTACTATATAAAAAATTTGATTCCAGCATTGGATCATTACTCTAATTGAAATAAATTATATTCTTTGCAATTGATTTTGCCCAAGAGGAATGCATAATCTTGGAAACAAAAGAAGTCAAGCTAATTTTGTATGATAACTTGGTCCCAAATCTCATGCTCCTTAACAAGTTCTATCACTTGAATTGGATTTTCCACATCCACAATGATATATGTAAGCCATAAAGCAATTGGAAGAAAGCTATGATAATTATCTAACATGATTGGTTAGCTGCCTAGAATGTAGTTCGCAGTATTTCATAATGTTTCGAATGCTTCCTATTGTAACATAGATCACTAGAGCATAGATTAGAATGTCATCAATATATAGAAGGTGACAAATCATAGATGAATAAAGGCCACTTATAATATCAATCGTAGAAGTAAGCTCCACCTACTAAATAGTAATCCAAGAGTGATATTTAGATACAATAAAAAAAAGGTACATTGATAATGGACACCCCTGTCCAAGTCCCCTCGTAACATCAATCCATGGATGGTGATCCCCATTCAGCATAATCCATGATCTTGGTGTACTAATACAAGCCTCAACCTAGTAACACCATATATTTGGAAACCACAAATGCTTTAACATATGAATCACAAACTACCAATTAACCATATCATAGGCCTTGTCCATGTCTAACTTAGAAGCCAAGAGCCCTTCTTTTGTTGTAGACAAGTGCACATGGGCTGCCATCTCCTATGCTGAAAATATATTGTTAGATATAGCTCGACTAGGCTCAAAAGTAACTTGTTTTCTTGTAATAATATTAGAAAGCACTATCTTCAATCTACCCAACAATATTTAGGCACAATTGTGTATATCACATTGTAAAGACTTATGGGACCAAACTATTTAAGTTTTGTAGCACCCAAAAACATTAGAATAAGAATAATCAATCCATCTTTCCATCTTTTTGGCATGGACCTATTATTAAAAAGTTATTTCATAGTTGTAACAATATCTATTTGTGTAATATTTTGGTACCCTTGCATAAACTCTACAACGATGCTATCCATGCCTAGGGCTTTATTTATTTTGATGGACATATCTACAATAAAAATCTTTTCATAACTGATTTGTGCCACAAGAGCTAGTGCATTTCTATTATCAATAGATTTGCAATGCTAGAAAGGCAAGGGAGTATTACCCAAAGATGCCCCACTTCTTTCTAAAGTATTGTATGAGTATTTCTTTTTTTTTTTGGGGGGAAGACACTAGTGTTTCATTTTATTTTTAAAGTTGATCAATATAATTACTTTCATATATAGAAGTAGGCTCAACTTAAAAGAAAAGCATGTTGCTATCCCTAAGGTTAGCTCAATATAGCTTGGCATGTGGTCACCACCAAGCTTCCTCCAAACCTATAGCCTTATGATATAAGGTAATATGTTGTGCCAAAAGATCATACTCTTTCTTAGATAACCCCAACTTAGACTCTTTGTGTTGAAGCTCTTCAATCTCTTGCTTAAATTAATGAGTCTTGTTAGGTATATTTCCATGTTTTGTTACACTTCATTTTTTTTTAAAACCAAACGTGTTTTATTTAATTTAAAGGACAATTCAACCATTAAGTTAGCCAAAATAGTTCTATTCCATGTAGCGTACGCAACATTAGTTGAGTAAAGAAATGATAACCATAAATTTTGAAACTGAGATCTTTTTTCAATTTTATTCATAGCCAATTGTTTAAACTAAATAACCATATGTTAAAGGTCTAAGCCTATCTAAGGAACATGTGTCACTCTAGTAATTGAGAATACATGCATACCATCAATGTTCGTGAATGCTCTATCTAGTCCTTTATATATATGTATGCTACTCTCCTTATTGTTTCATTATATGAACCTGTTTCTTATAAATCTCAAGTCAGTCAACACTAAATCTTGCATGAAATTAGAGAATTCATATAGAGCCTACTCACTGCTGAATTTCTCCCTATCTTTCTTCTCATTCTACACAAGTAGTACATTCAAATCTTCTATAATGATCAATAGACTCGTAGGTATTGAAAATTCTTTGGTTTGGCCCCAGGTTATCCTACAAATCATATAATCATTGGATACATACACAACACAACATCGCTAAGAGTGGTTGCTTATACTTGTCACCCATATGAACACAACCTTTGAGGATGCCTTCACAATCTAAATTTCCATCCCACTCCTCAATAATACTGCAATATTTTTAGACAATGAAGTAAAAGGTTTGACAAAGTAGCTCCAATGCTTACCTAAAAGCCTATTTGGCTCACACCTTTTGAATTTAACCACCTAAATATCTAATACGGTAATAGTGGATACATCATGCCCTCTTATAAAGAACTACAAATAGCCGTGAGATTTTACCACTCCAATCTGTTGAATGTCCCAAATTGCTAACACAACCATATATTATTAGATAAAAACAAAAACATGTACCCAGACAACCTACAAACATCAACAATACTATCATAGCAACACCTTACTCAAAAATCCATAGTAGTTGCAAATTAAGAAAGAAAGTTGAATGATCAGACTAATGTTTGCCATTCCTCAAGTTTTTTAGCTCTTATTTGAGATTGTCAACAAATAGACTTCCTCTACTAACTTATAAATAATATATGAAATATAGGTACATAAAAATACTCTTGCCCTAGTAAGAGATCCTTTTAAGTACTTTCAAGGCCACCCAATGATGTTGATACCCAAAAGCAACACTATCATGCTCAAAATTTGCATATGACAAAGTAAACTAAAGTACACTGGCTTCTTTAATGCATATGAACTTTCTTAATGCCTAAAAATCTCCAACTTCTTGGGCATGATACAACAATGTTAACCATAATAACAATCATATTAGCTAGTCATGAGCCTTTAAAAAATCTAATCACCACTATAATTAACAACCATCGCTGCTTCTAATAACTATAAGAGTTTTGTCTAGCAATGAACTCCATGAATTATTCATCCTCTATGTTACTAGTTTGAGTCCTTCCTCTACTGCACACATTTGATAAATTTGTAATCCTATTACCCTCCTTATCTCGATCCAACTTCATGTTGTTCCCCCTAACACATAGATGTAACCCAATAGAAACAAAGCTTTAACCTTCACAAATAAGATCATCACAAAAAAAATATTAGAGCACCTCTTTTTTAATACCAAGTGAATTCAATTTTGTTCATAAAAAAGCAAACAAAGTTTTGCATATTGAAGCTTGGAGAGAAGGTTGAGACCCTTGACAACTACTTGCACTAAAAACAATTATGTCTTTTTAATAAGGTCCTCTTCTTGAAGATGTCCTCTTTTGCTTATAACTAGAATAGCCCTTCTAATAAATAAAAGGAACACTCACCCATTCTAAATTATATCTGATTGATTCCAAGTCCAACCAAAAACGTTTTACCTCTAGAATAGCACTACATTGCTCCCACTTTCACATACTATATAAAATTGATACCCACAAGCTTCATTGGTCCACAGTGAACCCCTTATTTAGTGATTATTTTCAACTTCCTATTACAATAATGTCTCCAGGAATTTTGCTAATAATACAACTCCAAATTAGTTTATTCTTTCACCCAATAATATCCTTCTTATGTCGCGAGAACTATTATAATTCTCATTTACTTCTTCACAATATCCTAACTAAACATAATGGTTTATCTACCCACCTCATAATATTATCCATTTGCGAGCCAATTATGAACATTCTCAAGCAAGATCATCATCAAATATGTCACCACAATATTCCACTTTCTATGCAAAGTAAGTTTCATGTTATCAGCATCAATGAATTCCTTCCCTACATGAATTAAGCATGATTCCCATCGAATAAGTTTACACCAGAAAGGTTATCAATGACCACAGGTTTCTAAGCCAATTATGCCCCACAAAGTTAGCAAGACTATAGTTATTGTTCTAGTAATATGAATTCCTCTTCCTCCACAATTCTTCCTTGTAAATATGTCCTATACTCACCAACAAAATACATCTTTGAATGATACCACATAATTTCCAACTACAACTAGTATCATTACAACCCTTTGCACATCCAAAAATGCTTTAGGAATTAAAAGGCCCCTTCCTACCTAACCTAAACCTCCTCTAAAAAAGAATCATTTTTTGTTAATTTTCATATAAGCTCTTTATTGTTTACCTAGAGCAATCATCTTCACATTTGTTATTGGTAGGCTCCCCATGTAATAGCCAAATGAACCTCTAGTGGAAATGTTGTTAACATTACTCATTTTTCAACTTGTAAGAGCATCCTTAAAACATACATTAATTGAATTACTTGCTGTTTGGTTACTATTTAGATAGTTTCCATTCCCTACCACTTTGGCATTATAGAAACACTTTGGGTACACCTTTATGCTTCAAGTGCTTCAATAATATTAAGACTTTTAACATTCTCCCTTGGTACATTAAATGGTTTTGTAAACTAGTTTTAATTCAAATCACTATCAATGATGCCTAGTTCTTCCACATTCTCCCCAATTTAAGTTACAGTATGCAAATGAATAGTTGATGCATCCCTTACCTCTGTTCATTCACTATCATCTTTTATTTATGAGTTGGCATCACAACATATCAAATTTTACTTAAAAACATCCATTGATGTGTTCACATAGTTTCTTTTATTCCCTTGAGTATGTTTCCCAAGCTAAGTTGGAGTATTCACCACAAGAAAAATGTTAGGACCCCCAAAATTGTTTCTATTTGGGATCAGAGCCATTACATCTGTTGTCAACATTGGGGAAGAGTGCACATGTCCCTTGTTATTTTTCATAATTTTCATTGATTTTGAGACCACAATTATGCCAGCAAGCCTTGTACTAATTACCTCCACTTCCCCTCCATCTACCTATAGTTCCATCCACTATCTGCCTACAATTTCATCTACCATCCACCATCTACCTATAATTTAATTTTCTTGAAATTCCAATGTTAAATTCTTTGGGTTTCTTGATAATATAAATTATTGAAGCCTATAACATACTATCCTAAAGGAGGTTCATATAAAATGTTCGAAAATAGATATAACAAAAGTTCTTTAGGAAGGGGAAATTCTTAGTAACAAATAAAATCACATGAAAGTGTCTAATATTGATGAAATCTGCTACATCATTTCCTTGTCAAAATATATTGGTCAGCTTGAAGGAATTCATTCATTTCACAAAATCAATTATAACCTGATACTTGTTCCTGTAAGAAGAAAAGAGTAACAACTATGTCATCTTTATAATAGCTATTGCTCAATTTGATTGTATCCCTACAACATGAAATTTAGAAAGCAAAGTTCTTAAAATCTCCATTGCTTTAAGGATTGTAAGAGTTTTAACAATTCTGACTATGCATCTTTCCAACAAGAATTAGAGGTTGGCCATGTAATCCCACATCATAATTATGTTTCACCATACCTATTGGTGGAGTCCATTTGAGGTTACACATAGCCCAATGGGGCTATAGACACTCCCATGGGATGGGTTAGGAAGACTGAAGATTACAATAGTAGCAACTACACCAAATTGAATAATCCTTTGTATTATAGCATGACTAATTGTCTTGTCATCATGTGTTTTCATATTTTTGCTAATTCCTAGAATATACAACACGATTATTGCATAATTCACTTCACTAATAATATTAGAATCCCAAAAGTTGTTCCCTATTAAACTGATTAAATCCTACAGTGAATTAACCTGACTGTAGTTCTTCTATGTAGAAAATATAACAATATTTTAGATGCTTCTTTGCTAAACTTCTTTTGCCTTAAAACTTTCTTAGAAATAATTCACTATAGTTTCCTCCTTGCATCACCATGGACATGTCTTCTACACCACTAAGTTCCTCACACAATGCCATAAGTTTGTTGAAATAAGATGTAAGATCAATCTCCATAAGAATACCTTCACTCGAGGCTACACCATCATCTTCCAAGCCTAAGTTCCAACCTTTATTTGCATATTGAGACAAATAAGCTTGCTACAATATATGAATTTAGCTTCAAGTACCATGCCTTTATTTTGCCTAAAATGCATTGTCTTTTACATTTGATTTACCAAAGTTAATTGCAAAAATCTGGATACTAAATTAGAACCAAATATGCTTTTAATTTTGTCACTATCTCATTCTCTATACTCTTTAACTATTTCCTAAACATTTACTTGATACTTAATGAGGACATTGATGAATGTCAACCATATAATAATTGGGAGAAATCCCAAACAATTATCATGTAAAGTAGGCACATATTTACCTTATACAACTCACCATATAATATTCTCCATTATCAAAGGAATATGATAATCCAATAATCTTTAAGTGTGTGTGGCTTCCCAAGGTACATGGAGATTGTTATTTATGATAGTGTATTTAGAATTGAATACCTTATGAATAGAACACCTTCTTGAGCTATCACACTTCAACATTGCTTTGTAATCAATGCCTTTTGCCAAATGGATAAATTATGGATACCTAAACCACCCCTCTCCTTAGGAAGCATCATCAATGAGCTCTACTACAAGTGGAGCTTATTGGTTAATTTGACTCAACATAAGGAAGCTTTCTAAGTCCAAAAATAATAAGGATTGATAGATTGAGAGCTCTTTGTTAATTATGTAGGTGGTGTTGCATTGTCATTCTTAGTTAGAGGAGTGATTTGTTTGGTTATTTCTATTAATGAATAAGACCTTGACTTTCTAACAAGCAAAGCAGAGTGCAAGCCCCATGGCTTGTTCATAAAGGGACTATAACACTTAGGCCATGAACATTTATGGCAATAATATATCTGTGATGCTCTTAGATGTTTTGGGCCACAAATATGCTAAATTGATGTATTCAACAAGTGCATGTCCTTGCCCAAAATGCCTAGGTAATCTTATGAAAATTTCATTATGATGGGAATAGATCATTACAATTATTGGTCTTTAATGATGAATTCCTAGTAAGCATGAGTCATCAGCTTATGTTGTTTTATGTCTCTATGCTTTATACACATTGCCCATCACTCTTATCAATTAAATGTTCTAGTGAAGTGCTCAGATCATTATAATGTAGGAACTTTTTAGTGTATAATTCAATGAGAAGACCACTGAACCTTATCCATTGAAAGGAAGAGCAAGAATAACAATATTTATTTAGGGAAACCTATGAAAGGCTCTTTCACAAGGTATATAAATAATCAAGTGATGTATGCAACATGTGGTGCTGTGATGACTAGGAAGGCTCATGTGCTTTGATGAGTTTTGTCAACAAGTCTAAGCTCCAAGTGGGTCATTTTTGGTAGCAAAATCGGGAATGCAAGATGAATAACCAGTTGAGTTATGATGTCCAACTTTATGCTAACATAGATCCCGCAAAGGATGTAGTTTTTTATGACTATAGGATGGTGGTCGTGGAAGTTAAAATTTTCTTTGGAGTGTGTAACATCTAACCTATAAATAAACTAGCCTAAAAAATGAATGGCACTTAAGTGTGCAACCACCACAAGTCCATTAATGTAATGCAATGCCCCAACGAGTATGATGGTGCAACAGATGCTGCAAAATGCATGACATAAGCCTTCGTGGAGTATTAGTAGATATAGATCTTTATGGTAGTTGAAAATATTCAAATGTAAACTTTCAAGCCTTAAGGGGGGAAAGGTGCTTTGCGAATTTCACTTATACATGGATTTCTTGATCTAAGGAGATAGGGAGACTTATATAGGGGTTTCAATTGATACGAACTTTCAATGGGACTCGAGTTAAAATTCTCTCACTTAAATGTTGTAGTTGATGGCAATGCCAAGTTGTCCAAAGATGTCAGTGGGGCCTTGGAAAGATTTACCCTTTCTTCTTAACAACCTATCAGTTGTAAGAATGGCCAAACTAAAGGTTAGGTGAAGTACTTGCAAGAGAACCACATGTTGAGTAGTGTTTGATGCAACTTTGATGACCCTTGAAAAATTGAATAGGTGAGTTCCTTCCATGCCCAATGAATGAAGCATACAAGGTATGGGAAGTCAACAAAATGGTTCAATAACTTTTGGAAAAGGACAGTCTTAAAACTATCGAATGTTGATCGATTGCTCAAACTACTCACATGGTCAGATTAGTAACTGACCATTAAATTGGGATAATATAGGTATCTAACAAGTACAATCCAACTAAACTTCATTGGAAAAGAAGCTTAGTGTGATTAAGAAAAGTATGAAATTGATTTTCATAATAGTATGATCAACATATTGGTTTTCGACTTAGTTAAAAGTCTAAAAGATTCAACCAAACATGTCTAATTTCATCTTCATCCTTGCATGATTACTGTGTTAACTATTTTATCACATTAATATTATTTCTATTATCTTATCAATATAGTATAGTTTTTAGGTTTGTACAAGTATGATCAATGATAATGTACATGATGTGCGGTCTACTAAGAAAGGGTGAATTGCGAAGAACTTTAACTTCCAAAAACTTATTTTAAAAAAATTTAAATTAATTATTTTTTAATATCTAGAAAGCTTGAGTAAAAATATGTAAATGATTTTTGTGCAAAACTATAATTTTAATTCATAGCACATTATTTTCTTAAAAATTTAAACTCAGATTTATGAAATGAAAAATTTGTGAGCAATGACAAATTACATAGATGCTTTTATGTGTTTTAGCTCAAATTGAAACCGACATCTGCCACCAACAAATGCCAGCCAAAGACCTAACGCAATATAAGCCTTTTACAAAAAGATAGGTAGGTGAAACCCCCACAAGAATAAAATAAAACAAATAGATTGCAACAACCTTATAATGAAATAAAATAAGTAAAAAATGATAGTGACACAAATCTAAATTTGATGCATAGAATAATCCTATGCTTAACAAAATTATTTAACAAGACACAACTTTATGATCTTTTTTCATGAAACAAGTAGGAAATAAAGCAATAAAATGTTAAATGATTGGATTTGAATCAATGTGGTTGAAAAAGGCAAAAAAAATATCAACTATTTAATCATAAAAATCTCATGAACGAATGATTGGATTTGAATTATTGTAATTTAGAAAGAAGTTGGAATTTTTTACTATTCAATTTGACCACCAGATCATATTGTCCAAATTCACTTCAAACTTTGATAAGTGAAATGCACAAATAATGCTTTGAATTTTTATCACACATTAACTATTTGTGTGAGAGATAGCTATCTATAATTTTTTACCTACCTACAAAATATTGATAGAACATTTTGGATTGCTTGCCCATTACTTTTCTTTGGAGATCATCATTTTACTTGTCAATAAGTGCATAACAGTATTAGGAGTGATTCCCTAACCCAATATTATATAATATGGATTTAGCAATCATGCCCTTACATGATACTATCATGATCTACTTAAATTTTGAATTTTTTACCAAAGTTTATTCCTACTTCAAATAGAAATAGGCTATTGTTTAAATTTACTTTTTATAACTACTCATTAGATGCCAGTTTTTTAAATTGTGACCAAGGTAATGTGAATTTTATGTTTGTCAAAGACTTGGAATCCTATGTTTTTTTAGATGATTAATTTAAACAAAGATTTTTTTGATGAAGAAATTTAATTCTATGGCATACAAAAATTATTTCAATCAAGCTTAACATTTTATTCAAAATAGAAGTGAAATAAATAAGTAAATTTAAAAGAAATAACTTAGTGCTCTACCAATACAACCTAGATGATCTTCATAGGAATAGGAATTAACTTATATTCTTTAAGATCTAATAATACAAATATAAGTTATCTAAAATTTGACAAACCAATTTTATTAAAAAATGTTTAAAGTTTGTTATCATAAAACAAAAAATCATGAGTAGAGATTAACACCACAATAATCTCCTTCTTTTGATGACAACAAGTCGCATAATAAAATTGATAAAAATACAAATTATTTGTTCAAAATGTATGCAATATAATTAGATGTTAACTCTTCCTAAATATATGTAATGAGTCGATTAATGCTCCCCCTTAACATAGGATTTATTATTTCACTTTTTATTCTATTTTCACTTTTGTGATAACCCAAATGGATTTAAAACGCTTAGACTTTTGTAAATTATTCAAACTTATAGATTTTGTGAAAATGATAGGTCAACAATCACCAGTACTTAGAAATTTTAATTAAACATGATTAAGTTCCATATGTTCTTTTATTAAATGATATATAAAATCTATATTTTTGCTTAGGAATGATTTATTGTATTTTTACTTAAGTTTACTATTCTTAAGTTATCATAGTAAATAGGAATTTGTTGTAGTGTAACATCATAATCTCCCAGTTATTATTAGATCCAAAAAGTTTGTGGTACACAACTTGTAGCTATATAGTAAGCCTTTTTAGTACTTTGTGCAAAATCAATTTTTTCTCACTACTAGATCAATTTAATGAATTTCTTAAAAATTGGCATGTTCCACTTATTATTTTTCTATAAGTTCTACTTCTAACATAATCAAAATTCAAGAATTATTTTAATTGAAAATTTTGATCATCTTTTAGATGTCATAGTCTTTGTTGACATATTCTAAGTTACATTTAAATATATGTTTTATAGTTTCTAAATGAGATTCTTTGAGACAAGCTTGGAGCCTAGCATATGCATAAATAATGTATTATTTCAAGTATAACATGGTAAGATAAAAAAATTATCTAATTATACCCTTATGAATTTTAATGTACATTAATTTTCCTATTTCACCATTGTCTAGATGAGTGTGAATGGCAATAGGTGTTTTTCTTGGTTTGATATTTGTAAAATAATATTTCTATAATACTTCTAAACTATATTTGGTTTGCAATATATGAAACTTTCTCTCTAGTTTGCTTAACTTGAAGATCTAAGATGATAGTTAACTGACACATTAAAATGTTGTGAAATTCATTTTTTATTAAATCTAAAAAATCTCTACATAAGTCTACATTACTAGCTCAAAATACTATGTCTCACATATATATTTAATATATAAGTTGATCTTCACCTTTATTTTTAATAAAAATGTACCATCTACTTTTTCTTTTATAAAGTCATATGAAACTAAAAGACTATATTATCTTTCCTAGTATAGTATAGATACTTGGTCAAGTCAATATAAACTTTATTTAGATTGTATAGTTGATCTAATTCATCATAAACTTCAAATCTTTTAGATTTTCGACATAAACTTCATGTTTTGTGGATAACATTTTGTTCAATTACTTATTTTTCCTTATCTATTTCAATTCAATCTTGTAAACTTAATTTCTCAAATCCTATCTATCATCCGTGTCCACACGATCTTATTTAGTTGAAATTCATTTTTCAAAGTTTATTTGGATAGATTTCTCTACGTGACTAGTGGTTTTGTTATAATCTATATGACTACAATTGCTAAATAAATTAAATACTAAAATTTCTTCATTTGTCTTTGAATTTTCATAATTGTGTCTTCCCATTATTTAAGTTGTGATTTACAACAAGAATAATGCAAATGAGCAATTTTTCATTTCATGTTGTGCACTATTGGTTCATGTGATAATTTGTTTAATTTGATCCTATAAAACATTTTACTTGAAAGATAACAAGCTATAATAATAGATTCTACCCAAAAAAGTGATGTATTTTATATTCATTCAAGATATTTCTAGCAAAATCCAATAAAGTTCTTTTCCTTTCTATTATGCCTTGTGAAGTTCTTGGAGCAAAAAATACATGTAAAATTCCATTACTAGCACAATATTCAACAAATATATTATTTCTAAATTCTATTTTATTTTTCTAATGAAAACTAAGTTGTGGCCTAACTCAATTTTGTAATTGAGTGATCAATGGATGAAACTATTTCCATTATTCGCTCCTTTTCCTTAAGAATGTCTGTCTTGCATGCCAAAAAATGTTATCTCGAGCAACTAATCTACATGTCTTACCACCTAAGCTCTTGAGGTGTATAGGTTCAATCAAACCTATGTGTGTAAGTTTAAAAGGCATTTTAGATGTTACACACTTTTTATTTTAACAAAAGATTTGTTACATTGCCTAAACTACATTGACTAGATAGATGATCATCAATAAATGTCAATTTTGGTAGGCCTCTAACTAAGCTATGAATAGCTATTTTTCTTACGGAATGTGTGTTGGAATGATAAAGCTTCCTATGAAATAATTTATAGTCATTACTATATGTAGCAAAGCACTTTATTTGAGAAATATTACATATTTTTAAATCAAGTAAATAAATATTATTTCTTATTGGTTCAATAACTATTTTATTTTCATCTGTGATAATTTTATATTCAGTGGTCTCGAATGAAATACTAACATTGCTACCATATAGTTGACTTTTACTTTGCAAATTGTACTTTAAAACTTCAACTAATAGAACTTTAGCAATGAAAGATGTAGAGTTTCTAATGCCATTTATTATTTCAATAGATTTCTTTGAGTTGTCACCATTTTGTAATTTTCTTCCATCATTGTCCTTTAGTTAGGTAAATAGATTAATATTTATAGTCAAGTGTCAAACACCTATTATCCAAGAACTACATGTCTTTGTTAACTCTCGATGAAAGATATGCCTACACACCTGAATTAGTTGTTAGATTTAGGAACCCAAACTCTTTTAGGTCCAACACATTTAAGAGTAGATGAATGACTATTTTCTTTAGCTATGTAGGAAAATGTCGGACATTTATAATTAATATTGGTAGCAATCCTACAAGAATGTGTTGTGTAAATGGCATGCAATAATGTCATGTAAATTTTTATTATAACCATGTAAAATGTTGTTGTTACCATTATGTGCTTGCATATCAAATAATTTAGCTTTGCAACAAAAATATCTCTATAACAACTAAAGATGTATACTCATTAATTATTTTTTCTAATCCATTATCAGTCTTTTCATTACAAATTTGTTAGGCTTATTTATCATATTGTCATAGAGACAAAAATATTCACTATGTTAATTTTTTAGCTCCTTATATCTCTCACATAGAATTTCATATTTATTGCAAACATAATGTAATGGTTGAGCTAATTCCATTAAAGTAACTTAATTTTTCTTCACTTTATGATATTCTTTGTTCTTCTTCAACTTCTTTAGCCATCATACAAGAGAGACATTCATTGTTTTGATTCTCTTCATTAGTGTTAGTCTCCATCAAGTAACTTTGACGTGCTTTCAATGATTTCTTCTAAGACTTTTTTTTCTTCTTCAATTATTTCTTCCTTATTCTAATTCCTTCTTGCATCATAAGTCATATGAGTCTGATATGTCCTTTTCTTCTACTTTTATGGAAAATGTTCTACTCATTTCTTTTTACTTTCTTCTTGGACCTTTGATTCCTATATTTTCCTTTAATACCAAACACTTTAAATAGCTTTCAAGATAAGAGCTGTACCATCCTTTTCTATAGACTCTTTTATTTAAATATCTACCTAAACCTTTATTGTTATTATTTGCTTTTCTTCTCTATTTTGTTCTTCTCAATCAAGCATTCTTCTTCTTTTTCCTCTCCATCTCTAACTCATTTGTTGTGAGTTCATCTTTCAAGTCATCCAATGTCATGGTAGAAATGTTCTTAGCGATATTGATGGAAGTGGTCATAGGAAAATACTACTTTCACAAAATTCTAAAGTTCTTCTTTACCCATTCATTCATTGATACATGTATTCCAAAATTAGCAAGTCCATTTGTGATGTTTCTAAGTCTAGTAAACATACTTTCAATAGATTAATTGGAAAGCATTTTTAAAATCATAATAAAATATCACCATGTTTTTTATTTTCATTAAATAAAGATCTACCTTCATAAGTTACCACTAACTTGTGTCATATTTTAAAAATACTTTGAAATTTATTATTCTATTATACTAAGTAGCATTTAAAGCAAAATGTAAAATAGTTATAACACTACGATTTTATTATACATTATGTTTTTCCTCTCATCCATTTCACTAAATGGTTCATTTATAAATATACCTTTTATATTTTTCTTTGTAGGAAATTCCATTGAAGTTTACAATAGCTCCTATATTTCCTTGCCAACTAACTTCAAGTGAAGGACCATCCTAGTTTTCCAATAGAGATAGTTTTCACCAAAGAAGTGTGGTGGCCTATCAGTAGCTACAGGTTCACTTAAATTCATGAAAGCATTAATAAGAGATGACATGAACTTGCTAGCTAATATATTCTCACAAGAAAGGGATGCAACTTTGATACCAATTGAAGCAAGGTTTAGAAAAAAAGTATTAAATTACTTTGAATGAAAATTTAGAGTTCTAAAAAACTTATTTAAAAATGTTTATCAAAGTAACTATTTTAGGTTGTTTAATAAGCTCTAGTAAATCATTATAAATGATTTTATGCAACTTTAAAATTTATTTTGATACTCATTAAGTTTTTATTAAATTTAGAATCAACTTTTGAAATAAAAAATTTGAAATAATCACAAGTTCACCAACAAATTTTTGTGGCTCTACTCAAATTCAAGCCTAAATCCACCCCCACATCCAACAAAAATAAGAAAAAAACCATGCTAACAAATATATGTCTTACACCTCACAATAATGAAATAAATTAAATAGGTTATGATAGTCTCACATTTAATAAAAACAAGCAGAATTGTAGTGACACAAGTTGAGTTTGATGTATAAAACAATACTACGCTTGATGTAATATTTAAGAAAGGACAAATGTATCATTTTTTGTTTGAATCAATTAGG
The DNA here is from genome assembly GCA_023846275.1 of Vanilla planifolia. Lineage (NCBI taxonomy): Eukaryota > Viridiplantae > Streptophyta > Magnoliopsida > Asparagales > Orchidaceae > Vanilla > Vanilla planifolia. The sequence continues at coordinate 2,905,817 of JAIUJO010000052.1, forward strand.
AAATTAAAAAATAAAATCTTAGGCCAATGAAGTGGAAGGAGAGTTGGAGCTTGAAGAATGAACAAATTAGTAAATAGAAATAATAGCGAGCACTAGCTACTAAGGATTAAATTTAATAGCATTAACTATTTTTCTATCTTTAATCAATCATCCATGTTAAAGAAACTATTATTTATATACAGATTATGATAGTTAATAATAATTACCAAACATGCCACTTAGCCATTATAGATTGAATATATCGATTTCAGTAATGACTATTCAAAAGCTATTGTTATGCAAAATAAGGGTCAATTGGCTCAAATGTGTTTAAAAAATAGCTATTACAATCCATCAAATATCATTGAGACTATCCCTTTTTAGATTTGTTTAGCATAAATAAGAGTCACATGAATGGCTTTGGACTTAAGGTTTAATTTGGAAAGTTATCACAAAATTATTCGATCGATTGATTGGATATAAATATGGTTTTTGAATGGTAGAGAATGTTTTGACCCTTTGATCATAAAATTTTTGTGATTAGAGGATTATACCTGAATTTATGTGATTTAGAATGATAAACTAATTTTTCAACTATTTCATCACGAAAATTGAATGATGGAATTGCTAGATTTCGATTTGCAAGAGTTAAGAAATTAGAGGAATTTTAGATTGTTTGATTTCATTATGATATTTAGTAACACGCATTGAACTCTACAATTTGGAAGCCATGTATATAAAAATGCATGAGAATTTTGTCCCATGCTACTTTTTTATGAAAGATAGATGGATATAAAGTTTTACATATGTTCATACAATCAATCAAATAGATAGGGTTGGTTACCCCCAAGTTCACTTGGGTGATTTATACCCTTGTTTGTCAGTAAGTGGATAACAAGTTTAGGAGTGATTCCCTAACCTGACACTACATAATATGGGTTTAGGAGTCATGCTCTAACTAGATACTTTCATAACCTATTGGAATTCTAAATTACTTAAAAGGTTTAGGCTTAGGTTAGTTACAACTAGGTTTTTATAAATTTTATTTTTGCACCAACTCATTGAAGTAGGTATTTAAAGATGTGGTCAATGTAAGATTATGTCTAAGATGATCAAAGTATTGGAACTCATATTTCTCTTACAAAATTAATTTAAATATTTATTTTGGTGATGATAAAATAACTTTTTGTGACTTAGAAAAACAATTTTAACAAAGGTTAACAATGTTGTCAAAGTAAAAATAAAATATCCAAAATTAAATTCAAAATAATCCTGTTGGTGGTTTAACACTCTAACCAAGATCATCTTTTTTGGATTTGTCATTTATTCTTTTTTATGTTCTCTTGTGAACATAAACATTAGCTATTTAAAATTTTAAAATTCACTCAGTCAACTTCATTATAAATATTTTTGTGTTGTTATAACAAACAAAGCAACATGGTTAGGTTTCAACACCATGGCACTAGTGGTGATGTACCTCATATATTTGACATCAATCAAGGTGCCACTAGATAAGGCGATGCTTTTCGTCATGCTATATTATTTTCTTTTTCCTCTTTTTGCTTTTTGGCTTTTTCTTTTATTTTTTTACTAATTTATAGTGTTGTAACACTCAAACAACTATACATGCGTTGTATGCATTTTTATATGAAAATAATCATAGAGTTCTATATTGAAATAAGAACATTTGCAAATAAAAAGTTATGCCTTGCAATGGCACGTCACCAAGTATTCAATGATAAAATAAAGGAATATTAATATCCCCCTTATATCATTATTAATTAGTTTGACTAACTAATGCTAAGAAGCCTCTTCAAATATTAAAAAATTTAGTTCATCTATTCTTTTCACTCTTTACAACATTTAACAAGGATATTTTTTAATAACAATTCAATTTCAATTATAAATGTAGATTCCACAGCTATGTTTAAAAAAATGCATTCTTTTGCTTTGTTTGTCATCATATCATATCGTAAGATCAACCCTATCATATAGTATAGTAAGGCCTTTACACAGGTTAGATCATTGCTTCACAATAATTTTATGAATTCGATATAAGTATCATACTGGTATAACCTAATGAAGTAAATAGCTTATATTAGAGATTAAACAAATTATCATAATAAACAAGTTTTTCGAATAATTGCAATAGTATAATTCTTATTCCATATTATAGAAGCATGACTTAGTTATATTCTAATTACTAATCATATAGAATGATATTACATTTCATACTATACAATTCATTTCTATTGCTAATCAAACAACTAATCATGGAACAAATATCTATTAAGCTATCAAAAACCATATTATACAAGTTTTATCCATGTTTCATAAAGTTTAATCTATCATTTAACATGTAATACCATACATTAATCATACTAATCCATTAGGGCTTTCATACCTATATGATAGATAATATATTTGTATGCTCAAATTACATCATCGTATAAGTAGAAGACACTAATTGCACTAATATGATTTTAAGGAGCCTCCCTTTTTATGCCTATCATGAAAGCATTCCAATGCTTATACTCATGGTTGTACAAGTATGATCTTGCTGACCATCATATACGATAATTTTTATTTGAAAGTTGTAATAGGATCCAACCATTTTTTACCCTCATTCTAGCTCATAGGTAGCCTTTACTTGTGGAGAAAGCTTGAGTAGGATCCTTACCTTTACAACCTGCTCTTACAAAAAAAGCTAAAAGTCATAAGCCCACTCCTTCCTTTCCTAATATATTTTCCATAAAAGATGACATGTTATCCATAATTTCTTCCTCGATAACCATGCACTCCCTCTCTTCCTGTCTCATTCTCTTTATCTTAATATTTCCTTCAAAAGAGCAATTTACCCTTGGGTAAGGGAGAAGCTTATTCTCTTACTAAATAAATGTATTAAAATATGCACTTATTATTAATAATAGCATTACAATCCATAGAAAATTTTATTTGCCTCCTAAAATTACAATCGACACAATAGAATATTCTCATTATCAGATATTTGTAATCATACGCTTAAATATAAATTTTTGCCACAACTATTTTGACACATTTTTTGAGCTAATTTCAATTCAATTTATTTATGTATTTCAGATTTTTATCACTTAAATTTTTTTTAGAGAACATGCTTTGAGTTGTTGTAATACATTTATTAGATGTTTGATATTACAATTTCTACTAATAAAGGGCTCAATTTTATGAGTCAATAACTAACTATGTCTAACTACAAGCATGCATTGCTTCAATATTTTAATTGGGAGGGTTAGCTTCATTGAACGTGACACAGACAACTAAAATAAGTAAAGTTTGTGTAAAGTGGCACAGTAAAGCCATTCCTTTATCACACACATTATTTAAGTCTGGTTGAGTGGGATCACTACATTTTAGACTGATAATGACAAATTAGAATAGCTACTTCTCATAGAAATATTTATATTCGATACACATTATGATTAGTATAATATTATGTAAAGGTCTCATGTCAAAGTTCATATAATGCGTTAGATGTTTCAAATCAAACTTATGGTTGGGGAATTATGTAAATCATTTGTATTAGAAGTTTGATGTTACTCAAGGATCTAACATTGATGTATGAAAATGCACCAAAGTTAATAATACCAACATTGAAGAGACATATTGGGCTAAAGTTGTAGGTTCCATAATTATCATAATACATGGCCTAAGAAAGAGTTTTTTGAGGATATTTATCCACTAGAGTGTCAAAGTGAAATTGTAATGACATCAAGTATACTTAAAGTGAACAATATAAGCTATCTTAGAGCATATCCAACAAAAAAATCTAAAAGTGTCATCTTAGTATTATTATATCCAACATTTTTGACCATATTATTTCAATTTAGTTGACCAAAGTGTGTCCTTTCTTGTTAATTATAAAATTCAAATTGAATATGTTTAAATTTTTAATATAGATAAATTAAACTTTGAATTTTTAAAAAATTTGAAATATGAGAATTTGAATTATGGTTGAATGTAAATACTTGAATGGTATGACATAAGCCATGATAGTATTAGTCTTCCAGCTTTAAAATTATCTTTTATTTATATTAGTTTTATTATACCTTATCCTTATTCTTATCCAATAATGATTTTAAAGTGAAGATATAAATAGTATTTCTAAAAATTAGGAGTTTGTTGTTTAGTCACTATAAGAGGATTAAAAAAGGGAAATGGTTTGTGTTGCATACAGGAATATCTTAAGATAAAATATATGAGAAAGAAGAGTAGATATCAAAATATCTTTTGAACATATCATAAATAGATTCTTAAATTTTGGTAGCTAGATATGATAGGTCAAAACGTGATGATAATTAAGTGAGGTTCAACTTGAATGGGTGATCCTTGGCTTAAAGCAAAAAAACTAGTTTTTCTTAAAGAAAATATGTGGTTTAAGGAGGTATGGACGAGGTATATTAAGCCCCTAAGATGTTTTTTGTTTGGTTTTAGAAAATTCTAGCCATAAAGGTGATTTGGCATGGTTAACTAAGGGAATACTAGAAGGGAAAGCAATATAAGCAATGAAAAACAAGAAGAAGAAAGAGGGTTTAAGTTTTGAAGCCAAGAAAAGAGCCATCCAAGGAGAAGTCCTTTACCTGAATTTTTAGGTATGATGACCCTTTTGAACACACAATAAATTTATTTATGATCTAAGGAAGATTGAAAAAGAATCATCTTATTAAAATGGCATGTAAACCTTAGGGAAAGGGATTTCATTAACATAAAGTCGATTTTATACCACGAACCTTGTTTTTAAAAAGGTGGAACCTATTTTACCCATGACTAAAGAGTACTTTCATTAGCATATAAAGTTTTTTTATCATTCCATTGTTATGAAATTTTGTTAAAGGAATTATGCAAGAATTTGTGACATTAACTAAATTATGAATGTGAGCCAAATTCCTATTCATTTGCTTGCATGTTTAGCTTTACTTATTGAAATAAAGAGATGATAGATTTAGAATAATTATTTGTAGTTGCAAACTACCTCATAATTGAGACATGATCATGAAGAATGCTAATGTTAAAGCCTTGTAGGTAGTCTACATATCTTTTTAAACATAAAACATTTAGTATGATTGATGTCATTAAACTATTAAACCATAATATAACAAATTCTAATGTGTATGGGTCACAAAACTAAGACATGATTTCTTTATTTCAATTTTTATTTCCATGCAAAAATATTAGATTCCAAGCTTGTATTTAAATGTTTTAGCAAGTAGTAACCTATAAGAAATATAAAATCTCAACCAATGAAAAAATTAATTTATTTCATTTCATGACATGATATACATTTATATATTTGTTGCTAAACCATGTATGAATGTATGCCACCTATTATATAAAAAACTTAAAACTTAGATTTGATGATGAACCATGATTTGAAACATAGAATTACCAATAACCTAGATAAAATATTATGGCCAATTATACCTTACCTTAGGTTTTTTTTGCAGGCATAGAACCAAAGCTTGGGAAAGTAATTGGAGGCATAGGTTCAACCCTTAAGGGAATCAAGATAGTTTCTATGGTGTTTGTGTCTTGGCCTTTGTTTCTTTTTGCGAAGCATTGGAGAGCTTGATTTAAGGCTTTAGAAGAAGGTTAAGTTGGGTAGAGATATGGTTGGCAACCAAAGAGTTGGTTATGACTAGAAGTGCTAAGGCTACGATTAGACCTTAAGGTTATTTGGATAATCCTTAATAAAGCTTAAATTGTAGATTTGGGGTGCTTGGATATGGCTATGTAAGCTAAACTTAGCCTTGGAATTATGCTTAAAGGCTTAGAATTAATCCATGGAAAAGGAATCTAATATCAAATGTCTTAGTGATGGGCTAAGAAAATGCCATTGTTGAAACTCTATGCATATTGTAAATTAAGCTTTAGCTTGTGATGCTCCTTATTAAGGCCTTGGAAGAAAGTAAAAAAAGCTTATAATAAGACTTTGAAATGTACTACATTTTGTTAAGAAAACAATATGTAAAAATGTTGGCTAGACCCTTAGTTGACTAGGTCCTTCGAGTGTAAACTTGACAAGCCTTATTTAATCTCTTGGGACATGTAATGAGACCTTACATGAAGATCTTAGGAAATGTGATGGCTTAAGAGAAGCATTAGGATAGGTATGGTTACTTAAGGTTGCCTTTTGGACACAAGGGCTACTAATAATAATTGTGTGAACATAGACACAATTGTAATGACAAGAAACTATAAAATGGAGCCTAGGAGAAAACAAAAAAACTTTGTAAATACTAAGGTTAACTTATATAAGAAATGGTCTTAGGAAAAATAAGAGTAAGAATAAATATAACAAAATTGGATTATGATATTACAAATAACAAAATTAGGGTTAAAAATCTTTATGACATTTTCTTAATAACATCATCAGATAAATGAAAATCAAGTTTGGAAACAAAACCTAAATTAACTTAAGACTTGAAGGATCCTAGATAGTTATGATTTAGAGTTAGTATACTACATCTTAAGGTCATTACTTTGTTCGAGTGAGGATCAAATGTGGTGGGCCCTTAATCATGCATGCTCATTAAGGAGATAAGCCAGTTAAGCTACTGTATTATGTTGGCCAAGAGGTAGTTACTTATAGTTGGTTGAGCTTATGAGTTGAGTGCTAGATTATACTATAAGAATTTATAAAATCGGCTAAATGTGAAGGAAGTATTACCCATTTAGCACCACGGGGAATCACATGATATCCTATATTTTGGAAGGGAGCAAGAGTGGTTTTTGTGGACTTCTTGAACCATTTAGGGCTAGCCCATTTGATCGACACTCCTTTGTTGAGTGTTAGATTATGTCATGTGAAAGGTGTTCTAAGCTCTATCATGATTGTCATGGATAAGAGAGTATGTTAAGTCAAACAAAGGACATTAAGCCATAATATAAGGAATATATACACACACACACACACACACACACACACATATATATATATATATATATATATATATATATATATATATACTTAGCTAGTAGTTGATGATGTCATTGTGGTAGTTAAAAACTAATCCATTTATTAACATGATTTACTCAATTGTTACAAACGTACTTTGTGGTTACAAATATTAGTTTTATAGTATGGTGTAAGAATTTCCTATTGAGGCTCTATGTTAACCCCCTCATATTTTTGTTGGACTGGGGAGCAAAGGGTTCAAGATAAGAAGCTAGAGAATATCTATATATATATATATATACTTAGCTAGTAGTTGATGATGTCATTGTGGTAGTTAAAAACTAATCCATTTATTAACATGATTTACTCAATTGTTACAAACGTATTTTGTGGTTACAAATATTAGTTTTATAGTATGGTGTAAGAATTTCCTATTGAGGCTCTATGTTAACCCCCTCATATTTTTGTTGGACTGGGGAGCAAAGGGTTCAAGATAAGAAGCTAGAGAATATCAAAATAAGTGCATCAGTTGAATGATTCACCAGCTCTATTAGCATAAGTAGCGCTTGATTTCATATTTTTTTGTCATCAATTATTTTTAGAGTTATGATGCACTTGGACTATTATGTTAAGCTTCATAGTTTCTTACTAAGATTTTTTATCAATCTTTTGTCATTATTCATGGAGATTGGAGTAGAATCAAATGATTTATTGATTTCTTGGATAATATATTTAAGTTTTTGTCTTATGGATGACCAAAAGATTTTGGAATCTTAACTTGACAGTATTTTGAATGATATATTATAAATTGTCTGTACATTTGATATTTTGATTATTGAATTTTTGTTTCCTTTATGTTTAAGGAAATTGTTTCAAAAGGTATGATTATCTACAAATATGAATAGTGTGAATGATGGCTTCTTGTAAATGTCCATTTCTTTCAATTTGAAATTTCTACTTTAAAATGATATGATTTCACTTAGGTATATCTATAAAGCCTAACTAGAAATAACTAAGTTAAGGCAAAGCATCCCATTATGATGTTGGTATTTTGCAAGTATTATGTGCTTTGCATAGTATGATGATGAATATTATATCATACAAGATAATTGCACATGAAGTAAAAAAAATCTATCATCATATGAAAACTAATCCTCTAAGGTGATGCTTCATACCTAGCACAATGCATGAATGTATGAGATTTGATCTTTATCTAATCGACCAATAGCTATGCATATCTTTGAATGATTTGCAAGTTCTAATTGTTTAACTTTTTATATTATACTACCATTTATATGTGGTAATTCACCACTCCATTTACTTCTTTGTGAATGTTACTCTGGTGTACTATTATTGCACTTGCCTTATGCTTGATTTGTTGAATAATGTTTGATAGTTCTCAAAGAATGTTAATTTGACCTTGCTATTTTAAGGATTACTAAATGGTCTATTTTTTTATGACTAACTTATGTATGTTCTTGTTATTACTCAAAAAAAGACTAAGAAGCATAGGTAATTCTTTAGTTTCTGACAATGATTTATTGACCACAATGTGAGAAATGGATTCCATTGTTTGGCTTTTGTGATCACATATAATTCCAACATTACCAACCTACCCATCATGATTATTTAGAAAACATCAATATTTAGCTTACATATTTTATGTGGAGAGCACCAATTCACAACTTCATAGCTTTTGTTCCTTATAACTGAATATAGCACTAAACCAAGCTGAGTGATTTGATGATTCTCTTAAGTTGTTTGTGTGGTGGCAATGCAACTAATAGTGTTTTCACTATTGAATATGACACCATTGACAATGGTGTTTATAGGTTGATTAACTTCCTCATAGATTTTTGGGTTATTAACATACTATATGTTCCACAAAATAATAAGATGACAGATTATAATGCCTTCTCTTCAAGCAATGTGGTTGTTTCCTTACATCCACTAATGTGATGTTTTGTACATCATTTTACTTGTTTTTACTTTTTAGCTTAAAGAATATTGGCAAAGATAGACTAGGCCTTGTTTTTTTATCAACATATAATGACATGGCCCATTTAGCCTTCATTTGAGTTATGTGGGCACTTTGGATCCTTCTAAAAGTTGATCTTTCTTAAATACTTAGAGAATTTTAGAAGACTATTAAAACTTGCCAAAATGGAAATGATACCTTAAATGCACATTTGAAAATCCAAATCTTCTACCATAAATTCAATATTAGAATTTTTCTACTCTTTCCATCACAGGCTGATCGAGTGCTAAAGTTTTCATCAGTTGTGAGTGTTTCAAAGCTATTTTCATTTGTGTTGAAGAGTTTAGATTTTTTTAAAACTATCTATATGTTTTTCCAAGTGCTTCATGGTGTCAGATATGTTGTGTTTCCTTCTTGATATCAGATATTTTTACTTCTTTTTATTTGACCATAGTGAATTGTTTGCTGGTAATTTCTAATTGTATTTGGTTCAAAATGTAAACTTAGCCACTTCAAGTTTTCTTTTATTAGAATGAAAACTTTTCATAAAATGTAAATCATATTTAATACTTAATCATATTTGTATGACAGGTCAACAAAAGCTTCTCTAATATGATAAGACTATTAAGTACAACAATAATGAATAAAAATGATAAAATAATAATTTTTTATATGAATATATAGAGCATTACTTGGTGAAGGAAAATTCTTTGAATAAAGGATCATGATATTGAGCTCATTGTGCAATGAAAATCTAAAACTTCAATAGTCTTAAATGAACTACAATAGAAAGTTTTTCCCTTTCTTGAAGCCATTTGAAAACGTTTGTTTTACAAATAATTGTTAACTTTAAAACATTTTAGTGACTAAGCATTAGGAAAATATAAGAAAAATCATTTCACATTGTTCAATTAAAACTCAAATCAACTCCATAAGAAAATGATTTATAGTTTATAAAAGCTAGTAGCCCAAAAAATGCTACACACTAGCCAAAACAATTCTATAATCACTTGGACAAAATCACCATACACAGTAGCACATCGAATCCTACAACACTAGTCAAAAGTACTATATAAATTGTTAGGAAAAAAGTCGTTATAATGTTTAGGCCAAAGGACCCAAAAAATGACAAGAGCAAAAAAAATACAACTAGCCGGAGGACCAATAGAAAGAGAAAATACAAAGTCCTTACAATGAGATAAAAAATATATCATATATCTTAATTATAAAGTCCTGTGGCAAAAATCAATTTAAGTAATGGGCTCACTAAAATAAAATTAAAGTAATGAAAGATAGATATGCAAATTAACTTATTGTGCTCTCCAATGGCTCCAAACAATCATCAAATAAAAATAATCATTTTTTTAAAATCTAGTCAAATTAGTCATTACTCACTAATCATTGTCTAATCTAAGGATATGCATGTATGATTCTATCATATGCATATCATATAACTAATGGATAATTTTTATTAATGTTTTTAACATACTAAAAATTATCATACCTATACCATAAGCACATTGCACATATATGAACAAAAAGACTATCCAAATCCAGATTTTTGTCTCTTAATGTACATGCTTATTAAGTTGACTAAATGTTCAACATGCATAAATAGAACGAAAATGTTTGAAATCATTTTTTACCTCACCTATCAAACTCTTAATCTACATGCCCATTGTTTGAACTAAAGGTAGTTATTGTCAACGGATAATATGCCATATTTTATATGTAATTTTACTCATTTTTGATATTTTAGAATTAAATTATTTTGTTCACTCTTAATAAATGCAAACAAACATTTTTTAATCTTCAATATGGCATATTTATAAACCTAAGACCATCTTTGACTGCATTTTGTATGTAAACTAAAAAATGATGAGTTGTGCTGGAAATGTGTTGAGAAGTCTTTTTTCTCACACACTCAAAGTAACACTTTTTGTAGTGCTTCAAGAGCTTGTTATATGACATACATTTTTCATCCTTATAAACATGACTATAAAATGTAACATCTCAAAGTTTGGACAAGCTGCTTGCATGGTGCTTGATTCATTCTACCAAAATATGACAATAAAACCAATAAGTCATGACTAAACCCTTCAACCAATTTAATGATACTTTTGGGATACATGATCTAAAACATTTAGAGGATAAGTATTAGCATAATAGTGGAGTAGTTCTATCTCTGACTAACAAATAAAAAGTGGACCAAGTGTTCAATAGAATTAATAACTTTTTAAAACTTGAAGAAAAGTATGATAATAAGGAATCATTCATATAGCAAACAAAATATATAAATGAACTACTGAAATGACTTGGATATAAAAAAAAGTCAAGAAAAAGATCTAATGACAACTAGCATTAACTTAGGAATAGAAGAAGCAAGAAACACTATAGATTTGAAAACATATGGAAGATATACATCAAATTTTGTCATGTATTAATTTTTTAATTAAGTTACTTGGAGAAAGAAAACTATAATCTATCTTAGATTCTAAAACTTTTCTTGATAAAATTTTGTTCAATGACAATGTGATTTCTTTTGAAATTAAATTATATCTTGATGAAAATAATTCATAAAATTTTATTTGGATCGACTTTGAAACAAGTTCTAAGATAAAATCAAGTCTTATCTTGGGATGTCATGTATTTATTCTACACTATGACTTCATCCATACTATAATAATTTTTGTTCCATGGTTATACTTTGGCTATCCTTAAAAAGTTCCTTGGACTTTGCCATGGTAAATATGCAACAATGTGTATGCAAAAAAGTGATTTTCCAAGGTAGTTGTAGTTATTGCCAAATCCCGAGTGCACCATTCCTTGATGATGAAAACTTAGTTGAAAATAGTAAAAGCATTATGTAATGTTATGATACAAGATTACAAACACATGTAATTTTAATTGATAAAAATTGAGCACAAAGTTCAAACTTTGAATTTGGTTATAGCCATGGTTAGTCATAAAAAGAGAAGGAAACTTGTGAGCATAACATTGAAGAAGATGATGATAATATCAATTTATGGCTTATGTTGAAGCTTATCCTTTTATTTTCTCTATATGAACCTTAAGGTATCATTTAAGGTAAGAAACATGCATTTATTACACTTGATGAGCCCTTGAGGACATTTTAGAGAAGGAATTCAACTTAAGAAACTATTGCGCTTGATACTAAATAGTGTTTAGGGTTGAGGAAATAGTTGGGAATTGCTTTAAGAAAGCTGTAAGTCTTATCCAGGATAAGGCTAGACCATGAGTTGACATTTTAATGCTTTTAGTCCACAAGCTAGAAGCTCTAAACAGTGATATAGGGTTTATAGTGACCTAAGAGAGATCATATGAAGAGGATAATGGCATGGGTTAGCTTAATGGGCATGAAGAATCACTATTGAGGCCCATATAAACCTATGTTTTATAAGGAATGGCTTTGATGATAGCTAGAGAATAAGTTAGGCATATATGTTGAGTTTTGTAGATAATTCTATAGGCTTAAGGAAGAAGTTTAAATGGATCCCTATAAAAGGTTAAAGAGACCTAGTGAGGAGTTGAGAGATTACTTAGAGTTAATGGCTAACAATAAATGAGGAATGTAGGAAGCTATGTTAACCATAATTATGGAATTTCAAATTTATCAGAACCATAGAGTACCTAAAATGATAACTACATTCTAAAAACTTTAGGGTAGCATAATAACTATTTTAGGTTTAGAAGGAACTTTAAGATAATAATAGATAAGAAAATTAGGGTTTTGAAAAAACCCTTAAATTCTTAGATATGATGGATAAGGTTTATTGGAAACATTAAAAACCCCATATAAGTGGGTTTGGGCTGTAAAAAACCTAAAACTATCCTGAATGAGTTGATAAGTAGGCATAGCATTATGGAATAAGCTTTTAACTAGCCTTAGAGAAAAAGTAGGTGGTACTTAGAATGGTGTCCAAAGGATTCTAGTAAGTTCACAACTTTAGTAGAAACTTTATAATGCTAGAATACAGGACTTAGATAAGGGAAGCTCAATAAGTAGTTGGTATTGCTCCTAGAGTTATGTTGCATAATATTGTAAATTAGGGTAGCAGAGAACTCAGACTCCTAAAGGACAACAGGGCACTTGATTGATTAGGACATCACAAAGAACATTTGATGTGCCACATTATTTATGAAATCCCAAAGGATTATGGATGTCCCAAAATTTTTGTTTGTGTTCAAAGCATAGTGAATGTGGTTATTTTATGTGATGGCTATGTATGAGATTATTAGTTGAGTATTAGACACAAGAACAATTGTATCTCTAAATCTTGTTGTTCTTGGGATTAGAAATTCTCTTATATTTTTATGATGAGCTAAGGTTCACTATGACGTGCAAGAAGTGTATTTTTAATATTTAGTATCTATCATGTCCATGTCAACATGGTAAGCTAATACCTAATATTATGATATTAAAGATTACTTTACATATATCATTATTATTAATTAGTTATGTTCATTTGAGAAGTAGTTACTTTTATAGCATATCTTAATGATTCCTTATTGAGCTTTCTATCTCACCCCTACTACTAAATATTGGGTTAAATAATTAGGTACTTGCCTTGTAGAGAAAATTAACTAGGAAACTTCGGTGACTATAGTTGTATTGTCTTCCAATAATTCAATTCCTAATATTTTTAGTATGTAGTGGGCATGTTCTATTAATATAAGTGACATTATATGTGTTAGTTATCATGGGCTATATTGAACATTTGTTAGATTATTTTACATTAATTGCATGGCTTTGTTTAGCATGTTTGGCACGTGGATTGTATGTTGATCAAGTTATTTGTAGGTACAATGTACTCATTAATACTTTCCAATAAGTTTTCTCAAGTTAGGGTTAACAAGTTTCTAAATCATTTATGAGACTATGAGACCAATTGGTAAAAAGATTAGGTTCATTTATTATCACAAGTGTTGCAGATGATGATTAGATTTGGAGAACTCTACTCTCATTTTGAACCTAAGCATTGAGTATGGAAAGTTGCTAGTTATGTAAATTATTTAGGAATGGTATGAGGACATAGTTTAGATTCTAGGGCATCCCCAGGAATATTAGGTTCAAGGTCACTAAGGTTGGGATAGTAGGTCATTCAATTGTATTACCTAGTTGTATTTTTTAATGATTTTCCCAACTGCATTACATGATGTTGGTATAGTATTTCCTCAGTAGAGGATCAAGAGGGTTCATAGAATTGTGAGGAGATACTTTGATGGGTAGTGCTCATGTCTAGGTAGACCTCAAGTTGCTACAACTAGTTGATACTAAGGCATAATAAATGTAGGAAAAGCACAAAGTACAATGGTTGTTTGAGGCCTTTATGGGTTTAAGGACATGAGCCTTTGTGGGTGTAGTAGGCCCAGCCATGAAACATGATTGGTTAACCCATCTTCTTTACTTGTTTGATGCTATGAGGTGCCTTGATAAGAGAAAGGTCACACTTGTAGAAAATGCTTTTGATGGAGAGGCCACGACTTGTTGGCGAGGTCAATGCCAAACTATGTTCAAAGATACTAAGGATCACATGATTCATTGGACCATATTTAAGGCTAAAATTAGAGAGTTTTACATTTCAAAGAATAAAAATGCTATGATTCACTTATTATGCCTCTAAATTCACTAACTTGGCATGATATGCAAGAAATCTTGTGCCATAAGAGGATCATAGATTTGAGCTTTTGATAAAAGAATACTGACCTTCTCAAGATAAGCACATGGTAGTGTACTAGTTTACTTTATATCAAGATTCGATAAAAGTAGTCGAGATAATTGAGCATTAATGCTCTAGCATTCAAAGTGGCTAACGTGATACTGAGATTTTGATTCTGTAAGAACAAAAGGATTGTTATATTCCATATAAAAATGATATAAAGGAGATTTGACCTTATTTATCAGACTATACTTTGTCCAACACAACTAGTAAGTGACTTATAAATAAAGCAAACAAAAGAGTAAACATACAGTGCCACTAATGCTGTAAGAGACATGGTGGTGCTTGTTATTTCATGGAGTGATGTTGTTATCTTCTTGAAGTCTAGCCACAAAAATTTAACTTTTTTTAGAGATAGAAGTGTAATAAGGGGCCTGGTCAATTAGGTGATGTTTTAAGAGATTAGGTGATGATATATGCACTCAAATTTGATCGCTTATATGGTCATATTTCATGGAGTTTCTTTCGTTATCCTTCATGATACTAGGGATTAACATTATTTTTTTCTATGCTTGATTTGGAGGGTATTGAGTGCATTAAAAAAATTCTATAATATGCACTATTGGTGAACCTACCTTCAAATGACAAGGTTCAAGTCCAATCATCTAGGTTCAAATTATTTTTAAGAATGTATTAAATAACCCAACATGGCATGGTGATATATTATTGGAAAAATAACTTTTCCATGAAGGTGCTAAACTCTATGGGCATAGCCTTCTTTTTTATAAAATGATACGTTCCCATTTCGTTAGCAATGTAAACTTTCAAATTTGGCAAATAGAAGTTGTTTAGTGTGGCTAAGAAAAGTAGATGCTTTGAATGGGTTCTTGACATATAGAATACTCTAATTATGCATAATTATTAGAATGATTTGTCAAGATTATAATAGACGACAAAGTTGTATTTGGCATTGACATAATGTTAGGAGTTCCCTATTGCAAAAGAATATTTTGGGATCACCCTAACAAAATAATAAAACAAAGGTTCAAACGAAGAACTTAACAAGCAAATAGTCTATTTGAGCCAATGCTTCTCCATGGGGCACTCTATAAAAAGAAAGATGGTTATCTTCATATATGTGTGAATTACCATGATCTTAAAAGAGTGAGAGAGCAGAATTGATATCCTTTTCTAAGATTGATGACAAGTTAGATCAGCACTGAGTTGGCACAACATTCTTCAACATAGATCTATGATTAAGATATCATTAGATATAAATTTAGGAGGAGGATATGCCCAAGAAAAATCACATATATGATACAAAAATTATGACTTCATAGCCATAATATTTTTGAACCTCACAAACATCTTTTTTTAGCTATACCTTGATGGTTTTAGCATAGTGTTTATTGATTACATTTTGGGTATTCTTGAAGCAAGGCTATACATATACAACACATTTAGACTACTTAGGTGTTGTTTATGAAGAATTAGCTATATGCAAAACATTATAAGTGCTCTTTGGTGTTGGATCTACTTGCATTGGTCATGTTGCCGTGCAATGGGCGTTCAATAGAACCAGTAAGGTTCATGCTATTATTGAGTGATAAAGAAGGGTTATATTGAAAATGATCCATTTTATTGGGTGTTTTACAATACTATAGCAAGTTTTGTCTTACTTCTTAAAGTTAAAAGCATAGTTGAGTCAACTAACATAGTGGATGCAGCTTTCTCTTGGTGAGATCAAAGTGGGTTAATTTTCTATGAGCTTAATGACAACTAGCATAGGCCTTATAAAGGTTTAACTAATGCATCATGCATTTTTTAGGTGTAGTTCATAGGTAGAAATGTTTATAAGTTGCCAACAACTTTAATTAGTTATTTGAGCATTAACTCAATTACCCAATGCATGACCTATAGTTGGTAGTTTTATTGCTTAACTTCAACGTTTAGAAACATTACTTGTATTAGGTGTAGGCTAAGCAACATATTGATGATAAATTCATCAAGTTAATTTTTGTATATAGTGAGCTTGCGATGTTGCAATGACATTAGTTGGGGCTGTTTAATTATTTTTACATGAACATGAACTAGTTTGAAGGAATAGAAAATGTAATGATAGGTCCTTTGAGCAAAGGTGTAGCTCTTTGGTTTATGAATGAGGAACTGACTGAGGAAAGAGTTTGTGATGGATTTTTGTTGAGTTCAGTCTGAGTTGGTGGCATAGTAATTAGTGGCTCTATGTAGTACTCTTCACATTCGTGTTAATTGGATGGATTTGTTTATGAGAACACCCTATGTTATATAGAGACATTGACATACTTTAGTGTTGTTATTATAAGAATTTTGTGTTGAGGTACAATATTTTTGACTTAACAACATAGGAGTTGTATTCCATAGCAATAGTAGTTTAGAGAGACTGTTAAGGAAGGTACTTGATAATAGGTTAATTATTCATCTAGGTGAGAAAAGATGTTAAAGAACCATAACACCAACATTTTATGTAGTTTAGGGAAGAATTTAGTCCACTATATTTAGAAAGCATGATTTATGAATGAGTAAAGAAAAACATTAGAAGCATGGTGGTTTTCTTTGTAATTTGGCAATACATGAAAGTAAATGGGATGACATCACAATGGGCTTTGTATTGTGCTTTCTAAGGACTAGAAAGGATTTCATGTGAATTTGGTGATTATTAACTAATAAACCAAATGATCTAAATGTCAAGTTTCTAGAAAGAAGGATTCAACTGGTGGAATAGTTGAGCTATATGTCTAGTAGATTATTAGACTATATAGAGTTCTTACAATGATCATTTTTGATAGATACATGAAATTCACCACATAATTCTTAAATGATTTCCATCAAACTTTGGGAATAACTCTCTAGTTTAGTAAAACATGTTCTCCTTAAATGAATGATCAGTTTGAGAGGATGATCTAGAATATAGAGGACCTTTTTAATGCTATGTATTTGATCATATTCCATAAATTGGTATCAACGTTTGCTATTGATTGAATTTGTTTACCCATAATAACTATCAATTGGTAATCAACACAGAACCATATGAAGCAATGTACAAATGGCATTGTATATCACACTTTCAATTGGGAAGGGTGGCCTTAGGAAGGCGTTATTAAGGGGACTATTAAGGAGATTCTATGACTACACAAGAGTTGTGTGTAGTTTAGGACTATCAAAAGAAAAACTTTGATGGAAAGTAGAGGCTAGTTAGATTTGCTAATGAAGGTTAGGTATTCCTTAATTTAGTTTAATGTGTAGATTATTATTTTGGAAATGTTTCAAAGTTGCAAATAGGGTACATTGTATTGTACAAAATTAGAAAGAGGACTAGTCAAAAACACATTAGCTTTTGTTACTATAATATTTTTTTAATGATTAATGAAGTTTTCCATGTCTTTAATTTGAAGACCTATGCCCCAAACATAATGCTTATTAATCAATAAGTAGCAAAGATTCTTCAATTGTAGCATGTCCAGTTTGCTTAGGAGTGTTCAGTATGTATTTTGGAACATTATACTGGATAACTTAGGAATATGAGTTACCTATGTTAGAATGCAATGGAATAGTCTAGAGGAATGAGTGACTACTTAGGAGTTACATAGTGAGTACATTACAAATGGGTAAAGATATTTCTTATCTTTCTCTGATGTAATCCTATTTAGGGGATTCTTTTACCCCTTAGTTAGGTATTTCTTAGAGTTTTGTGATGTATTTTCTAGGTTGGCCCAAGGTATGCCTTTTCCTTATAATTATCTATTCAAATTTAGAAAGTTTGGTAGGTTACTAAAAATATAAAGGTTTTTGAATTTGTAATGCTTGATGTATCTATAAGTAATGTATAAAATTTGAATTAAAATTTTCATATTTAAATGGTCAAGATGTGAGCATAGCATTAAATCATGCATATCTTTAGCCATCAAAATGCATGTAATTTCCCTTTAATGCATAAAGAAAAGATTAGACACCCAATTAAGGATTTAAGAGTTCAATCATTTAAGTTATATCTTAATTGAATTCCTTAAATGACATATCTATAACAATTAGGTTGAGCTTGTTATATAAGTGATCAAGAAGTGCCTTTTGATTTCCAAGAAAAACCTAGCTAAGATTTTAACAACCATAACAAAGATTTAGAGGATGAAGATTAGCCATCAAGAGTAAGGACTGACCTTGAAGAAGAACAACTTTGTTAGTGAAGTCTATTGCTCAGATTATATATGACAAACCATAAGTTAAAGGAAAATCTCGTGTCACATTTAAGATTAAAACTTGACCTTTTTGATATGAACACATGCTTTATTTCTTTAGTTTTTCCTGAGTAAATTCAGATTAAACGCATGAATAGAACCTTAATTAGCTAAAGGATGATATGGATTTTGTTTTCTATAACTTTATACTTGTTTGAAGTGAAAATCATGACTTGATAAAATATATCATAGAGTTCATCATGACTGAATGATTTAATCATGCTACATTGGGAAAGAAAACTGATCCATCTTATATTCTATAATTTGTTCTCATTGTAATCTATGCTCAAGTAATGCACAAGAGGGTGGTGAATTATGCTTTTAAACCTTATGCTATTTTGGAAATCTTTTCTTATATTTAAATTTGGTAATTATAAAATCTTTGATTTAAAAAATTTTCTATATAAAAATGAAAAAAAGAAAAAAGAAATTCTATGGTTTTAAAATAATTTTTAATAGTATATTTTATGTTTTTTAAAACTAATTTTAAAATTTGTTTCATATAAGTTTTTAATTGAATATTATAAAATAAGATAATATCATAAATTGTAAAATAACATTGAAAATAATGATCATTTTTAGGTGGTTCAGCCTAACCTATACCTATATCAACCACCTAGTCAAGTCGATGACCATTCCACTATCAAAAGCATTCTCTTTCTCCATAGTAGGTAGAGGTGATCTTTATAAACCACACACTTTTTATGATATAGGTAGGGGTTCATGTACAACATTTTAATTATAAATGCTTATGGTATTGAAACATAATATAGAACGATGATTAATCATAATATTTTTTTACTACTTAATTATAAAAACATTTATGGCCTAATTTTATGGATTGCAATGTTAGAATTTGGGTGCACATATGGAAAATGTTAAAACAATCAAAAATACATAGATGTCAAATTGTAAATCAAAAAAATATTTACTAATATGCTCTAATGTTGCTAAGAAAAATGAAATGAAAAAGATGTAATAATGTGATCATTTTAGAAAAATAAAAACATAATGAAATAAATAATTAATTGTAAAGAAGTTAATAGTAAGATGCTCAATTGAAGTGAATTTCGAAGTGAGAATGAGAACAAATTAGTCGCAAACATGGCTCCAATAAAGTTATCAAAATTGGATTGACATTTTTGGATTTGCTTCTTGTCCCAAAAAATTCATGTAGTAAAGAAAAATCATCTATTCTTAAGATCCTAAAGCTCCTCTATTTATATTGGAATATTTTAGATTAAAATATAAATTTTTTAGTATCTAGAAAGGTCAATTGCAATATCCATTAACATGTTAGAGTTATAAACCAACGCAAACCACTTTTTAGAACACTAATCACTAGCAAGAAAAACAACAACCATTGGATTGGGGGTAAACAAAACAAGATCCACTCAGCCAAAATGCTAAATATAGGAACAAGATGTAACCCTATTGTGCAAGATAACAGTTCCCAAAGGTGGTCACGATCTTGGCCATTCAATTGAGTTTTATGGATGGATTGCTAGATGATTTGTAATATTCACAAATGTGGAGAATGTCTCAATAGTTTGACCTGGGATTATATATGGATAATAAGATGAATGTTATTAATCAAATTGATAGAACTGAACTCATTCATTCAATTAGGTATGTCAGATGAACAATTAAATGTAATCTATTATTTACAAAAAGGTTGCAATCCTAACTGTTCGATCATGAAAACGTGTGATTGGGTGGCATTGGTTTGCTTCAATTCAGAAGCACAAAAAGTAATTTTTAGTATTACATTGCACGCTTGTATATAATGTTTGTAATTTATAACACTTGCTCTCAACATGAAGGTTAGGCAAATGAGGATGGTTTCCCCTAGTTCCATTGGGAGATCATGACTCAAGTCACCTATCCATATGTATATGGGCCTTATTTGACTCGATCCAAAAACTGGCCACTTTATCAGTTTAACCTAACTAATTAGACCTAGAATGGTTCAAGAATTAGTTTTTGAACTAATTCAAATAAAGACATTAAGTGTTTGACCAAGACTTGGGGCATCTTTGATCAATTCCTTAGCACTTTGGGCTACCTGGCCTAAGCTTTTGGCTACTTGGTCCAGCTTTGGGCTTCCTGACCTGACCTTTGGGCTTGGCAATAAGTTGGGTTCTTAGGCTGAAGTTTTTTTCTTTCATAAAGAAATATTTTATTTATTTATTATTACTAATTACTATTAAAGAATTTTTTAGTTCATAAAATAATAAAATGTTTGTACAACTATTAAAAGAAATATGTATCAAAATCAATAATACTAGATTTGAATGAATGATATTATGCAAACTATTTGTGTTATATGTAAACAAGTGATGGGATAAATAATCAAACCAATAGAAGTTTTACAGATGGACTTTTGATGGTTAGCTAATCCAA